>JAGFPH010000167.1:778588-796391 GCA_018207615.1 Philaenus spumarius | reverse complement strand
CAATATTTCCTTGATTTAAAAATCTCCGGTATATTTCCTACATCATCTACAAAATTCTTGGACATTCCCTTGATCTTTAACAAAATCCCGGATATTTTTGAACGTCTACAAATCCCGGATATTTCCTGGACTCTTGACAACATTCTTCAATATTTCCTTGATTTAAAAACCCCGGGATTTTTCGTATACTATTAAATTTTTTTTAGCTATTCCCTTGATCATTAACAAAAACCCGGATATTTATAAACTTCCACAAATCTTGTATATTCCTTGATATTTTACAAAATCCTGGATATTTCCTAGACTCTTGAGAACATTCTTCAATATTTCCTGTATTTAAAAACCCTTGTTATATTTCCTATATCATTGAAAAATTCTTGGATATTCCCTTGATCTTTAACAAAATCCTGGATATTTTTGAACTTCCACAAATCCCGGATATTTCCTTGGTTTCTTACAGAATCATTGATATTTTTTAAAAATTTTACAAAGAAAAGGCTGGTTATTTTCTTGACACTTGATAACATTTTTGGATAATCCTTTGATGTTTACACAATTTTGAATACTTCCTACACCCTTAACAATATTATTTTTCAATATTTCCTTGACCATTAAGAAAATCGTGGGTTTTTTGAGTCCCTCGACTAAATTTGCGGATATTATTTATCTTTTACAAAATACCAGGTATTTTCTTGAACCTCTACAAAATTTTTGAATATCTCGTCAGTCACTTAAAAAACAGTTTATTTCCTTAATTCAACGTTGATATGTTACGAAATTCAGATTATTTTCTAAGCTTTGACAACTTTTGTTAATGTATCCTTGGCCATTTAAAAAATCCCGGACATTTCCACGATCCTCGACAAAATTCCCGGATACTCTCTCGATCTCTTACAAAATTCTGGGTATTTCCTTAATCCTTTACAAAATCCCGCATATTTCCAAGATCCTAGATATCATTCATCGCTATATACTTGACATTTTAGAGAATCCGAGATATTCACCTTCTCCCGACAACTCTCGTATATTTCCGTTAAGAAGAATGTTTTAATGGTTATTAAAAATCACAATAATAAGACACTATGTAATACTTTTTCCAAGAGTGGACATCGCCCTTGTAACATAAAAGTAAAAAATGTATTCTGTAATACTCGAGGATTTGTCCTTGTTATTTACAATTACAATCGACCTGAATGTAACCACCGCTTGTAATCCTCATGATTCCAGTAAACCTTCATTATAGTCGACAAGCGATACTTATGTTCAAAATACTCTGTCCAGTACATGACTTTGACTTTATGTAGTACTAGTAAGCCAGCCAGAATAATTAATTAATTAGAGAAACACAACAGAAATACATCATTTATAGAAATACTATTTAAAAACAACACACTACATTTCTATGCTGAGGGAGTTTTTAACTGGTAAATGTGTACAATTATAAGGATAATAAAACTTAGGCCTATTTGCTAAAATTTATAATTTATATACATTATTATTATCAAAATAAAGATACAAATATTACCTTTTATTGTTTTCTACTTCATATTGACATATCAAATGATTTAAAAGTTATTAATATTACTAGGTGCTCTACTCCTGCTCGCTTCGCTCGCCAACGCCTTTGGTGACATAATATGATGATGCCAATGCAAACCACAAAACCCGTAATTTTGTTCATAATTTTTACTTTTTTCAATTTTTTTATAGGAATTTTTATAGAAATGGTGTTTGATTAGGACAGAGGCACTTGGATGTAAGTTTTGTGGTAGGGGTAGCTGTGAGCTGTACATATTTTCATATATCGAAATAGACACGCAATATCCTCAACATTTGTCCACAATATCCCTAATTTTGTCCATAATTTTTAAATTTTTAAATTTGTTTACAGGAATTTAAATATTTTAGGAATAAAAAGTAGATTAAAATATTCTCTGAAAAGTCCTCTACATGTTAATGAAAGTTTCGTCAAAATCGGTTCAGCCATTCCTGAGATTAACCTGGCTGAGACCTGAGAAAAACAGGTAGACAGATAGAAAACACAATTATTATAATTGTGTGTTTAGGTTGTGGTAATGTGTGAATAACCATATGAGCTTAGAAAAAGCTTATATTTTAAAAACACAGACGGACACTTAAATTTTATTTATGTGTGTAGATAACTAAGAAATTAATAACAAAAGTTTTTATGTTATTCGAAGATGTACGAATGTTTCCGAAGGTAAACAAATGGATATATATTCTTTAAATATGTATACATGAATATATTGATGCGAAAAGGTTGTATTTATATAAATTGTATAACGTCGAAGCAAATCGTATAAATTATTATAGCCTACATTGGTTCTATAACTCATATAAAAAAAATAAACAAATTCACAAGACAAGTTATATTATTCAATAATTATATTATTGATTGAAGTTGTAAATATAAACCGAAACTATAATCTACGCTAGGTTTTGTTTAAATATTAAAGCTGATGGGTGAGATCACCTGTTAGATTGTATTGTTACTCACGGACGTACACTAGCTTTTAGTAATGTCGAGAAAACATGCACTTACACAGGATTGACTAAGAAAACATAAAATCTGGTTTTAAACACACTGATTTATTTCTTGGTCTTTATTTAATGCCAGTTCTGTAATGAAGGTGTGGTAAATTGATCGCCAGTGACTAGGTTCGATCCTACACTACTGGGTAGGAGGTTAAGACTACAATTGGTTCAATCGCAGTTACATTAGGAGAGTGAAAGAAAAACGAAACTAACAATAATGCGATAGTATTACAACAATCGATCTTTGCTGGCTAACACCGTACCTTTAAATCTATAACCTATTGGATTATGGGATGATCGTCTATTTATAACTTTACAATCATAAAAAAAAAAATGTTAATACCTCTTGATTGTCTCTAATTTAAACTTAATGTTTCCTTAATGGTTTTGAGATGCAAAAAACAAATTATCTTCCGTGGCGGGAAAATGTTCAGTTTTTGTACTCGTAGTTCACTAGCAGCAAACACGATTTGACAAGGACGGGTGGGGTTAGTCGGAAGATCTACCCCGGGGGGGGGGGGTTGTACAAAAAGGGAGGGAAGAGCAACACAAAAATACATTAATAAACTGTAACTATATCTGAGGTTTTCTTTTGAAAGATTTGCTACTTTATTAAACCAACCAGGGGCTCGGCCCCTGCTTGCTTCGCTCTCTAACCCGGGCATGACTCATGGTAATAGTTTCACATTTTTTACAGGAATATTATATATTTTCGGAATAAAAAGTAGCCTAAAATATTCTCTGAATAGTCCTCTATATGTTACTGAAAATTTCGTTGAAATCGGTTCAGCCATTCCGTAGACTAGCCCGGCGAAACAGAAATACTTCAAATTTATAAATGTGTAAATTTATAAATTTAAATTTATTTGGTTTAGGTTATGTGTAAATAACCATATGAGCTTAGAAAACCCTTATATTTTGAAATCACAGCCAGACATGCTAATTCTATTTATATGTATAGATAAATGCGTTTTTGTAGAACTTTAATCCTTTTCATTTTGTAATAATTGCTTACGTTCTATTAGGCTATTTTGCTGTGCAATTAGACTGCAACCTCTGAGCCAGCATCATGGAATATCAGATAAAATTAAATAGTAGTCTATCTTGCTAACCTTTGTGAAGCAAGTTATAGGTTACAGATAACTGATGCATTTACACTGTAATCTATGATAGATTTAAGAATGTGATCTCATCACTGCTAAAGTTTTATGTACAATTATATCAGCGGTTAAACATAGTGGTTGGAAATGTAAACGGCTTTCAGCGTGTGTTCGTCCGTACGTACGTTAGTAACAATATAAAATAACACCTGATTTCATCAATCTCCTGTACTTAAACAAAACCTAGCGTAGATTACACTTTGGGGTTATGTTTACAACTTCAATTAATATAAGTCTTGTGAAGTTGATTTTCTTAAAATATGAGTTGGAGAACTAAAGTAAGCTGTAATTCATTATAAGATTTGCTTTGAGTTATAAAATGAATATGAATACAACCTTTTATTATCAATATATATTCATTTATACAAATTTAAAGAAGAGATACCCATTCGTTTATCTCAGAAACATTCGTACATCTACGTGTAACATATAAACATATTCGATTATTTATTTATTAATTATAATATTAATAACTTCTAAATCATTTGATCTATCAATATAAAGTTAGAAATGCATTAAAAGTTAATATTTTTGTCTTTATTTAGATATATAATAATGTGTATAAGTACAACATTTTAACAAATAGGCCTACAGTTTTATAAGCCTTATAATTGTACAAAATTACCGAGTTAAAAATCCCCGTCAGTATAGGTAGGACTAGATTAAGTCTCGTTTTTAAATAGCGTTTTTTTTTTTAAATTGTGTATTTCTGATGTGTATCTAACTAATCTGCCTGTGATTTTTCTTGTGTGATTTTTTGGGGGTCTACTAGTAATAAATAATGTATCCAAAATAATGTAAAAGTAACAAGGGCATTGACAATACACCAACAATGTTTTTAATAGAAAACATCCATGGATATATTAATACAAGTTTAACGAAGTTTTAATGATGGTATGTGTTTATTTGAATATTGTATTCGTAACATGGATCATTAATATAAACGTTGATTGAAATATTAATAAATCTTTAAAGAAGTTTATAAAACAATTTATTTTTATTTGATTAATGCATTATTGTATGAAAATAAAAATATTTACAAAACGAAAAATCGAACATTCTAAATATAAAACATCGATTACAATACTAATAAAGGAATAAAGTAGTTTTTAGCGAATTTCCATAGGAAAGATGAGCTATTGCAGCGACTTTTATGGTGAGGCCTAAGGTCGGGAGGAGTCAATGAGCACCGATCATGATCCTCAGAATACGTTTTCGGCTGCCCTTAAAAACGTTATATATGAATATGGGTTCGCACTCTAATGGCCGAATTTTACTTCCGATTTGGTACACACCGATTTATACTTGGAATTGGAACACACGTTGGATTTCTAAGTCGCTCGGACGATTTCGTTAGCAAACAAAATCCAACAACAAGCGCTTTTTTGACAAGAATTAACATTTTTTCATATTTTTCGAACGAGAATCAATCAATTTATTTCCTTAAATAAACAAATAAAACATATATATATATAAAGGAAAAAATGCCCACGTGGGCCTAAGCCTGTGAGTGGGAACGAGTCGCTCAATATGCACAATGAGGATAAAAGTAAACAAAATAAAAAGATTCCATTAAACATTATCATGTCGAGCTGAGTCAATCTACTAGAATGAAATGATTCTGAAGTTTTACCTAAAAAACATATTTAGGAGATTATTCTGCACTGTTTGTGTTTTACACGATCTTATAGCCGGTCTGGTTCTCTCGAAATCGATCAAAACGTAATAGTTTGCCCGCTGCTAGAGAAGCGAAGCATTCCATAATCCGTAAACCGTAACTATTGTTGTAAATTAAGAAAACAACGTTCGGAACTATAATTTAGTATATTATGCCAATATGAATTAGTAAAAGGAAAACATAGATAGTAATAAAACTATTCGATGTAGACAGCATCGGTGGTTTACCATTGAAGGGCCGCGTCCACACTATGTCCATCGACACGGTTGACTTTCGACTAGTCCACATTACCCCGGTGTTCTAGTCGACCTACATACATCATAGTGAATATTGTTAAGATTTCAAATCACCTCTGTATCCTGAGTGTTATTTGGTTTGTTCCTATTGGCCATGAACATCATACTTGTGTATGCAAACCATTTGCTAGTGTATACTTTATCTGCACCAGTCCCGGTCTTTCTCGGCTCGTTCTCTTTCTTCTACTCTCTAGCAAATTGGTTTTGTAAAAATTTGATCTTCTATTCTACCTCAATTTTTTCAATCCCAAAAGAAACCGCAATCTCCATTAACCCAACATGTCTTCTGTTTTTTTTATTGTGAATCACTCGAATCCCACAATAAACTGCGATCACAATATATTTCAACAAAACAAATTGTTTCTTCGTCGTCGTTCAAATTCATCATGAGAAAAACACACTTAAAATTAAACGAGTAAGTACTAATAAAGAAACAAGTAAATGCACTTAGCTAAATAAAACTGAACAGAAAGAATATTATTTGTTTAAAGAATACCTCACACTGGCTGAAATTTTGAAGATGTCGTTTTTGTGCGAAAATATTGGAAGTGTGATTAGAAATATTGCGCAAAAAGGGGCTCAGACTCAGTTCACGAATGATTTTAAGTCGGTCGATTCTTCAACCAATTCCTGACCAACACTCTTATTAAAAGTCTCCATCAACGCTGCACGCAATGCGTCCTCCGGGTCAGCCCTGGGTAAAGCGACGTAGGCAGCTATGGCTGAGTACAACGCGAGGCTCAGTACTTCCAGTGAAAAGTTATTTGACACTGAAATAATGAGCAATATTTTTGTGCAGTGTGAGGAGTCCACGACCATTCCTTATTTTGCGCGAAATTTTTGCCAGTGTGAGTTTCCATCAGCAAAGTTGAGCAACATGCACGTTCACACTGTCGTTGTCGATTCGACTTCTTTTAATCCCTACCGACTTGATTCGGTTGCGTTCGGTTTGGCCCGTCAAAGCCGGGCGACACGTACGCACTTATTCGACGACGTTCGGCGTAGTGTAGACGCGGCTTAAAGCTGGGTAGTTACTTGTAACAAACTGCTATTCCGATCCTCTGTACCGTACCACTAATCCAAACATTTCGACGAACAAGACATCGTAACATCGCAGCGTTCCGATTATCGTACCGTAACAAATTGGGTACGGTAGTGCGATCGGGAGAATCGAGCGTTATTCTGGTTGAGTTCTCGCCCCAGAATCAGTCATGGCATTCCCAGAAAGACTGTCCACTTTCTTCTTAATCTCGCCCACCGGTTTTCCCACTTTCTTCGCGAGGTCCTCCTAGGCGTCCTGCTTACGAATTTTATTATAATACTGGGGGTGTTTTGGGTCTCACAACACTTCGTACAACTTGTACAGGTTAATAAATTCGAGGGTTTCTTCTTTTTCCCATTCCATGCTTAATTTATTAGCCTTTTTTTTATCACGGAGCAGAAATGGCATTCACAAACCATGCCCAATCACAAACTGATAAAATGATGAAAATAATTCAAAGAACATACAAGAGAGGGGTGATGACGGGCGGGGGAGGGAATTCGAAGAACGGAGGAACGGTACGGTGCGACTTCGACCCCGTCCACAATAGTCTCACCCCGTTCCTTTGATTCGAAAGTGAAAACCGTCAACGGAGCGATCGGCCCCGTTCTTCCGAACATAATTTTTTGAAGTTTTGCCGCCCCGATCGTGGGATTTGTTTGGTTCAGAGGAACGGAACGCCAGTTTGTTACAAGTGCGTACCCAGCTTTATAAAAACATCGGTTTCACACCATCGATGTAATCGACTATCGATGTTTATCTCTAGTATAAAGGGGTCTACAGGTGTCCATGTAACTAAACGGTTGTTTAGCCAAGCACATCAAGGCCACGTTTATTATACAGTATTCTAATATATAACAAGTTTAGTTATGCATCGTTACAACGCGGAAGATGTGGGGAATGTAGGCTACTTGATTTTTATTAACATTTTTATTTTTTTTACTAACATTAGGATGTTTCATACATATTAGATATAATAAAATATGAAATTACCATGTTTTGTGTTCATAATTACCTATTGTATAATAATATGTAAATACGTACTTGACGTAATTAACCTTCTACACGTGCACACAAAATAGCCAGCTACTGCTAAATACAGTAATTTATTTGTTATGTTTTCGCTAAATCATTTATACACAACTACTGGAGTCTGACCTCGGTCGTGTAGAATCAGGCACGTGTAGGTTAAATACTAGCAATTGTACAATATGACACATTGTGTTGAACATAAATACCGTGATGTGAACTATGTTAAACCGGAGAACTGTCAATGTTTCGTAGTTTTAAGGTGGTCGTCCACTAGGGCGGTAGAGGTCGCACTCGAACAAAATTTATTTAATACGAATAATAATCATATTACTTAAAAACGTTACGAGCTAGAACAACCTGATACGGGTTATTATTTAGAGCAAACATTTGGCCATGACCAGTTAATTTAATTTTTAAATTGCAAAATCAGAAGAGTAGTTTTTCTAGGAAAAAAGAAAATTAATTTAAATTCTAACATAAAGGCTTTGTCCATTAGGGGGAGTTAGTGCGGCGGTGCGACATTTTCGAATAAATGATAAACTGTTGTAAGTCGGTACCGCACTGCACCACGCCGCGCCTCTCTACCGATCTAGTGGACGAGGTCGCGGTCGGAATTTGTTGGATTCGGATATCTTTGACTGTACTCGGCCCACATGTACATGCGGGAAAACATGATGAGCTAAGCTTAAAGCATCTGATTGTAACTCTAAGCATAAAAAATTTCGTCTTCATGGACAAAGACAGAAGCTATTATCTGTATGTTATTGCCCCTTTCGTTCATCAAACTATCCTCAAAGATATTGCGAGTGTACAATTTTATAACCTTTAAAGTTGACAGATAAACCAGAAAAGAGACAAAATTGATGCCTATCGTAGTTCGTTTGTCCGGAGCCTCAAGAGCCCCAGAGCATTAAGCTATCCTCGCACACACCCTAACACCAATGAATACCTAAAGTATTCCGCTCTACCTGGTTTAACTGTTGTTCCGATGACTCTCACACTAGGCCTTAGTCTGAAAAACTGCTATTTTCTTAATTTTTGATTTTAAGTTAATATTTTTGTAATTGTAGCGGAGCTACTTTTATTTTCAATAAATAATCTTCGTGAGATTCCCCGGCATCGTATACAGTCCAGCGGAAAATCAAATCACCGATAAACTTCTTGACCCTCAAAAGGGCCAACCTTCATGCGAAACCAAACCACAAAATTCTTCAACTAATTTCTTGACCCTCAAAAGGGCGAACTTCAGTCAGCGTCATGCGATTTTCCCGTAAATGCCTTTTACGGGAAAACTCGCCTTAATTTCCCCAGAGCTTCACTCTAACAAGTCCCCGGTCGATATAATATCTGTCTGGCGATTATTATTATTTTTTTTGTTCTCCTGTGTTTGACACTATTTGAAGACTCGAACGTCTTATTTAGTGTCCTTCCTCACTAAAATTCTCCATGCAGGAAGTCTCTCCGTCTAGATGATAGTGCGAAAATACTAATCTATAAACTAATATACTAAATATACTAATAATAAGGCAACTGAAATTCCTTCTTCATGCACTAGGGTCTTACATTATTCTCTTGGCAATTCCATGTACTCTACGGCCAATTTCATAAACGCTACTACCTCCTTCCATATATCCTTCTCCGTCAACGAGCAAACATTTATTTGGTCTCCACCTACCTTCCAATTTCTCCTTAGGTCTTCAATGAGAGGGCAGGTAATTGCCCTCCTGCAGGGCATCCCGAGGGAGGCCACAGTAACAACGCCCGTCTAACCTAAGACCAAATGTTCTTAATTTCTCTGCAAAGAAGCCGTGTCCCGTTAAGAATTGAGTGGTACAACTATCCAGTTGGATGTATTTAATCGCAAGTCTCCCTTTGATGTTTGGGAACCACCATCTCGTTACAAATCCTTTCTCGGAGTAGGTATGTTCGATCGCCAAGGACACGACGATATTGGCCGGCAAACTTCAATAATCTACGTTTACTTTCCTCGGGAGTTGAGACCTCATTATTCCGAGAAAGTCACTAGCATTATTTCCCACAAATTCCATAAGGGCCGTTCCGACAACGCACTGCAGCTGTCTGGGAAACGTAGACACGTTCTCCCGCTAAGAACACTGCGACATCACTGCGAACGGATTCTTCATTTCTACTGTTTAACTTCTCCCCGCAAACAAGACCTCGTCTTACTATACGGGAAAGTTACTCAGCCAATCTCCCGCGAAACATCTGTCGAAATAACTATATTCCCCAGTAAATTCAGCTCCCCGCTCATGATATAGACCGTAGAAACGTTTGCCGCAACAAAACTAAATATATCATCGCACAAACGACCAAAATTTCCCCTTCAAACTTTCTCGGCGTTCATCGTATTTCGTCCGAGAGAGTTACAATCTCCCACGTTATTTCTTCGTAATTTTTCAATTTTTTTTTCAAAGTTCCAACGCGAACTTAAGAATTAGCTAGTGCTAACTTAAGATTGCGCCATTCAAATAATCGTTTCACTGGTTCGGAACTCCGAAACTTTGCCGCCCAGGGATTCGTCAACCAGCTCCGGCAGGTGTTACATTTCACACCCAGTTGGAAGGATACATTGGCCGGACCACAGAGCACTGAATAATAATAGAGTGGACACTCGGCAGTGCGGCGGTGAAGCTGCCTGCCACAGTCAAGATGGCGGATCCCCCACCACTTTCCATCCCAGTCCCGAGCGGCCCGAGCGTCAAGCATGCAACGCGACGATCTGTTGTTTCAGTCAGAGAGTCTTACATTTAGTTTGTGTTTATATTATTATGCCAAGGAGCTGCTCAGTTCCTGGCTGTAAAAGCCGTGGATTTGTTGACCACATTACGTTTCATAGGTAAGACTTTACTGTCATTAAAAAGTGTTAGCTATAATAAGTGTAAATAATAAGGCATTTAGAAGTTTACGAGTTAACGTTGGAAGTAGGCCTAGCTTATTTCTTATACAGTGTGATTGAAAAGTGCCGGAACGGTGTAATATATTTTTTACCATTATAGATAAAGTAATGAGACTTGTTATATCAATAATAGCCATAAATGTCTACTCTTTTAAGAGGTATTATCACTTTTTTATCCCTTAAGAGGGACGGCCCACGAGGAGTCAGACAAAATTCTTAAATAGCAGCATAGGTCGAGTTTGGTATCAAATTAAAGGTCTTAGTTAGTAGAACACATTGCCGCAAACCAGACTTCGAAAGGTCCACTTTAACCAAAATGGCGGCCCTAAACGT
Source organism: Philaenus spumarius (assembly GCA_018207615.1). Taxonomy (NCBI): domain Eukaryota; kingdom Metazoa; phylum Arthropoda; class Insecta; order Hemiptera; family Aphrophoridae; genus Philaenus; species Philaenus spumarius. The sequence continues at coordinate 785,377 of JAGFPH010000167.1, read as the reverse complement.
GTTGAAATAAATTGACATAAAGTCGCTAATATCTCGAAAAGGAAGAATTTTAAGAAAAAATTTCAAGAGACAAAAAATGATTATTTCAAAGTGCTTGACCTATAAAAAGTGCTCCCAAATCAATTTCGTAAATTTTATTTTTTTTAAATTTTCTAAGATGAAGGAGGAAAAATAAAATTTACGAAATCGATTTAGAAGCACTTTGTTTAGGTCAAGCACTTTGAAATAAAAATTTTTTGTGTTTTGAAATTTTTTCTAAAAATTCTTCCTTTTCGAGATATTAGCAACTTTATGTCAACTTATTTCAACACGTTTAGGGCCGCCATTTTAGTTAAAGTGGACCTTTCGAAGTCTGGTTTGCGGCAATGTGTTCTACTAACTAAGACCTTTAATTTGATACCAAACTCGACCTATGCTGCTATTTAAGAATTTTGTCTGACTCCTCGTGGGCCGTCCCCCTTAAGGGATAAAAAAGTGATAATACCTTAAAAGAGTAGACATTTATGGCTATTATTGATATACCAAGTCTCATTACTTTATCTATAATGGTAAAAAATATATTACACCGTTCCGGGACTTTTCAATCACACTGTATGTGCAAAGTATTTCAATTTGAGATTGCACCACTATTCAAAATTGGTTAATGACAAAATGCACAAAACAAAGATAAGGAACAGCTTGTGCAAAACTGTACTGTTTCTGGGACAATGAATATAGTAATGAAAAATCTTTATTCGTTATTTGTTATTGTGATTAATAAATTATAAATTATTGTGGTAAATATAATACAAGATGTAACTAACATTTTTTGTTAATTTACTTAATACCTGTGGTTAAAAATGTTTGGCATAACAGTATTATAATTTACAGTTCCTGCAGTAATAATATTTTAATAGTTCTTATTTGTTTATAAACGATTTTAAAATCTTTACAATTATTATTCTAAAACACTGTAAACAGCAATTTATCTTGTCACTTTAATTCTATTTACCTAAAAAAAATAAAGGTAAATTCTATTTGTCACTTTAGACCTAAAAAAAACTAATAACAATCAAATGAATGCTATCATGGTTGTAATATAATACACCGGCGCTGCGGCTGTGCGTTGCCGGTTAAGTAAAAGGCCGCTCTGTTCAAACAACCTAAATTTCTGAGAAAACTATAACCGCTAGAATAACAAGTTAAATTTGAAGTTTTAAGTTCATTTCATTGGCTACAACTTTCCCACTGACGAAACTTACCTGACCAAAAAATAAAAAAAGTAATAGCAAACTATTTATTTCATGTCTTTCAATTATTTACTACATTAAATCGTAATTAAAATTAATTTTACCAGTAATATAAAAATAAATAAATAAATCTGATTACACATCCTGTATCATGAATAAATGCAGTTTAAACCTGCGAAGTTTCAAGTCGATTGAGTGATCGCAAATAATAGAAATCGTGATTTAAGAAAATCGCTTTCTCTAACTAGAGTCGCTTGAAGATGCGGCGAAGGGAGAACTTGCCACAGCCAAAATGGCCGATTTTGGCTTCAACTGCCTCAATGCCATTAGTATTGGTATGCCCACTCTATTATTATTCAGTGCTCTGTGGTCCGGACTAGTGCCGAAGCACGGCCGACCACGACACAGAGAAGTGAAGCTAAGGGAGAGTCGCCGAGTTAGTGGGGACGTTGCGCCGAACTCCAGGCTGTTTTATAAGGAAACTATAATTCAAATTAATTCTATAAAAAATCTTGTTCTTTCTACTACACCAACTTCACAATCACAGGAGACAACGTCTGCGCTACACAGCGAAATAAAGAAGATTGTTCTCGGAAAAGAGGCAGGACTCGACCTGAACCTCCACCGTAGTCTCTCTAACCAAAATCCCATTGGGAAGAGATCTGTGCTTGCACAAACGGCTACGAGGCACCCGAAACAATTACACACCCTTCAGGTAACACTTGCGGTCCTTTTTAAGGCTGACCTACACAACAAAACAGTGTTCTAGACTTCGGTCTAGGATCCCGTACTCCATTGCATATTGGGGTACATACAGCTGTGGCGTTTCATCCGGGAACAATATTCTACGTAACGAACTTCGCAACTATAGCGCAGTGCTACGAAATCGTCACAGGCTAAACCTGCAATCAAACGCCCTTCAGGCTCACGCTTTCCAACATATTCGGCCCTTTTCAGGACCGGATTAGCGAGGCTTCACCTCACCGCCCTTCAGGCTACATTTTACCGAGACTTCACCTCACGCCCTTCAAGCCACATTTTCGGCCCTTATCAGGTTCAAGACAAATTAGAAAACTTTTGCCGCCAAGTCTGACCTAGGCCATAATTGTATTTATTACATTCAATATTCCGGAGCGGCAACAAATTTTTGAATTTTGCATTTTATTTCATGAAAATAGAGTCCAATCACGAAATGATTACGACATTCCTTACTGTATCTTAGGAATAAAGGGGTCAAATGATCAACTCGACTTTGTAATACTGTATCAATTTCTTAGACTTTATTTTAATATACCCTACACTTAAAAATAAAGTAAATACACAAGTGTTTTTTTTTATAAACTACATTTAAAATATCAAATACCAAAAAATCTTACCAAGACAGGATATCATTTTAGTTACATATTTTCTAAAAACTACCACAATTATTACGTTATACCACAATTAATTCGAATATTTAATTTAAGTCAGCAAATTCTGAATATTTATCTTTCATTAGAAAGATAATTTGTGAGAACATTTCATCGGTGTTACGCGTTTGCATCAGACTTGTTTCAAAGTATTTTATCAGCTGATGAAGCACATGCCATTGATAAATAATAGCCTACGTGCAAGTTTAGAAGTACGGTAAACAGCTGATTAAAAAGAACCAGCATGACTTGTTTACTCGCAAACACAAACCTAATCTATGAGTTAAAAATACAAATATTTGTTTCAAACTATGAAATCAGCTGTCAGTGGAAATATTACAGTAAACGGCTGAACATGTTCAATCAGCTGATGATATGTGTATTTTAAATGGACATATACAATTTTGTAACTGTTTTTTAAGCCTAACCTGTTTTTTAATTTACAAATTTAGGTATCCTTCCCACCAACTCGAGGTCATAGCTTTACATTATATTACCCACTACTTAAAATTAGATACAGCCTGTCCTGGAGGAAGTATCTGAACAACTGTGTAGAACTTAACGTTAAATATTTCCAACTTTTTAACGATCGCCATTTTGAAAATATACAAGACACTGTTCTGATTCTTTATATTCTGGTAAAATTTTACATAACACTTATGTACGCCAAATTAGAACTCAATATCCTATCTACTTCCAAAGATATTACGATTTATTGTAAAAAAAATGGCTGGTAAATGGAAACGTTGTGTTTTCGGACTTATGTTTATCGAAACGTTTTATATTCTTTTAACTTAGGAACAATTCTACAAATCGGTTCCAGGTCTCTTTGTACTTTATAAAACAGATAATATTTTGTCAATAAAATTATAATGTTTTAAAACTAACTTACACTAACATATTTACAAATTTTAAATCTATATTACAGTAGAACTTCGATTATCCGAGGTAATTGGGACAGGGCAGACCTCGGATAATCAAAAACTTGGATAATAAGGTAGGCCATGAGAAAACCATTGAGGTGCGAGTTCCTGCGTTATTTACATCGTTATAGGCTGATTTGGAGCCATACTTACTTCAAAATCCATTTTATTTGGCTTTAAATAATTCAGTTTCTTTAAACAAAAAGGTTTGATAATGTACTCAAATGAAAGAAATTGGATACTATAAGCTACTGTTATGAAAAGCACAAAAATAATGACTCTGAAGTATTTTTATGCTCGCTTTTTTTCATTGATTGTCTAGCATCTTCATCATTTAAATACCGTTATACCCACTTTTCAATTTCCGATTTATTTCGTCTCCAATCCCCAATAGTCATTTTCCCAACACCTACACTCAAGAGCGCCCACAAGCCATGTTATCCATACCAGTCCTCTATAACAAGGCTATTCCATTTTGCTAATCCGCGGTGACCCAGTATCGATCGCCTGTGACGTCACCTCGATGTATCTACAGCACCGGGGACTATTTCAGTATTGTGCGCGCTGTCGTTACTCACTGTTGTAACTCGACGGAAAAGCTTCAGTAAAATAAAACTTATACGTTCTTAATCTACATACAGTTCGGATTCTAACAGTATAAATAACTTTTATTTTAACAGGTATTTCGAGTTTTAATAATTGAAAATATTTGAGAATTATCACAGGCTGACATGGAAAAGTTACTAAGCGAGAAGAGTTTGTATTTTTGGGTTACAAACAAACTTCTAGTGGGAAAGTAGTAGCCAATGAGGTGATCTAAACTTTTCAATTCACCGATTTGTGATAAAATGATTACATCATTATGAAATCGTTTTTAAAAGAGCGCCAGGCGGTGCCACGCCACCACTCCCGGAGTACTGTTGTTTGATACTGGAATATTTACATCCTTATCCATTACGTTTATGTACATATTGTTGTTTTAAGGCAATATAGTAAATCACTTGTCCCCAGGTAATTATGCCAGCTAGAAAAAAAGTAGGCATTATATTTTAACATAAACTAATTATAATTTATAATAAAAATTTGATATTGATACTACTGTTTTGTTTTCTTTCTGTTCAATCTAACACAAAAGTTTTTATTGTAAATTTACTTATTGAGAAATCCTCTCAAGCTATTAATTCTTTATCGAAATCAATTCAGTTAACTTACATTTATTTTTGTAAGTTTTAATTTTAATTTGCATCGTTAGTACGGAAATTCGGATAATCGACTCTCGTATAACCAACTTTCTACTGTATCTTCACATACAAACTCCTGAACGCTATTTAAGCTCTCGATATCTAAAGTCTTGAAATATTTATCGTATAGAATACTTCAGTTACACTATCCATTCCATCTTAAAACGCTCTGTGAATTCTGTAGCCTACTAATGTAAACTTGGCCGATAACCTTTTTGTTTCAATTTGTGAGATGCTAATTCATTTCCTTGTGTAAATGTATGCACCGAGTGATTGTCCGCCGATAACGAACGGTAAAATGTATTTAGCATTTTGAAACTATTAATTATTGAGAGATGGTGTTTTGATTGATATTCCTCATTCGGTTTCTATTGAAGGTGCTTTATTGCGTTTGTATTGAGAAAAAATTATAATTCTACGCATTTATTTGACAATTTAAGATCCACAGCTCTGACGACGAAACAGTGCATTCAAACTGATATTTTAACTGTTTTCATATTTCTGAACCCGTGACGTTTACCACGGGCTCTATAACAAGGGCTATACCATTTTGCTTATTTACGGTGACCCAGTATCGATCGCCTATGACGTCACAATGCTGACACTACACCAGCTGGTAATATTTCAGTAATGTGCGCGCTGTCGTTAACTCGCTGTTGTAACTCGATGGAAAAGCTTCAGTAAAATAAAACTAAGTTATTCTTAATCTACTTAAAGTACGGATTCTAACAACACAAAAAACTTTTATTTTAACAGGTATTTCGAATTTTAATAATTGAAAATATTTGACAATTATCACTGACTGACATGGAAAAGTTACTATACGAGGAATTTTTGGGTTTTAAACAAACTTCCAGCGGGAAAGTTGTAGCCAATGAATTGATCTAAACTTTTCAATTCACCAATTTGTGATAAAATGATTACATCATTATGAAATCGTTTTTAAATGAGTGCGAGGAGGTGAAGCGCCGCCACTCCCGAAGTACAGATGTTTGATACTGGAATATTTACATCCTTATCCATTACGTTTATGTACATGTTTTTATTTTAAAGTAATATAGTAAATCACTTGTCCCCAGGTAATTATGAGAGGTATCACTTTTGCAAGATCGTCAGAGTTATTACAACACATAACACACACACACACACACACAAACACGAACATTAGCCACCATATTTCGCCCGGCACCGGCACGTGTTTCTAGAACTAAGAATTATAAAAAAAAACCCGTAAGCAGCACTGCCGCATTACTATAGCCGAATTTTCTTATCAGGGAATAACTAGTATTATATAATGAGAGATTCCTATGCATTTTGTTCCTTGTTGCAGAAATTGTTCCACATATATCTTTGCACAGGATTATAGTAAATTTAATTGTCTTTCGAATGATATAGCTCACAAATTGCACTTGGGTTTATGAGTGGGAGAAATTGCGTAATTACCTTACATTGATAATACAAAAAACATTTATCAGGAGTTTTCTATCAGTTTTGTTCTTTGTTCCGGAGACTGTACCTGAATTACCTTTGCACAGGATTGTAGTAAATTTAATTACCTTTCGAACGATATAGCTCAAAAATTGCACCGGGCTTATGAGTGGGAGAAATTGAGCAAAAACTTTACACGGATAGTGAAGAAATCATTTATCAGGAGCTTCAAACAATTTTGTTCTTTGTTCCGGGGACTGTACCTAAATTACCTTTGCACAGGATTGTATTAAATTTAACTACACTTCGAACGATATAACTCAAAAACTGCACACGGGCTTATGAGTGGGAGAAATTGTGCAAAAATCTTACACTGATAGTGACAAAATCATTTGTTTGGAGCTTCGTATCAAATTTGTTCTTTGTTCCGGGGACTGTACCTGAATTACCTTTGCACAGGATTGTAGTAAATTTAATTACCTTTCGAACGATATAGCTCAAAAATTGCACACGGGCTTATGAGTGGGATAAATTGAGCAAAAACTTTACACGGATAATG
>JAGFPH010000167.1:767283-778578 GCA_018207615.1 Philaenus spumarius | reverse complement strand
CGGGGACTGTACCTGAAATACCTTTGCACAGGATTGTAGTAAATTTAATTACCTTTCGAACGATATAGCTCAAAATCTGCACAAGGAAATAATGCATTTTTCTCGCTCTAACTTTGCCATTTTTGTTTAAATCAAACGACCCGCCATTTTGTGTAAAATCGAAAAATGAAAATATCAGTGTCTGGGACATCCTACAAGGACCCTTCCACTAAAATTTCAGCTATTTTGAAGCATATTTACTACAATTTTATCAAGGTGGGAAAAACCCATATACTTATATACCGTTAAATCCCTACCCAAAAACGATTAATCGGTATAACTTCGCCATTTTGAATCCGATCGAAAAACAAAAAAAAGTGTATCTAAAGAATCCTACTAGGACCCTTTCACCAAAAAATCAGCAATTTTGAAGCATATTTACTATCACTTATCAATCCGGGAATAAAACAGAGATATATATATATAAAGTAATTTTCAAATTGGGTCGAGTGTAATAGCTCTTATTTTCTTCAAAAATTCGGCTAAAAATGTTTCTTCCTGACAAAAAACGAGCTTCATGTTGATGGTTGGTGTTTAACGTATTCGTCCGATCAACTTTTGTACGTACCAAATGTGGACCTAATTGGACATAAAATGTAGCCGTTAAAATGGGAGCACATAAATACGTAATTATGTATACTATTTTTAATGACCACTACAAAACGTGTTCTGGGGATCCTGATCGGTGCTCAATGTCCACTCCCGAACTTAGGTCTCACCTTAAGAGTCACTGAAATAGCTCACCTTTCCTACGGATATTCGCTAATAGACGATAAAATACGACTAATATAGGGAATGATTTGAGTAAATATATATTTTGATTTATCGTCTAAAATATTGAATTTGATGTCGTAATATGACGGCCGTTTCAGCTATTTAGACATTTTCAAGTATTTTTAGCCGATATCCTTTGTCAATACAAACACGCTCAGTCCCAGTACATTAACACAAACACATTAATAAATACACACGATGAATTATGAAAAAAAAGAGAACAGAGTCAATTCAAAAATCTTCGACTTGTTGGGCCCAACATTCCGATACGTACTGCGGACGATGGCCAATCACGCTAATCGATGGAGGGGTTTGCTTATCTCTAACAACGTATCGAACAATGCGTTAGATTCGACTTTAAGTTTTTCATTTAATAAAATGTTATTGTCTATTTTATGATTCTTGTATATCTCGAATTGTTCGAGGGAATTCATAAATCGGCTCTTTTTACAACGGTGTAATATTTTGAATAAGTCTTCCATACAAGAATATCCATGGTCGGCCTGAATAAGAAGTTCTGTAAATTTAGATTCTGTCTTTGTTAAGCGGGCAATTTGTTTGGAAGATGGAATATTAAGGTCTTTAAATCTGTTTTTGAAAGAATTCCTGGCTCTCCTATATATTTCTTTGGACAGTCACTGGATGATAGTTCATATTCCGGATCAAATTTATCAATGTGGAATATCTTTTTAGGGGGATTTTTGAGACCCTTTAAATTATTTTTTGTTCTGCAGGCAATTTTATATTGTTGCCTTTTTTTTAAATTACTCTTATTTTTAAATAATGTATCGTGTGTATTTATTATTGTGTTTGTGTTAATGTACTGTAATTGGTGTTTTTGTGTTATAAGTGACAAAGGATATGCGGCTAAAAATACTTGAAAATGGCTGAATAGCTGAAACGGCCATCGTATTACGATAGCAAATTGAATATTGTAGACAGAAGTCAACATATATATTTATTATATCACTATTCGGAATGGCGGCAAACAAGCGTTTTGAGGGATTTGAGGTTTGATAGAGGGCGTAACGAAAGGAGTTCTTCCACAACTACATAGTTATGCGCATTTACTCAATTTCTAAATAGATCGGCCTCCACAAGACACAATAGTCACGGCTGGCCGAACAACGGTAGATTAGTTGTTGGCGTCACGCTAATTATAAATATGTGTCGTTCTTGTAGGCCAGCATTCCAACATTGTAAAGTGTTGACATAATACTAATTTCATAGAGAAGGCTTGAAGCTCAAATGTCTAAGTTGTAGTTAGTGTGTCCACATCTACACGAAGTAGTTAATAAACCTTGTGACACGATGCAGATATAAATGCAGCGTTAGGCCGGGAACAAACTTATCGTTTTTTTCCGATCGGATTTTTTACCGTCGCCGCCGTACCAGTAGTGGCGCGTAGGATGGTATTGCGAGAAGTTCGGCAAATAAATAAACAAGTTGTATTTAGTTTTCTAGATATAAACATTCCTAAAGTAGCAATTTTCCACATTCCATTATTTTTCACATTATTCATTTACAATACCAAATCAAGCCTTCGTTCTTCAAATGTTTAATCTATAAGTTACATTTCAAGTTTACACAATCTATATCTATATACCGCGTGTCCCACGAAGAGGTCCCTATTTTTGAATTGATATGACAGACGTATAGAGCGAGCTACAGACTTGAAATTCTACAGTCGTTACTAACACATATGTAAAAGAAATACCCCTGAGTATCAGTTAATTCTGACTGATCCAAACAAAATGGCAGAAAAACAAAAAAACAACAAAATCAGCAATCGTATTTGAAGGGTAAACCTACTTTTATTTAGAATAGGAACAGCTACAGCTGTTTAGACTATTTTAAATCTATCAGCTGACTGCGTGTATCCACAACAATGAACATATTTAGTAATAAATATTGGCATTTGTTATTAAGTTGCATTGTAAAGTGTCTTATGTACCATGCCGTTTTCAACTGAGCAAAAAGTGAAATGTTGTTCCTGGGCTATTGCCTTTGAAAATGATTATGAAGCAATAAGGTGTTTTAGGGAAAGGTACCCAGGTGTAGTTCCACCGTCAAGGAAATCTATTCGTAAGTGGAAGGGTCCTACTAGAAACGGGGTCAATACAAAAAAAAAATACCATAGATCCTCCAACATAGAAAATGAAGAAACCGTATGTGCTGCTTTCATGGAATGTCCAAATACGCCTAATTCAGTAAGAAAGGTGGAATCTGCAACAGGGATACCGAAGTCATCTGTCCAAAGGTATGCCAAAAAGAACAAAATCAAACATTATAAAACTCATTTAGTTCACGGACTGCTTGAAGATGATCCTGACAGACGATTGGAATTTTGTTCAAAAATAATTGAAAAGACTGACGTAGATAGCAAATGGCATGAAGGAATCGTGTTTTCAGATGAAGCGACATTTTATCGAACAGGAACTGTAAACAGGCATAATTGTCATTACTATAACACAAAAAATCCACATATCTTACAAGAAGAGAAATTAAAATCAACAGGTATAACAGTTTGGGCTGCTGTTACCAAGGATGGTGTTTTGTCGTATGACATATCCCGACAAACAATGACTGGAGAAAGGTATGCATCAGTTTTAAGCAATCACATAGCTCCTCATCTTTCTCAGCCTGAGATGAAAGACGTTTTTTCCCAACAGGATGGAACTCCTCCGCATTATGCTAATGTGGCCAAAGCAGTTTTGACCCAAAATTTTCCTAACCGTTGGATAGGTCGTGGCAGCAGCTTCATGGACTGGCCCCCAAGGTCTCCAGACTTGACTGTTTGTGACTTTTTTCTGTGGAGCTTTTTGAAGGAGAAGGTTTATTGTCATAACATTGCGACAGACGATGAACTAATGAGGTTGATCGAAGAGGAACTGTTGTTGATACCTCGAGAGTTGTTCAGCAGAGCGTATGACTGTTTTCTATTTCGTTGTCATCAGTGCATTGCGATCGATGGACATCAGTTTGAATAAGGTTTATGGATCAAATAGATTAAATTTATTTATGAGTTACTTATATCTTTAATTCCCTAACGTTGTTTAGTGCTTAATAACATCGTTAAAATTCAATAATTATGTTGTAACACTTAAGCAAATAAAACTATTTTAACGAAAAGGTACTATTTCTTTGATATCCCGCCATTTTGTCCTAATGTGTCAGAATTAACTGATACTCAGGTGTATTTCTTTTACATATGTGTATGTTAGGACTGTTGAGTTTCAGGTTTGTAGAGTGTTCGGTGCATCTACTATATTAATTCAAAAATAGGGACCTCTTCGTGGGACACCCGGTATATAAAAGCGAAATTCCACTCACTCACTCACTGACTCACTCATCATGATTTCTCAAAAACTACCGAATGGATTGAAATGAAATTTGGTATGTAGCTTCCTCTAGGACCATAGGTGCTCACTAAGAAAGGGTTTGAAAAAATTCGAAATTTTAGGGGGGAATTGGGGGGATCAAAGTTCTTAAATCACGATTTCTTTAAAACTACCGAACGGATTGGAATGAAAATTGGTATGTAACTTCCTCTAGGGCCATAGATGCTCATTAAAAAAGGATTTCAAAAAATTCGAAATTTTAGGGGGGTTTTGGGGCGTCAAAATTACTAAAAATCCCCATAAGAAATACATAGTACATAATATGTTTATTGGTATATTTTTTTGGTTAATATACATTTAACCTTGATTTTTACCTATCCGTTCAATGCCGGACCCGGCCAGCTAGTATTATATATAATCCAAATACCACTTAATGACTCATTCATCACGAAATCTCAAAACCCACTAAACGGATTGGAATGAAATTTGGTATGTAGCTTCCTGTAGGGCCCTAGGTGCTCGCTAAGATAGGGTTTAAAAAAAAATTCGAAATTTTTGGGGTGTTTGGGAGGGTCAAAGTTACAAAAAATCCCCATATTTAACTTTGATTTGTCTCTCCGTGCAAAGCCGGATCGGGCCAGCTAGTAATTCTATAGGGGTGTTTGGGAGGGTCAAAGTTACAAAAAATCCCCATATTATTTAACTTTGATTTGTCTCTCCGTGCAAAGCCGGATCGGGCCAGCTAGTAATTATATAGACCTATTACTTAAAGACCTGAACAGCTGACTCGTTTTCCTCATAATTAATTGCAGTTTCCTTATGAGCTCAGTTAAAAATTAATGGAAGTATAAATTACATAGAAGGAAAGAATGGATTTATTGCAACTATTTACATTTTAACAATTACGAATACACTCGTGCAAGCAACCCTATCATATTAAAAATACAATTACTGGAGCAAGATATTTGTACAAAAATAAAATAAGTCCCGCCAAAACTATACAATCATAAACAAAACAAAACAACCAAATACACGTATAAACACTTTACACACAAAGAAATAATAACTAAAATAAAGAGTCCCAGCAAAACTAGCAACCCACAATCAAAGCTCGTTCAGTATAGCAAAAGAAGTCGTGGTTAGGATAAAAAATAAGACCAAACACAAAAAATAAACGAAAAGGGTTACTGTATTATAATTTAAAACTCTTTTGCTACATATTACAAATGTAACAGCCGATGTAGAACATAAGCTTAACACAATTTTAGGGCCTGTAAAATTACACCACACGTTTCTTGACAGCATTTTTATTTATTGCCATACCAACCAAATTGGCACATTTAGAATCCGGTAATTATTCTTTACTACCAAAGTTTATTGGCAACGAAGTTGCTTTAACGCGGGTTGTGGTACGAGTTAAAAAATAGAAAAAGTAATGCGTAACGAACAAAAGTGTTACTAATTGGTTGCTATGGCAATGACAAATGTAAAATACGAGTAACGAAAAAGCGTTACCAAATTCGTTGCTATGGCAATGAAGATAAATACATCAACGAACATGTGTTTTGGTACATCAATTTAAATTAAGAGACGATCGGTTCCGTCCGGCGTAGTTCAAATATTATCGTCAAGCGCTGAAATACATTCAATAAACATAAAATGGTCGTTCATCATTCTAGGCCTAACCTAAAATTATTGTATGTACATTAATTTAATTGTACCTGTCTAAATTAAGACAGGTAAAATAAATTAAACATACACACAATAATTTTAAGTTAGACCTTGACTGTTGAAAGAACATTTTATGTTTAAACTCCATTGTAGTAGCCCATTGTGGAAAACATTTTATGTTTATTGTATGTATTTATAATGAATGGACATTTAACTGTGTTTACCGTCTTAGCTTTGATGTTATAACTAATTCTACACCTTTGTTATAATAACATTAAACGAATGGAAGCAGTAAATATTTATATAAAAAACAATATAATAATAAACGGCAATTGAAAGATTAAAAGTATGTGTGTGTATGTTGCCGTTAAAGCTAGTAAAAGAACTGAAGAAAAGGAGTGATGAACTTCGTTCATGACGGTGGTCCCACGACCGCACACATTTACTTTTTCTTTATAGGCAATAGAAAACACAAACAACGATAAATGCTTACTATATCATAATTCAAACACCTATCATTATTACAATGATGCCAACTTCACTCTTTACTAGTCATATTTTACAGGTTTGAAATACTGATTTACCGTATCACATTTTGACTGCATTTTACAACTTGAAAATTGCCTCTCTTCTATATAAAAATACAAAATATCATAGTATACAGTAATCTGTTTCATTTGCTTCACCGCGGGGTTTTCGAACGAAGCGAGCATGGAGAGGAACCATTTAGTTTTGTATAACACAATACACACACAAATCTTGTCGGAAAATTTGTATGATATTTTGTTGGGGAGCAAACAAGCGTTTATTCCAACTCTGTTCTGTGTAGACTAAGGTGACCATCATTTCCGGAGAAAACCGGGACACAACCAACCGGGCACCAAGGGACTCTGCCCCAATGCACCTCGGTTTTTAAAATATAAAATATTTGTATTTTTATAGAAATTTATGTTTTGTTAATACATTTTGTTAGCCTGATTATAAGCCTATTGATAATAAACGGTATCAGTTAACTGACACAAACTTTCTCCCAACTTACTGTAGTCAAAATAATATTGTTTTTAATCATTTTATTTACTACTTTTTAGAACAAAACAAAAAAATAATATTCTACCTATGTCAATCGTATAAAAAAGTTATTGTCCCAGGCGGGATTCGATCGCGCGACCTTTGAATTACTGGCCGTCCTCACTACCGTTGTGCTACCCCGTGCGGCCGTCGCCGAGATGCTAGATTGACAACATAAACTTGTTTATTTTTTAACATTTCCCCATAATTATGAAACGCCGAAGTTTTGATAAAAGCGGGTGGTGTCATTTTGTTTGGCATCTTAAGCACTATAAAAACTGAAAATTTGATCAAAATCGTTAGAGCCGTTTTTGAGAAATTTGCATTTTTTTCGTTTTTTATTGGTTTTTAGGGGTAAATTACCCTTAAAAATTAAAAATTCCAAAAAATGAAAAAACGCCTGGAGATATTAGGGTTTAGTACCTACATACCAAATTTCATGAAAATCGGACCAATAGTGTCCCCTCTGGTCGTGTATACATACTGACACACTGACAGACAGACACCACGTTAAAAACACTTTTTTGGGTTCAGGGAGCACCAAAACAAAAAATTCCACTAAAAATATTTTTGGGTTCAGGGAGCACCAACACAGATAATTGCACTAAACAATTTTTTGGGGTTCTGGGAGCACCAAAACAGATAATTCAACTGAAAATTCAAATTCGAACATTTTTACGAAAACAATACTTTCTCCAGATACTACGTATAGGGTGGAGAAAGTAAAAAAGATAAACACAATATTTATCTTATTTCTATATCTGTTTAAATTATTATACTTTTTAAAATATAACCGTGGGATTTTTACCAAAATTAAATTAACATAAGCTTTAAATACTACTGAATGTTTGTACATGAGGATGATTGTTCTTGGAGAAAGGGATTTTTTCACTGCTTCCAGCCTTCTTGATCGTGTGTTTCTTTTTGAGTCGTAGTTATAAAATTCTACTCAACTGCAGACAAATCGAACTGTTTCAAGAAATAATCTAAAATGTATTAATTTATCGTGTCGTATTTCGTTTAATCAAGATTATAAAAATATATATACAATTTCATGAAATCTATTTAAAACTGAATTCCGGGACTTTGAGCGTCCCGGAACCACTTTTAGGGACATCCGATATGTTACGACAAAAAACCAGGACAATCCCGGTTTTCCAGGTCGTTCGGTCACCTTAGACTAGACTATAATACAACTTTAAGAATGACAATATTATTAAAATCGCTTTCCAACCGATAAATAAACCCCAAGGTGGAATAAGCTCTTTTTACTCTATTCACATTAATTTATTCAGTAAGCCTACAAGAATGCGATTTTCCCTCGAATATACCCAAACTAGTAAATTATTTGTACACCCCTGCTCGCCAACCCCTGCGGTGACATATGGTGTTAAAATTCATAATTTTTATATTTATCAATAGGAATTTTTACGGAAATGATGATTGATTTAGGGCAGAGGCACTTGGATTTAAGTAGAGGGTGACCTGTACATAATGTAAGACGTAGATCGAAATAGACTCGCAACATCCCCAACATTTGTCCACAAAATCCGCAATTTTTTAACAGGAATTTGAATTATTTTTGGAATAAAAGTACTTTATAATATTCTCTGAAAAGTCCTCCACATGTTAATGAAAGTTTCGTCAAAATCCGTTTAGCCATTCCGGAGATTAGCCTGGACAAACAGACAGACACAAAATGTATAAATGTGTGAATAAACATATGAGCATAGAAAATAGCTTATATTTTTATTTTGAAATCACAGACAGAAACTTATGTTTTATTTATGTACTAGAGGGCTTAACCCCTGCTCGCTTCGCTCGCCAACCCCTGCGGTGAAGCAAATGCAAACAGATTACCACTTATGAAACAAAGGTGTCAATCATGGGAAGTATAACAATTTATTTTTATTGTAAATGGGCTGTTACCCTCCAGTTCACCCATTAGACGTAACTATTTAAATTGCGGGTGATATTATTTATTTTATTTCCTATAAAACACTTAAAATTAATAAGTGAAAATTTGTCAGTCAATAGCTTTAAGGAAAGTATAATAATAAACATTTTTTATAGGGGTTGTTACTACATTTTTACCCCTTATCAGCACGCGACAAAATGTAAGTCTATGATACTTTATCTATGTATATTGAAAGAATTAAGTGTACACATTTTCAGCTCACTAACTTTAAGAAAAATATAACAATTAATTTGTATTGTTTTAGTGGTTGTTATCGCATTTTTACCCCTTAGCAGCAAGTGACAAAATGCAAATATAGTCTACTTTTTTTATCTTGCAAGAAATAAATGTACAAAACTTCAGCTCTCTAGCTTTAAAAAAAGTATAAAAATTAATATTTATTGTTTTAGGAGTTGTTTCAATCCTTAAATCGAAATTAGTTATATCCGTTGTTACTCAAGGATAGTGTAGGTTTTATTAGTAAAACTTTTTTTTCAATCGGTTCAGTAGTTCCAAAGATTGCTACCTACATACAAACAAACAAACCAATTTTACCCCTTTATAATATTAACTAGTGGACCCGGCAATGCTTCGCTATTGCTTAATTTGAAACTTTGAAAGCCTGTAATTCGTATCCCGTGTAATTCAACATCCTGTAATTTGTATCCCGTGTAATTCAACATAGGCCTAATGTGTGTTACACATAATTAATAAAACAACTGATTTGAATCAAAAGTTTAATACAATTTTAGGTTAGGCCTTTAAAACCTATGAAATATAATAATTCAAACATCTAATATTACAATTTAACATTATATTATTGTTACACATTATAAATAAAACAGCTTATTTGGACCAAAGGTTTAACACAATTTTAGGTTAGGCCTATTATTATAAAATCAACACACTTTTTTTGAAAGAGTTTGGAATTATCACCATAGTAACCAGAATAACACATTAATAAATACGAATCAGCTGTTTTATCTTTTATATGGCTGCTTATGGGAGGGATGAATTTTCGCATTTTCTACCCTTTAAATTCAAAATTTTGCAAAATCCTTTACATTATTATTATTATTACGCCTCTACATTATTGGACGGATGTACCTTCCAAATTTCAAGTCTCTAGCTTTAATAGAATCGGCTCTGCGTTGATCGTCAGTCAGGACATTGCATTTTATATAAGAGATATAGATGTATAGAGTTACAATATGACATTAAATTAGTGTTAACAATAAAAAAACTTTAACGCCGAACAGCAATGAAGTTCAGTTCGCCTTGGATCCAATACGGTAGCAACACGTTGGTTGTTCGGTCACATGTTTAACACAAAGATTTTATATATAGGGACTTTTATTTAAGGACAACAGAAACCAATCTATTGCAGTGTTCCTGGACATATCAAAAGCTTTTGATAAAGTATGGCACGAAAGACTACTTTACAAACTAGCCCGCAGCCCAGTTCCTCCATGCTATGTACATCTCATAAGCTCATACCTCTTCAGTAGATGGTTCCAGGTTGCTGTCGAAGGTACTTTTTCCACTCCTAGACCCATCGAGGCAGGAGCGCCCCAAGGCTCAGTTCTTGGTCCGTTGCTGTACCTTCTGTACACTAACGATATTCCAGTCATCCCTAAATTATCACTGCGACTCTTTGCTGATGACGTTCTACTACAGATCTCTGAACCTGAACAACAGTTGGATGCCCTACAGCCATTGCTCAGGATGTGGAGAACTGCAGTGAACACAGACAAAACGCAAGCCATCCAATTTTCTCCACTACGTAGATTTCCTAAAGTCCAATTTAACTCTTAACAAATCACCCTTAGCATGAACCCGTCAAGTCAGGTACCTTGGAATCACGCTTGACTCTAAATTAAACCTGTCCCATCACGTCAAGCAAACTCTGTCAAGGGCTAAATCTGTCCGTGGCAGACTCTTTCCAGTCATAACGCCAAGAGCCCTCTACCACTTCGTATCAGATTCTCCATGTACAAAACATACATCAGACCAGTACTCACGTACGCAGCTGCAGCTTGGTACTCTGTACTATCTGTTTCTTGGAAGAAAAATTTGGATTCCTTCCAGAACAAAACTCTCCGATGGATCACCAACTCCCCATGGTACGTATCGAACGTAACCATCTCTTAGGGGTTAAACTAACTAATAGAGCCAAACACAGAGCCGAAGGGTCTCGATACACACACATCCAACAAATCATCACTGATCCTGCACCTCCGCAGGGCAGAAGAAAACGTCTTTTACGTCTGGTTTACGAACCACAATAAGTATCCAAAAACCCAAGCTCAATACTTAAACACCATACACTTTCGTAGCCAATCTCGGCGTATTTCATAGATTCACCATCTCGTTCTCACACAAATTTTATTCCAAATTTAGTCATTATAACGTTCAATAAAGTCATTTTTCAGTTTCAGACAAGCA
>JAGFPH010000167.1:750134-762283 GCA_018207615.1 Philaenus spumarius | reverse complement strand
TGGTTTTTGAGATTTCGTGATGAGTGAGTCAGTGAGTGGTATTTGGATTTCATATGAAGAGGTAAAATTTGTTTGTATGAAGGGGGTAATCTCTGGAACTACTGAATCGATTGAAAAAATAGTTTTACTACACCCCTGAGTAACATAGGCTACAATTCATTTTGATAACAACATTTTTTGTTTAAATATTTGTTTTAATGTGAAATAACGGTAAAACAATATTTTCTCCAATATTTGCTGTTTGCTCCAATATTTTAATTAACAGCTGATTTAAAACTTTGAAGCAATTACTTGTATTTATGACTTTTTTAGGTTAGGTTTTTATTAAAGTGTAGACCAGAATATTTTTTGATCTTTTAACCTTTATTATAAGTGCTGTTATGAAAATATCCTAAATAATTTGATTTGAATATATAACATTATTTACCATTTTAGCTTTGGGGTTATTATTAATCCTACACCTTTATTATAAAGAAAACATAACATGATTATGTTAAACGGGTTCCAACGGGGTTGGCGCTCAGAGCAAGCAGGGATTTCCCCTAGTTATATTTTTACCTTAAAAATTTGTTTTCGAGTAGGGTTTTCAACGCAGAATACGTTGGTGTAGTCGGAATTGAGCTAGATTTAACCGCAGCATATTTTAAGATGGAAAGAAGTAAAAATAATAAACAACGAAAATTACGCAAGGTTGCGAAAATTAATTGATTGCGAATTTCCGTAAGAAAGATGAGCTATTGCAGTTATCCTTATGAGTATGCAGTACCATTCATTAATTAAATCCACAAGCAACCATGTTGAAGTGACGTTATCAAGCTGTGACTCTAACGGCGGTAGTGATCAATGAGCACCGATCATGGCCCCCAGAACACGTTTTCGGGTGTCATTACAAATTATACTTATATACGTGTTCGCAATATAACGGCCGCAATTTAGTCCTATTTTGGTACACATGTTGGTTTTCTAAGTAGCTCGGACGAGTTCGTTAGCCATTTCTTTTTTGTATCGGAGATTTTTCGTACGAGAATGATACTTTTTCATGGTTTGTACAAAAATAAACATAGGAGATTATTCTGCATATTTTATTTTTTACGCGACCTTAAAGCTCGTCTAGTTTTCCCAAAATCGATCAAAACGTGAAATACCATAAAATTACTGACCAATTTAACTTTCGTCGATTGGCATTTTACCTTGGGGGCGCTTCTGTTACCAGCGAAACAGTCCTATCCTGAAAGGTCGGGGTACAAATTTGCAAAGTGTAGTCGATAATCCCAGGCCTCTAGGTCGAGGTGCAAACAATTCTACCAATATATTTCTTACAGCTATACAACGCCTTGAAACCCTAAAACATTATAAACTCAATTTTATAATTTCACTCAACGCGGCTGCGTTTTGGAATTCGGTTTAACTGCGTGATCGAATTATTCTCTTACAAGTAGCGGTCTTATTTGAAATGTATTCATACGTCATACGTATACAGCATTACTATTGATAGGAAAAATTGTACGAACCGTTTATCGTACACACCACTAGAATGCTTTGGCCCCAGCTCGCTTAGCTCACCAAATACCGCGGAAACAAGCTGTGAAACAAATTTAGATGATTGTGTACTATATTTTCACGAAAATTACGATTAATTAGGACAGAGGCACTTGTTCGCCGTGGCTTGGATACGCATGCGCAGTAGGGCCAGAGTTTTTTCACGAATGACAGGATTTGTTTTAACAAATACAGGGACAAAGTAGTTTTGCCGTTATCCTCTTATGGAAGTAATTCAACTCTAAATAATGATTTTCAAACTGTTTTCTTGTTAAATCCTTGTGGTATAAAGTCATTCAGTTTTATATGTCTGTGAATTCAAAAAATGCACTTTTCTTTCTATGAAATTCCCACTTATTTGTTCTTTTTAATTTCTAGTACGCATTTCTGAATAGTTGCATATTTTATAGATGAAGATACATCTGCATGTATGTAAACGCCTGTGGAGGAATGAAATGGTCATTGTGGGGGTGTAAAAGGGTGACCGAACGTTGGAAAACCTCAGGATTGTCCCGGTTTTTCGTCATAACATACAGTGTCCCGAAAAGTGGTCCTCAAAAGTCCCGGAATACAATTTTAAATGCACTTTATGAAATTTTATATATTTTTTTTATTTCGCTTGATCAAACGAAATACGACACGACGAATTAAGACATTTTGATTATTTCTTGAAGCAGTTTGATTTGTCTGCAGTTGAGTAGAATATTTTATGACTACTTCTCAAAAAGAAAAACACGATCAAGAAGGCTGTAAGCAGTGAAAAATACCCCTTTCTCCAAGAACAATCATCCCCACCTGCAAACACTCGGTAATATTTAAAGCTTATGTTAATTTAATTTTGGTAAAATCCCACGGTTTTCATATTTTAAAAACAATAATAATTTAAACAGTTATACCTAGAAAGTAAGTCATAGTAAATTTTGTCTCTCTTTGTATCACTAGGCTATAAGGCTAACAACATGTATTAAAAAAACATAAATTTATATAAAAATACAGATATTTTATATTTTAAAAACAGGGATTCATTGGGGGCAGGGTCCCTTGGTGTCCAGCTGGTTGTGTCCGGTTTTCTCCGGAAATGATTTGGTCACCCTAAGTGAAAAGTCATCATATCTCGAGAAGATTTCGCCCTTTCAACTTCGGATTTGTTCGCCAAAATCCTATAAAGTTAGTACTCCGAAGCCAGTACCTTGGAATTATTGTTCTTATTTTTAAGCGCAAACATAATATATTCAACTTACTTTTCGGTCGGGTGATTTTTAAAACCCTTTTTTAGTGAGCACCTACATTAAAATATATATGAATCTCGATGAAAAGTGTCAGCTCCTAAACAGAAATTGCCTTTCTAGAGATGCTGCAGTGGATTGGTGCGAGTGTACACAGTAGCATAACGTTTCTCGGCCGGGCCCCCCGCAAACAAATTTACGGGCTCCAGTTTATTGAGCACATTTTGTTTAACACAAATAGAACAGTTATGAGCTGTCTTTACTTGGACAAATAAAATAACCTGTTTTGCTGAAAGAAACCATTACTCTCACAATTCAAATTTATACACGTAAAATAAAATGTAGAGAGTTAAGATGATATTTTAGTAGTGTAAACTGTCGCCAGAAGTCAATCTTTTTGTTTAATTTACATATTTAAAATATCTTACACTTTACCATTATAAAATAAAATCTGCGGCCACAGTACTTGTTTTCAGATACATTGAGAAACATATATAAATATATTAAAGTAAAACTAAACAAACGCAGATGAAATAAAATAGAAATTAAAAACAACATAGAGTAGGCCTACACAAGTACGTGGTTGGCGAATCGCCTTAGTCACAGAAGCAAACTGAATAAATAAATACTAAAGTGCAACTTACATATAGTGTTTGAGTGTAAAGAATAATTTATATTGTCTTTTTAGCTAGAGTTGGCAAACAGTCTCTCTTTTCTTCTAGCTTTTTTCTATGCACTTCGATTACTTCATTCAAATCCGGATTTCTGGCTCGTTCCGGATACTCAATGAGCTGAGGCTTACACGTTCTCGCTTGGGTCATTGTGCTCCTTAAATACTGTAGCTTTAATTTTTTTAAATGAGCACTCCGCACTGGTAAGGTCAAGAAGGGAAGTAAAGCAGTGCACAAGTCCGGGAAGCTACATACGATTGAGTAGCTTTCAAAAAAAAGGTGATCTGCTGACTGTCGTATATTGATGACTTTTTTCAATATCTGATGTTCTGAAAGAGTTAATTTGAAAACTAAGGTCGACACTCAAAACCTCTTTATATTCGTTGACAAAGGCTTTCACTTGCAGACAATTCAACATCGGTTGCCTTCAATAAAATGTTGGGAAAAGAACTGAGGAAAGGTTACTGATTTCTGTCATAGCTTCGAACCTAGTTCGTCAAAATGCTTATTTACTTTCTTATTTTTCAAAGATCTAATTTTAAAAAATCTTATCTTGCAAACAATAAATTTTAATATAAGCAAAATTTGTATTATTTTTTTTTTTTCAAAGATATGACATTGTTGTATAGTAAAAATATAAATAATGTAATAGTTTTAAATTTGTATTTATTTTTATTATTTTTTTAAGTAATAATCCTCGGGCCCTCTCGATCCGCGGGGACTGTGGGGGTTTACGTTACGTAACAGGGTGTACAGTCATATACTGTTTATTGTTGTTATTCAGTTAACACGGCCAGATTGCTAAAACAGAAGGAATAGTGTACAATATACTGCATGGAATGAATAGTTTTGCCACATAGATACTGCGAACGCTTGTTGTGTACTTTCCACTCACTCCGGCGAGAGCCAGTGAACTTCTATACCGGTCAAGTTCACTGCCAAGGCCTTCTGAATCTACATTTCTCTGTCAGCTGGTTAATCGATGGTTCAGATAGCTGCGGAACGATTTAAAACTACGTTTAGATTTTACATTTCAGATTAAGTGGAAGGTGTTATATTTGTTGTGGTTACCTCATACCTTGGGGTTGTAGTAGTAAGTTTAATGGTTTCATGTACAGCTATATACCAGGTGTCTTAAAAGTCCCACCCTCCTATTATTTTTTTTATTAATGGAAATAGACAGATTTACTTTGTGGATTGTTAACATGAACAAAAACGGAGTTTTTTTGGTGTATCGTAAATTTCAACCCCTCCTCCAAAAATGAAGTATTTTGGGGGTAAGTCGAAAATTTTGAATGAGAACCCCTATTGAGTGACACCTCATTTTAAAGGCCTTGATACAAGAAGAAGATTGGCGCATAGCGGAAGTCTGTATGTTGACTCTATCCAACACAATGGCCAATCAAAGTTACAATTTTTCCCCATTTAAACAACATTGAAATGTTAAAGATGATACATCTGTTATTTTTTACAAGGGTTTAATCCAGTGGATCACTCAATCTTAGTTATAAAACAAAGTAATTAGTATAAAACCGTAAAGCTAAGCCCTCTGGAATTCCCAGGTACTGGACTTTTTACTATTAGGAGTCGACAAGCATGCACAGTTATGAATAACAAAGCAAGGTTGTATCAACCCAAAGTCCAGTGGCAAATTTAGAATGGGTTAATTTTGTTTATCAACCAACAAAGGTTTAATGTTAGTTTTATATCGCTCTATTGTATAAAAATCCTGTTATTCACAAAAAAAACCTGGCCCAACGGCAGGATCTAGGATGCCGCACCCCCTCCACCCTACCCCGATCTAAGTGCCTTGTCCTAATCTGCCATCATTTCAATGAAAATATCAGTTTATACAATACTGTAATCTGTTTCTATTTGCTTCACCGAGAATCGTCGCAGGGGTTGGTGAGCAAGGCAAGCTCGGGCGAAGCCCCTATTCTATATATTATATAAACGGCTTAGTCCTGACTGACTGACATAGAATCAACGTATACCAAAATAAAGATAATAATACTAAAATTTAAAGGTCTATTCTTACGGGCTCATAGACGTAGGCCTACATAGGAGAGTATCTTGCAACAGTTTGATTTTAAAGCGTAAAAATTGTGGAAATACCCAGTATAAATTCACCCACAGCCCTATAACAAATAAAGCAGCTGATTCGGATCAAAAGCTCAGCAGCACACGTTTGTTGAATGCATTTACATTCATTACCATAGTAACCAACTTAGCAAATTTCGAATCGGATTATTATTCTGCTCAACAACCAGCTGCTTTATTCCAGGTTAATAATAAAAAAAATCAAACGCAAACAAAATGTCAACTAAAATATTTGCCGTATTTATATTTTGAACATCTGCTGTTACATATTCTAAATGATACAGCTGATTCTGACCAAAAGCTTAAAACAATTTTAGGTTAATCCTATACTGAACCAAAACACGTTTGTTGAAAGCATTTACATTTATTAACCATAGCTACCAACTTGGAAGGTTTAGAATCAGGTTGTTATTTCTCATAACCCAAAGATTTTTTAAAGTTGTATAAAAGTAATCACAAATAAAATCCAAAGAAAAGGCTCACAGTATTCAAACACCTATCACTATTAAAATTATGCTAACTTTATTCTCTAATAATTCTACTTGACCAGTTTGAAATACCGCTTTACCATTCGTGCCATTTCTAATTACGGTAGTAACACATTTTGGTCATAATTGTATAACTTGAAAATTGGCTCTCTATTATGTAAAGAAATCCGGTTAATCACGAAAATCTGTGGCCCTACTGTGCATGCGACAAGATCTATGCATACGTCACCACCTCTATCCCGATCCAAGTGCCTCTGTCCTAATCAATTGTAATCCTGAAAATATCAATAGTCTAATTGGTAGGGCTACTACCGCTTACCACCGCTGCGTTTGGTGAGTGAAGGGAGTTTTTGTGCCCTCTAGTTTATTCGTGAAAATAAGATCTTAATTATTTTATATCAGATTCAATCAAATAAAATATCTCGTTTAATTTATTCTGTAATACGAATTTTTGTTTTTGGTAAATTGCCAACATAAATCCATGTATTTTATGTTGTTCAGTCTAATTAAAATTATTGCATATATTTATAGTAGATGTTCGCCTTTAAATTCTTTTCACAAGATAAAGTGAACGTAGAAAAGTGCTTTTACATTATATCTGACAATAATAACCATTTCGGTTGATTGCCTTAGGCTTCGGGTAAGATAGGAGCGACAAAAGGTGAGGGACAGGTAGTAGAGAGGACCATTGTGTAAGGGGACTACCATACGGTGTCCGGACAGTTCCCCACACTGACACTTACACACACTGCAACAAATACTGACACTTCCCCACAGACCTTGGACGTGGCTACCTGTTTAATGACTCAGAAATAATCTCGACTGACAGTTCCACACACATCTTAACCCCCCCCCCCTCCCCCAAGGCTACTCTTACGCTATACTTATACTTCAAAGGCTACTATGGGGAGGAGCCTTTGGAAATTTCTCATTGTTAATGTACTAGTACTTGTACTCATAATAGCTGAGGAGTATTAAACATTTTTGCCTCACACCTTATACAGTAGTTCAGTACAGTAGTTAAAGAATATAATATGTGATTCCAGAGATATTGAAAGTGCCTATTTCAAAATTTGATCGTTTTCATAGTTTACACACAAGACGTACAGTAGGCCCAAGCTAGCTACGCGCGCGTCAACCAGTGTATTAGCCGTCCTGCTGACATTCTACCAGTGTATTGGGCAAGTGAAGGGAAATGGCTTGAGTGAGTCACTGCTCTACGGTGCGGCGGATGTTTTTAGAAAGATACCCCCGCCTCGATCCCAGCCCACCGGCCTGATCTGAAGGCCACGCGCGCAGCTAGCTTGAGCCTAGTGTACAGATTCCTCACGCCGGCAATGAACCCCGAGAGGGGAAGTAAGGCCCGGTCCCCACGCTGTGTTTCTTGTGTCCAACGTCACCAGTACAACCTCAATAAAAAAAAAAATAGACCTCTTTTCTTCACTGTACACGCTAGTTTGTCACTGTAATGTAACGGTAAATAAAAGTGATAAACACATTTTCTTAGTGAGCAGGACGTGTAAAAATTAGTTGTTTTATTTATAAATATATACAAGTGTCACAAAAAAACCTTATCGTGCTATAATACAGGATCGGATTCTATGCATTATAATAAATTAAAATATTCAGAAACATTTTACGAATTCGGGTTAGTTTATTTTAGTTTTTTATGCTGGAAATATGTGAACCAAGGGTTGACAAATCTTTTGCGCATGTGTTAAAAATTATGAGGAGAATGCGTTCTTGGAATTGACAAATAAAGAGAGCAGGAAGGCAAGAAGTATTTCCTGAGATACCCTTCCCGTTACATCATCCTATTTACTTTTCCCACACAAATTTCGTATGTGTATTAACTAACTTTCACCAACCTGGCGACTAACAATACAATGTTAAAAGAATACAAAACCTAAAACTAACTTTAACCTAACTAAACTTTAAATAATACAGTATGATTAAAACTAGATAGTATTATGGTATCATTGGCTCTGCGGAACAGCCAGGATCGTAACAAATCAATGTGAAACAAGCACAAAATGTATTCATTACAGGAATTACCTTCCTCCTGACTAAACAAAAGGTCGTACAGAAAATTGTTTTAAATAAAAAAGTTAATTCCACTAATTATCAACAACTTTCTCGCAAAAAGTTTTCTTTTTGCCTAAAAATACAAAAATTTCTCGCTTTGAACATTTTTGTTGTCATCACTTTTATTTTATAAAAAACTTAGTAAAATTTTGCATCACAGTTATAACATTTTATAATTTTGTATGAAACAAAACCTTATTTATTTATAGATATTTGTCATAGTTTTCTCTAAAATGTGAAATACTTTTTTATAAAAAGGTTGTAAGCAAGTACGTAAAGTTATAAGAATGTGAGCGCTGTCTATTTCCTCAGTTAAATGTTATTTATTTGTGGACCTATTTTTTTGTGGAATTGGTTGTACCGCCAAGGCAGGTTTAATCACGCCTAGTTTGCTCGAACTGTACATTTAGGTGCGGAGGTTAGGTTATGTTAGGTTAGGTTAAGCCTATAGCCTTAGGGGGGGGGGATGTGTGTGGAAATATCAGTCGAGATTATTTCTGAGTCATTAAACAGGTAGCCACGTCCAAGGGCTGTGGGGAAGTGTCAGTATTATGGGCAGTGTGTGGAAGTGTCAGTGCGTGGAACTGTCATGTAATCTACCATACGAGCTAGAAAATGCATTTATAATCATGCCATCAAACAGGTAACTTGGTCAAATTACTTGTATTGAGTGACAGTTCATTGGCTAACAAGAAGTTCTTTGAAAAGACCAAGGCGGTTCGGAGTACATCCAATTAATTTCATCCAACAGCTTCTTATTATTAGTCATAATCTTGAAATCTTTAGCTCTATCATTCCATAGAGATGGATATCGTTGCACTTAGGAAATTAAAACTTCACATTCTTCATCGCAGAACTTGTTTGCCATATTTAAATGATAAAGAGTGAAATAAAACTTTCAACATCCAGTAACTGACAAAAATATTTGTCAGGATCGAGCGACAAGCGATCGCTCTGGATTTTGACGAATGGCGAATCCCAGAACTGTTCCACCGTAGCCACTTAGTTTAGGGTTTGCCGTATAGAAGTGGCTACGGTTTAAGAGTTCTGGGATTCGCAACCAAGTTAATTAGTTTAGGGTTTGCTGTATAGAAGTGGCTACGGTGGGAGAGTTCTGGGATTCGCAACCAAGTTAATTAGTTTAGGGTTTGCTGTATAGAAGTGGCTACGGTGGGAGAGTTCTGGGATTCGCAACCAAGTTAATTAGTTTAGGGTTTGCTGTATAGAAGTGGCTACGGTGGGAGAGTTCTGGGATTCGCAACCAAGTTAGTTAGTTTAGGGTTTGCTGCATAGAATTAACTTCATTGTCGCTCATCGCTCCTACCACAGCCTCGACCTTAAGGTGCGTACACACTTGTGCTCCACAAACCGCGTGCAGTGTGCGTGCTGCCTCATTTCGTCGGGACACTCATGAACACTCTGTATTCATTTTGCAGTAAAGTTTTAAACATGTCTACGCGACGGGATAATCTCGCGATTATGGTGATGAGTGGTGCGGAATTACCAATGTCAAGTTTGTCTAAAAACAAAAAGAAACCTCGACGTTGGTAGCACACTGAACTTTAAAAAAATAAGTAGTTCAGAATTTACCATTGACTTAATTTCGCAAGAAATAAGCACTCAATATAAAAAGGTTTGCTTTCCAATTTGCTCTTCTCCCGTCGGTATGAAGGCAGCTAAGATATTTTTTTTACACAGGTCTGCAGAACGATTGGATTGGTTTCTGTATGAATCTATTAATTTAATTTAATTCGCTTCTGAACAATCCATATTTAATCATAGAAAAATTATTACGTTGAAAAACAATAATCAAATTAGCTTTAAAAACGACAAACCTTTCACGCTCCCGTCGAAATACCAACTGCGAACATTCAAAGCGTTCGTTGAAAAACCGACAGGAGAGGGATCGTCGTGAGAGTTCCGTACAGATACGCTCAATTGACTAATTTAATGAGTGTACGCACCTTTAAACAAAAATTTAGCGTGAGCCGTGTAAAATCTTTGACGCATGGAGCTATCCAAGTGACCGCTACAGGGTCAAGTGGTAAAAAGTCTTCAGGCATCAATAAGTTGTTTACATGTAAGCTATAGCTATTAAGTTTCAAGAGCTGTTATATTGTTTATGGGCAAGTTTATCTTGACACAATTCTTCATAAAAACCTTAATAGCCTACGTGAGCAACAATGGAGGTTGAAAGTACACAAGAAAGTTTTATTAGTACTCGACCATCTTTGCGTTGACTATAGTAGAAGCGGAAGGGCTAAAATGTGGTTTACGGTACCAGCAGCGGATTTTATATGTCGGAGCGAGTCTCCGAGTGTTATGTATTTGGACAGGAAAGGTTGATGTACAGCACTTACAGGGTCCAGCTGTACGTATTAATTCCAGTATTGCGAGAGCTACCCTCTTCAGTAATGTATGTAGGGTTAGAAATACACAGAGTTCATGTTCAGTCTCTGATTGAGTTGAATATTGTCTACATTTGGGAAATTGATCTACTCACAAAGGCGGCTGAATAGCTGCTTGCCTGTTCGAAATATATATTAGTAGAATTAGTTTGCACCTAAGTCTCCAGCTTCGACTCACGCGCTGCTTAGTTCCACTCGCTTGCACCTCGACCTCGCTGCCTCTGGTTATGGACTGCTTCGTTTCGCTCGCAGCGTACAAAACTCCTATTTACCGTAGGCCTACACGTTCAACGTGCAGCGTAAATGTATGAAATAAAATACAGATAAACTTCACTACTTCAAACCTTCATTACTGTTCACGGGTTGGACAGACGGTTTGAAATAAAATGAATTTTAACCACCGCCATGTAATACCGAAATACCAAGGCTCTAATAAGAAACAACAGTCTCCGCTTTAAAATGTAATCAACCGGAAAAATTCCAACAGGAAAGTCAGGTCTTAAACAAACTGAATCTTATAAAAAAACAACAACAAAAAAACAAACAAACAAAGTTCATGCGATGCGATGGTATAGTTTATAAAACACGAGTGTACTTTTGATAAGAATGATAAGTAAAGTGTTATGAGTCCACGAGAAAATAACGAATATAGACAACGATATTTAAAGATTTGTTTTACAATAAAGTTTAGAGAATTCGAACCTGCCATAAAACCAGTTAGATATTTGCTATTGTAAGCCCATACATTTTATTAAAAACGTATAACCGGTTAGATTTTAAATTTCTGCTCAATGGGTTAGTAATTATAGAAGTTAGTTATTTTCGTAGCAGGATTCGAACCTGTGACCTTTAAAGAGACACCTCTTGTGGTAAAAACTACTTATATGGCTAATTTAAGCTTTGTAAAATCTAGGGTTTATTTCGTTCATCTATATCAATACTAGTGGCTACGCCCCTGATCGCTTTGCTCACCGATCCCCGCGGTGAAGCCAATGGAAACAGATTATTGGACACTCTGTTCATGGAAATGACGGTGGATTAGGACAGAGGCACTTGGATTTAAGTAGGGTGGGAGGTAACGGTGACCTATATATAATATACTTCAGGTATTGAAATTTACCTACATTCTCCATCTCCAATAATTGGAAGTTCGGTAAAAACGTTCACCATTATTATTTAAATAATCATCAATCAACGTTTCAAACAAATTTTGATATTTCCAAGTAAAGGAAACAATATAATATGTAACACCAGATGTTTGACTTATCAGTAAGCCTTTTTAGTTGTCCGTGTTTGATTTTACCTAATCTAAAAACACCGTTAGTTGTGAAGTGAAGAATAATTGCCTGATTCTAAATTTGTCAAATTTGTTGCTATGATAATAGATGTAAATCCTTCAAGAAACTTGTTTTGGTTCACTATAGGTCTGACCTAAAATTGTGTTAAGCTTTTGATCACATTTAGATGTTTTATTTATAATATGTAACAACAGATGTCTGAATGAATTATAATACAGCAAACGTTTTCGTTGATTTGTTGCTTTTATTTTATTTACCTAACTTAAAAAAACTGTTGAATAGTAATTAACTGATTCTAAATTTGCCAAGTTGGTTGCTTTGATAATAGATGTAA
>JAGFPH010000167.1:731161-747571 GCA_018207615.1 Philaenus spumarius | reverse complement strand
GGCGTGCGAAGCACGCAATGCATTGTGTATTGAAAATACTCCCAACATGGGGGTTGGCGTGCGAAACACGCAATGAATTGTGTATTGAAAATACTTCCAATATGGGGGTTGGCGTGCAATGCACTGTGCGTCCGCCGCTTCTCATAGTGTTCAGTGACAAGCTCACATGTTATCATGTTAATCCCCATACCTTGGTCTAGCCTACCCCTCCTAGAAAACATCATATGGGCGGCCATACTACTAATGTGTAGTGTATTCAAAAAATTGTCTTATATTTAGTATATTATGCCGCCTTGATGTGTCTGGTGGGACGTGCACTAAACGACTTATTGACAGTCTTAGCTTTGCAGAGTATATTTAACATGCGCAAGTAGTTACAAGGCTATTAAGGTCGAACTGCCGGCACGAGAAGAATTTCAATCAACGGAATTACACAATACCAGCTGCGAACCTAAACGGATGTGGTTTACCATGTTGCGACGAGAGATTGTTTTTTGTAAACAGTGTGTTGATAAGCCTCTGGGAACTAAAATGGCGAAGTGCGTTAATTATTTAATAACGTACTAAAGACACATCTCATGCTAGTTTAAGTTCAATACGATCATTGTTGATTGGTGCGGTGGTCGCCAAAGTTTCGATAAAAGATGTAAAGGAAACAGAAAAACTTACAATACTACCACAAAACATCACATGAGCTCCTGATTCTTGTATTCGGCTAAGACAGGGTCACCTAATCATTTCCGGAGAAAACCGGGACACAGCTAGCCTGGCACCAAAGGACCCCGCCCAATGTACATGTACCTATTTTAAAAACAATATTTGTATTTTTATAGAAATTATTTGTTTTTTAATATATTTTGTTAGCTTATTTAGATTATAGCCTAATGATAAACACAAAATGTTTTATGACAGTTATACAAAATGTTCATAAAGTCCCTTTAACCCCCTTTATTATTTGTGTTATTGAAAATCAGTTAACAAAACTTTGTGTATATCTTGTGTTGCATAACATGACAAATCTTTTGACATATATGAACCATTATGATTTTGGGATGCTTGAGGAGGGTCGGGGGTTACACATTTCAAATGTAAAGGTAGGTCATGTAATACACTATTGAAAAGCTTATTAAAAGAGAGACAGAATGGCGCAAACTAGAGCTTAGTATTTAGCTTCGTTTCAAAGAATGTATAAGGTATCGGATCAAACAATACCAAATTTATGTAGTCTATTTCTCAGTACCGGTACCATTTTAATTAACAGCTGATTCAATTTGTTGGTAAAATTTTTGTTCAGGAGTAGGCCTACGTCATGTTGGTTCTTTTTACCTCTATTATAACTCCTTTTATGTAATACTCGGGGAAACCCCTGCGTGCTCCGCACAACAACCACGTTGGAACCTTCTATACATATAACCATGTTATGTTTTCTTTATAACAAAGGTGTAGGATCAATAATAACCCCAAAGCTAAGATGGTAAATAATGTTAAATGTTCACATCAAATTACTTCCTATATTTTATAACTAACAGCAGTTACAATAATGGTTAAAAGAACCAGCAAGGCTCAGGTCTATACTTTAAAACCGTAACATAAAAGCTAGAAATACAAAAATAATTGCTTCGAATTTTGAAATCAGCTGTTAATGGAAATATATGAGCAAACAGCTATCACATATATTATTTCTCAAGGCCATTTTTTGTAGGTACGCCATAACTTCCTTAATACATTATCAAATTACATGAATGAGGCATCATTTTAAAGCTTTCCTTAACCGCTATAGCGGAAAAATATACAAAATACAATTATACGAAAAACAAAAGAAATAAAGAATCCTAAAGTAACAGTGATGTAAGATCAAGTAAGTTATAGGGATATTTTCCTGGCGTTGGTAACACTGATGTTAACAATACCCAGCTATATGGTGTGTACTTTAATTAAGTGGGATTTAAGTAAGTTAGAATGCGAATGCTTCGCACTGGTCAGAGCTATATTATATTATTTTATTCAATTGGTTGCTACGGTAATAAAAATGTAAATACATGTGTTGGTTTATCAGTCCAGACCTAACCTAAGAATTTTTTCCGACTAAATTTACAAATATTGAAATAAATAGAGTTTTTTATTGATATTATGTTCTTTATAATACCGTGAAGGTTTATAAAGTTTATTCGCTTGTTACGAATTGCTGATATATATACAATATATAGTTTACCTTATACAGTAATCGGAGCAATTCTTGGTATTTTTGTAGTTACACTACAGGGCTGTTTCGCCGTTATTTATTGAAATTAATTATAAGCCTATAATACTCAGGAATAGTGAAGCTTTTTATTAGTGAAACTATTTTTTCAATCGGTTCAGTAGTTCCAGAGATTATCCTCTACATACAAACAAACTTTACCTCTTTATAATATTAGTGTAGACAACTTGGCTCTGCCCCTGCTCGATTTTTTGTTAATAATTTTCCAATTTTTCCATTTTTTTATAGTAATTTTTATGAAAATGATGATCGATTAGTACAGAGACATTTGGATCTAAGTTGGGTGGTGGGACCTGTACATATTGTGAGACAAAGATCGAAATAGAAACGCAATAACCCCAACATTTGTCCACAAAATCCCTAAGTTTGTCCATAACTCTTTCAAATTTTAAGAGGAATTTTAAATATTTTCGGAATCAAAAGTAGCCTAAAATATTCTCTGAAAAGTCCTCTACATGTTAATGAAAGTTTCGTCGATATCGGTTCAGCCTTTCCGGAGATTAGCCCTGCCAAACAAACAGACAGGCAACAAATTTATAAATGTATGTTTAGGTTTTTGTAATGTGTGAACAACCACATGATCTTAGAAAAAAAGCTTATATTATGAAATCACAGACAGACATTTCAATTTTATTTATTTGTATACGTGTTGGTTTTTGTCAATAATAGTGTTTGGAGCTGACTACATCAAACAGCAGCCTACCCTGGCCTACATAGATTTAGGTAGTTAAGTAATTCCGTCTATTCTGTTCTTCGTATTGACGTCACGATCAGAGTCGAGATAATAATGTAATCAACGTGGAATCCTTTACTGCCTAAGGCGAAGGGAATACTAGTTTAGTTAGGTGATGTTAATTGGACGGAGGAGTTTTTTATCATCTCCCGTTTATCGAAGGAAGACGTGTGTACAGAGCGTTCCAATAGTAGTGGAACGTGTTAATATATCTGGTACTATTAAAGATAATATAATCTCTCTGTTTGAAGTTATCATTTATTAATGATAAATGTTCAATTTTATTTTTACAATTTCGGACATTTGTCATCATTTTGACATAATTTAAAATCGTTAAGCTTAACTACTTACTTTATGTCCGTCACAGACTTTCTTCTCTTTTTATATGACGCGTTTCGAAGATTTACTCCATCATCAGACGCATATCACTCTTGCGAGGTCGTCAAACATTACATAAGAAACACATAAACGCAAACATTGAGAGCATATTAAAGCACTTTTTATGAATGGGATGCATCCCGCATGGT
The DNA here is from genome assembly GCA_018207615.1 of Philaenus spumarius. Lineage (NCBI taxonomy): Eukaryota > Metazoa > Arthropoda > Insecta > Hemiptera > Aphrophoridae > Philaenus > Philaenus spumarius. The sequence continues at coordinate 744,051 of JAGFPH010000167.1, read as the reverse complement.
GATCCAAGGGCAACATCCCAAGTGAACTTTATATTATAGCTTTTGGTTTCAGGCAATAATATAGTATATCATTCGGTGTGCGGTGACCTTTACTTGCTTAAAGTAAAGGTGTTAAAATATCGTTTGAGACATATCTAAATTACGATTTTTCGCATAAATTACGCTGATTATATATATTTTTAAACGTAGTTATTGGCTATCGATTTAGCTTCGCTATACTCTGCTCCCCCCGTTTTAAATAATCTAGTCTGATTAATTTGTATAAATTTATGACGAGAAGAAAACAAAACCTATTGTTTGAAGCATTTCTTAATCGGATGAACATATTTGGTCGTTGCCTGACCGAGCTCCCTACTTGCCCACGAAAGTTGGCGAAATTTATACTCAAGGTCTATTATTAGCGAATTTCCATAGGAAAAATGAGCTATTGCAGTGGCCCTTATGGTAAGACACTAGGTCGGGAGTAGCAAATGAGCACCGATCATGGTCCCTAGATCACGTTTTGGGGTGTCATTAAAAACCATATATATAATATATGTTATATACATGTATATATGTGTTCGCTCTCTAGCGGCCGCATTTTAAGTCCGATTTGGTTCAAATTTGGTATATATATGGTTGTCTACGTCGCTCGGACGAGTTCGTTAGCAAAAAATCCAACAACCGGAAGCACGTTTTTTGACCGGAAGTAACTATCTTTTTAGATTTTTCCTACGATAATGATTTTTTTTAGAGTTTGTTCTACAAGTATAAATGTAGGATGTTATTCTGCACATTATGTTTTTTTACTCGACCTTATAGCTCGCTTGGTTCCCCAAAAATCGATCAAAACGTAAAATACCATAGAAGTACCCGGTTCAACGACATGTGATGGATTCTACCGTGGGGTTGGCGTGCGAAGCACGCAATGCATTTTGTATTGAACATACTCCCAATACAGGGGTTGGCGTGCGAAGCACGCAATGTTTTGTGTGATGAAGATACTCCCAATATCTCCCAATATTCGGAATGGCGTGCGAAGCACGCAATGCATTGTGTATTGAAGATAAGCCCAATATGCGGAATGGCGTGCGAACCATTTTGCAGCTATTCAGCACCGTCGTGAATAGACCTATTTCCCAAATTGTTGGTTGAAACCCTATAAACTTAATTTTGCTCAATTCACGTCAGCGGTTTAGCTGCGTGGTCGAATTATTTTATTACTCCCATTTTAGTACCCTAGTAATGATCTAGGGCCTATTTCATGTTTATTCATTTGGGGGAAAAGATCGAAATTAAGTTTTTTGGGCGGCACATAGTTTTCTAGAAGTAGTTCAGTGAAACAATTAAGAAGGCAGTCGGACACTCGAATTTCCTGTCAAATCGTCTGCTTTGTTTATATTTATCACAAAACGTCTTTCAATAAAAAAAGTAGCAAATATTCTTTAAAAAAAGAACGTATAATGGCAAGTTATACTACAAATAAGATTGCCGAGGCTACGTGAATACATTGTGAAGGCCATGTACTACTTCCCACACGGAGATTGTGTAACACTGAACATTTCCGATGCATAATGTTACGACTTATGCTGTACAATTTGCAAGGTATCTATCGCTATGCCGACTAGAAGATCAATTACTATTATAATCAACGGAGAACAAGTCAAAACAAATTGTTTAAGTTTGTGTTTGGATGTGTTTTTAGCTTTTACCTTAACTGGTATTTCAAATTTTACAAAAACAGTCGTCATAGTTAAAATATTTTCAGTTTAATATTTTAATCGTTCAATATTTAAATACTTTAATTTTCAACTTGGACTAAGCGTTGTGTATTAGTGTTGATTGATTGTTCACTACAGTATTTGTTCCAATACAGCTGTCATAAACTAATAATCAACTCCTATAAAAGCGAGTGTATACGTCCGTACATACAAACATACGTACGTACGTGAGTAACATATAATATACTTCTGATTTCAACCATCATCTGTAGCGTAGATTATACTTTATGGTTATGTATACAACTTCAATTATAATTTCTTGTCAAGTTGATTTTTTAAAATATGAGTTATAGAACTAATGTATGCTATAATAAGTTATAAGATTTGCTTTGAGGTTATAAACTGCAAATAAATACAACCTTTTGTCATCAATATGTTCGTTTATACAAATTTAAAGAAACCTACAAATTTATCGTTTGTTTTTAAACCTATTCGTTTAACTTCGGAAACATTCGTTCATCTTCGTCTAACATATATATAAACATATTCGAATACTAATTTCTTCACTATATTACTAACTTCTTTTAATTTATCAATATGAAATAAAAATCAATTAAAAGATAATATGTTTATGTTTTTTTTAAATATATTTATTATAGTAACGTACATAAATATTTTTTTTAACAAACAGGCCTACAGTGTTATAATTCTTATAATTGTACACATTTACCGAGTTAAAAGTCTCCGTCAACATAGTTAGGTAGGCCTAGATCAAGTCTGTTGTTTTTAAATAGTATTTTTTTTAAATGATGTATTTCTGGTGTATCTAATTAACCTGCCTGTGATTTTTCATGGTAGCTTACTAATATTTCCTGTGGTACAAATTCAAGAAATTTTTTTTGTTAAGTTGTTTGTTTATTCAACTTGTTTTTCTCATAGCTAATTGGAATTAATTTTATGGAAATTCTTAGTTCACACCTTGCCGCTGTGAGGAAAAGAGTAGGAAAGGGCAAAGAGGAAGCTTAACTATAATGATTTAGTAAAAATATGAAATTCCTTAGAAGTAAACTGTTGAACACGAAACAATGTCAGATAATGGATAACTGAATTTGAAAGAAATAGAAACAACATTAAGTATTTATGAATCATACAAAAAAAATTCTCTTGCAGGGAAGGCAAAGGGATTTTGCTCATACAGCCATGAATGTGATAAAAATACTTGCATTTAATTGTTTTAAGAGTTTTGTTTGGAAACAACCATGTGTCTATGAAAATATGAAGTTATGGCCTGCAAAAATACATTTTTGTATTCATTGTCACAGCAAACAGCATGAATCAGAGCAGCTGATTTAGACAACCAATTTAGCAACATAATTTTAATTTGGGCCTAGTTTATTTTATTACCGAATTTCCATATGAAAGATGAGCTGTTGAGACCTTATGGTGAGAGGTTTGGGGGTGATCCCTAGAGCACGTGTTGAGGAGTCATTAAAATTATATTATTTGTGTGTTCGCACTCTAACGGCCGCATTTTACTTCCGATGTGGTACACACGTTGGTTATCAAGTCACTCGGACGAGTTTGTAATTTTTTAAACCGTCTGGTTCCCCCCAAAATCGATTAAAACGTAAAATACCATACAAGTATCATAAAAAGCGAGTTTGTCCATAGTCCGAGGGTTCAAAGTCCAGTTGCAAACTCGCAATGCGCAATCCATAAAGCAAGGTCGAGTTACGGGCAGATCAAATCAACGTGTGCAACAAATTCCTACTAAGAAATTGGTGGGGGGGTGTTCAGATTTTGTGTTCAGGTTTTATTTTATCTAAGTTACTTTCTCACAAGTCAAGCTCATTAGTTATTTATTCTAACTCTATTAACGGCAACATACGCACGATTACACATTACATCTGTGGCACATAATCTTTTCAATGGTATAAGTTTTATTCCTCTCCCTTTAAAATAAACACCCTAAAAAAGGTGCTGAATTCTCAATGTTTTCGTATCGATATAAATGATAGTTGGTTTTTTTTTTTTTTTTTTTTTTTGTGTTTAACGTCCTACTGTTTTGCACTTAAGGCTAATGAAGACGGGACCTACAGTTTTACGTGGAATCCGAACCACAGCCAACGATGTCTGTTAAGAAACCATATATGATAGTAGGTTTTATTACTACTAGTGGACCCGGCAATGCTTCGCTATTGCTATTGCTTGATTTACCTAACCTCAAATTATATTCAGTTTTTGATCCAAATCAGTTGTTGATCAAAATCAGCTATTGATCAAAATCAGCTGTTTTAAGCTTTTCATACGAACAGCTGTTTTTTGTGCCCCTGATAAAATCAAAAAAAATCTTTCTTCTTCTTCCTTAAGATTAACATTGAAACTTTGAGGGCCACTGGGGCGTATCCCTGAGGACCTATGTAAATTATAATGGGATTCTGCTCATCTACAGGACACTACCTTTCTAACGGTATGCGCGAATTTCTCCTACGATGCACACAAGCTGAGAAGAAAGGACGACAAGTTTTGTGCTTGCCTATTAATATATAGATATGGTAAAAATACATTGAGAAAATGTTTTACAGTATACAAGTCTACGAGTTTTTATCGATAGATATGGTTTTGTAAATTCTATTTCTAGAGTTCTACTACATTTATTTCAATACATTTTTTAAACAATTTTTAAAAATAAGAGTAATTAATTGTGAAAAAGCGATTTTCAGAAAAAAACACTCTTGGCAATTGGATGATTAGTATAAAATATTAATTAAAACATATACAAAATTAAAATGTCCCTAAGTAGCGTTAACGGTTTTATTCCTATTTCTGAGAAAGTTTATTTTGTTAACTATGTGTGTTATTTATTCCATCCCATAAATCTCCCATTACCGTATTCCACAGACGTTTCGGAAAATCCCATTTACAATTCACGGAAATAAACTGTCATAATTCATTCATAAGTTTCAGCATAGTGGAAACAAACTCTACAACATTGTGTTTTCCATAAGTTTTATCTCGAAACTTAAGGTTACACATTGTTTGCAGGAGAAAACAGAATACAAGGTTTCGTTTAATTTTAGAAGGACCTTATTTCTAGGCACAGTGTTTCAGATTGCAAATTTAGCTGACCGAAGAATAAAAAATATAATTATATTTGATTGGCAATACCTGTAAATAACGGGTATTGAGTAAACTAAAACGAAACAGAAGTGGTCAAAGTTTAATACAGCGAGTGTGTGATGTTCAAACATGAGCTCTCAGCCCCTCTCATTTTACCCCATTCTTTAAATGAGCCAATGAGCTCTGTACATCATCAGCTCTTCTAGCGGTGGTAGGTGAAGTTTTAATCACCTCAAATCAGTTAAAACTAATCGGCAAGTCATTTATTAAAATTTAAGTAAAAATTGATTTTATAAAGCCACTAGCTGAATACCCGTACTTTGTTAAAGGGAATTTTTTTGCATCTCTATGTTACATAACCATAATATTTTTCTCTAATTTTTTTCATTTTTTAATTCCACGAAAGTAAATTATTACATGTATTTTAAATAGTTTGGTGTTTTTTTGTTCTTTGGCTGCCCGTTAATCGTCTTCGTCAAGGTATGTGAGCTGAATAAATGAAATCAATTAAAATAAAGAATTCAGAGTGAAGAGCGTCTTCTTTTTCAACCCTTAAATGTACATACTGGTAAATCACAGTCTTTAATGTGCGAATGTATAGATCGGGATAGTTTTGATCAGCTTACGTCTTTAAATGTTTTCTTAAAATTATTAAGTGCCAAATTTCAGCTTTCTAGCTTTAAGGAAAGCATAGCAGTGACTATTGATTGTTTTGTTGGTTGTTACTATATTTATCACCCCATAGAAAAACGTGACAAAATGAAAAGCTTGTTTTTTTATGTGTATCTTGTAAGAAATAAATGTACAAAATTTCAGCTCTTTAGCTTTGAGGAAAGGATAACAATGAATACTTATTGTTTTATTGGTTGTTACTACATTTCCACCCCTTAATAAAACATGACAAAATGTAAAATTGGGTTATTTTTTTATATGTATCTTGTAAGAAATAAATTTATAAAATATCAGCTCTCTAGCTTTAAGGAAAGTATAAAAACGTATATTTATTGTTTTTAGGGGTGTTATTACATTTTCACCCCTTAGCAGCACGGAACAACATGTAAAACCGGTTTACTTTATATATTATGTGTTAAAAAATATGTTCAAATATATTTCAGCTTTCTTGCTTTAAGGAAAGTAAACAAACAATATTTATTGTTTTAGGGGTTGTTTCGTCCCTTAAAGGCCAGATGTTTTAAAAACCTTTTTAGTGCGCCTCTAGAAATGTGTACCAAATTTCACGTTCCTAAGTTTTGTGGTTTTTGAGATACTGTGATCAGTGAGTGAGTGGATTTTTGATTTTATATATATATATATATATACTAGCTGCCCGATCCGGCTTTGCACGGAGAGACAAATCAAAATTAAATATGTGGATGTATAGTAACTTTGAACCCCAAGCCCCCCATAAAATTTGGAATTTTTTTAAAACCTTTTTTAGCGAGCACCTACGGCCCTAAAGGAAGCTACATACCAAATTTCATTACAATCCGTTCGGTGGTTTTTGAGATTTTGTGATGAGTGAGTCAGTGAGTGGTATTTGGATTATATATATATATAGATCCAAGTTTAATTCTAGTACTAAAAGTCTAAAAACATAGTTACTTTAAGTCAAAAAACGTGATTCCGGTTATTGAATTTGTTTTCGTTAACAAACTAGTCTGAGCGACTTAGACAACCAACGTGTGTACCAAATTTGAAACAAATCAGACATAAAATGCAGCCATTAGAGTGCGAACACATATATACAACATTTTTAATGACTCCCCAAAACGTGTTCTGGGGAACCTGATCGGTGCTCATTTACTACTCCTGACGTCAGGTCTCACCATGACGACCAGTACGATAGCTCATCTTTCTTATGAAAATTCACTAGTCAATAATTGTTAATAATATGTACAGTACGATTTTTTTAACCGTGGCCTCGGCTCGGCTAGCGCACGGTGGGCTAGCGGTGTAGCGTGGAGGGATTGTAAAGGCAGTTCCACAAACTTCGATTAAACAAAACTGATTGAATAATTATTCGAATAAAATTATTGAAATAAAAACTACTTGAATGAGTCGTCTCTTGTTCGAATAATACTGTGGTGTGGTTAAGATAAATGCCAGACACCAAGTATTCCTACTTCCCCCCAGGCAGGAAGTTTTCCCCGGAATCTAACTCCAGACATCCGTACCAAGCAAACCGTAAGTCAAACGAAAAAATGTTTCAAATAAAATATTTAATTTGGACCTTTATCTAAAACTTTATCGCGAACACTTTGTCTCTGACCAACAAACAAAAAACTTTTCAGCGATGTGAAAATGTCATGTCATTATTAAAGTACATTGTTGTAATATTGATTTTTAAAATATGAAATAGGTTTTGTAGTGGATTTTCTTTTACATCATACGAAGCGTATGGTTCTTAGCTGCGTATCCGTGAAAGTTTCATAATTTTACATCGCTTCTAAGTGTATTAAATGTCAGTGTTATTGAAGCTCGGTTTTCCCTGTTTCACGCCGCTAGGCTTAGTTTTCGTGGAGTAGACAGAGCGATTTCTAATGTTATCATTCAGGTTAGTACAATTTGGCCGAGGGCACGGTTAAAAAAATCGTACTGTAATTTACGCAATTTTCGTTGCTTATTATTATTACTTCTTTCACACGTAAAATCTGCTGCGGTTAAATCTAGCTCAATTCCGACAACACCAACGTATTCTGCGATGAAAAAACTATACGAAAACAAATGTTTAAGATATATTTAATACTTGGGGAAACCCCTGCGTGCTCCGCACACCAACACCGGGGACCTTCTAAATACATGTGTTGGTTCATCAGTCTAGGCGTAACTTAAGAATTTTTTCCGACTAAATTTACAAAATTGAAATAAAAAACGTTTTTATCAAAATAAATTATAGCCTATGATACTGAGGGGTCGTGAAGTTTTTTATTAGTAAAACTATTTTTCAATCAGTTCAGTAGTTCCAGAGATTACCCCCTACATACAAACAAACAAATTTTACTTCTTATATTAGTATAGAAAATGGAACACGAGAAGAAAAGGTTTTGGTCAGGTAGTTTTGGTACGTGAACTTGAAACACTGTGGGGTGTAGGTTTATAGCACGGAACCAGTTCTACCAATGATCTGAAATGTAAACTTTGAGGCAATTGTGAAACTGAAGGATATATTTTATTATCCAGTTTGACGAGCATATAAAACTAGAAAATACTCTAACACTTAAGTGACCTACACTTTTTTTACTTTATTTCTGTAATAATCGGCTGGAAATGGCTTCGATATAGAGTCATTATACAAATTATTGTTTTTTTTCAAAATTCCTTCAGCCCAACTATGTGTTTTATTGCAACTGTCTGATCGGATACACCCACCTTTATTCTGATAAACTGAACTTGAATATTCAACCTGAGCAACACTAAATGGATGGCATCGTGGGAGGACATAATATTCCTGAAAGTATGTGTCTGATATGGTTCCGTACCTCCCGATATAAAAAAAATAAACCGACCATGTAATGTAAAAATATACCTAATTATATTAATAAATGAACATCGAAAATTGAAGTATCTTTTTTTCGAATCAATCGCATATATTATTTCTCAAGGCCATTTTTTTGTCGGTACGCCATAACTTCCTTAATACATCATCAAATTACATGAATGAGGTATCATTTTAAAGCTTTCCTTAACCGCTACACCGGAAAAATATACAAACAGCTTAAAATTCATGTATTAATAACAAAAATTGATTAAAAACCGTTTATATTATACTTTGTATGTTCCTAATGAAAGGTGCCATCTATTAACCATCTGTTTAACTAGCATGCCAGCTGTTAGTTAGATTGTTTACACTGTAAGATTGTATAGGAAAACTGATATTTATAAACCAATGTAAATAAATAAACTTAATTAACTGAATTTAATCAACGTGTTAAATCAGGTAAATGTAGGCCTACTCTGAACTAGCGAAATTTTCGCACGGGTCAGCTAGTTCCTATAAAAGCGAGTGTATGTCCACGTGAGTAACATATAACAGCTGATTTCATCCATCATCTGTAATACCTAAACAAACCCAGTGTAGATTATGCTCTGGGGTTATGTTTACAACTTAAATTATTATAATTTCTTATGAAGTTGATTTTTTATATGAGTTATAGGACTAATGTATGTTGTAATACGATATAACATTTGCTTTGAGGTTATAAACTCTATGTAAATACAACCTTTTATCATAGTTTATACAAATTTAAAGAAGAGATACATATTCGTCTAATATAACTTCGAAAACATTCGTACATCTTTGTATAACATATAAACATATTCGATTATTAATTTCTTTTCTATAATATTAATAACTTCTAAATCATTTGATCTATCAATATTAAATAACAAAAAAATGAAATTTAATATTTTTATTTAAATATATAATAACGTATATAAATACATTTTATCAAAAAATAGGCCTACTGTTTTATAATCCTTATTATTGTACACATTTATCGAGTTAAATACATCCGTCAGCATAGTTAGGTAGGCCTTGATAAAATCTGTTGTTTGTAAATAGTTTCTTTAAATGGCGTATTTCTGATGTTTATCTAATTAATATGCCTGTAATTTATCACGGCGATTACTAGTTTGTTGTAAAAGGAGTTGGATGAAAGTTATACCATTCGCAAAGTACTACGCCATAGATGTACACAAACAATTATGTGTTTTTTAGCTCATGGATTTATAGTTTTCATATGTATATACAAATATTTGCGTTGTTTTAATTTCTTTCAAATTTAATTATCACTTATCTTCATTTATTTGTTAAATTCTACCGTTTATCAGTTGAGTTAATTTACTTCTAAGAAATGTCTTATGATTACTAAATACTTATGATTAATTCCACGAAGCTTCCTCTTTGCCCTTTCCCACTCTTTTCCTCAAATGGTCAAGGTAAAAAAATATAAAATACATTCCAATTAACTATGTAAATAACCAGTTGAATTTAGTTACTTTACAAACACAATAATTTCTACCACAGGAGATGTCAGTAATATGTTAACCAGCTAACCAATAACATTAACCGTGCTAGAAGAAAATATGCATTGTTGGTATGGATCAGTGGAAAGAGCTGACATCTTCTCCCATCACACAGTATTCTTTAAAGACATTTTCCTTAACTTTTTTCACAATTCGGATTCGCAATAGTTTTCTGGAAAATTATATGTGCATCTTTAATCCCACAAGTTTTGTTTGTCAAATTAGCGACATTTTCCAAAAACATCTTGAAAACTACAATCACAAAGTTCTTTAAACATATTTGCCTACATTAATTAAAGCCCTTTCAAACGGCAGCCGACAAGACAGTATACAAAATTATTGATTAGCGAATTTCCATAGGAAAGATGAACTATTGCAGTGACCCCTTATGGTGAGTTTCGGGATTGGTCAGTCATTAAAAATGTTTATATATATGTGGGTTCACACTGTAACGTCCGCAATTCACGTCCGATTTGGTTCAAATTTGGTACATACGTTGTTTGTCTAAGTGGCTTGGATGAGTTAGTTAGCCAAACAATTCAACAACCGGAAGAACTTCTCTAGAAAGTAATTTATTTTTGTGATATTTAGTACAAAAACAAAACTTTTTGGGGTTTTATGTAAACATATAAATATAGGAGATTATTCTGCTCATTTTGTTCTTTTACACGGCCTTATAGCTGGTTTGGTTAATCCATTGTATTTGGATAACCTAATAGAACTCCGATCCAATGCAATATTTTGTTCCACTCGAAATTCGACTTTTTTGGCGCTATCTATTGGGGAAACGAAGGAAGCTGGTTGGAAACACCAATGCTTTCTCCCTAGCGCTACCTCGCGGCGCGATCATGTACTATTTTCGCGAACACCTTTTTTCCGGCACACAACCTCCGTATGGATGCAAGATCTATTTATTATTCATGATCTATGGTTAATCTAAAATAAAACAAAACGTCAAATTAAATAAAAGTACTTTGTCCATATCCACTAGAGGGATTGTAAAGCTGCGAGCGGAACGAAGAAGCGCTTGAGCCGGGGTTGGATACTGAGTTACAATCAAATTCTACTAATATATTTCGTTCACGGAGGCAGCTATTCAACGTCTTGGTGAGTAGGCCAATTTCCCAGATAGTTGGTTGAAACCCTAAAACATTTAAACTTAATTTTGGAAATTCGCTCAACTCACGTCACCGGTTGAGCTGCGTGGTCGAATTTTTTGTAAGTTTTCTTTATTGTTATTAGAATATAGGAGGGGTAAAATGTTTTTTAAACTAGGCTATGACAGATTTCATAGCGACTCCTTGATTAGGTAGCTTTCCGGAAAAAGCAAATGTGACGACAGAGAGGGAAACGAGCGAACCTATAACGGTTCTGTTTTCCCGGTACCGAACCCTCAACATACAAAACTGAAAAAAATTTAAAAATTATTTGGACAAAGTTTGGTGAAACCCAATGACACATCACGTTGCCGTCGCTTCTTTCTCAATATTTATTTTTAGGCTTTTTCATACATAAAAACAAATTAATTCACGGAGCACACCTCGAGAATATTTATAATAACTAGGAGCTTCGCCCCTGCTCGCTTCGCTCACATACTCCGGTTGTGACCCATGGCGAATTCAATGCAAACGGATTATTGTATTCTCTGATATGTTCAAGGAAATTACGGCTAAGCGGTGATTTATATCTTATCTTCTAAAGTGAGAGATAATTGTCTGTCTGCTAAATGGATCTGGAATCTCCGTCTAAGGATTTTTGATTTTTTGTTTTTATATGGGGCTTTTGGCCACGAGAAATCGATTGGAAATGGTCACCAGTCTGGGAAAATTCGTTTTCTACGTCTTTTTATTAAATTAAAAAGTGAAATTTGTCCATTTTAAACAATACAAAGCACAGCTGATGCAAATGTTTTCAATGTCATTACAATAATCATCTGTTTTCTTTTAAATGAAGCACAGCTGATGCAAATGTTTTCAATGCCATTACAATAATCATCTGTTTTCTTTTAAACTGTATTTTATTAGAGGTAAGCCTAATGTTGTATCTATTTATAGTTACCATGGCAACGAATACTTCTGCTAAATAAACATACCCTTCATTTAGTTGTTTAATGTTATAGGCCTAACCTAAACGATGTTCACGGAAATTTGCAATAATAGTTATTGACGTGAGCGAACTAGGCCCTGCTTATAATCGAGCTTTAGCTCGGTCTCCTGGTACTATTGCTAATGTAAGACAGAGATTAAAATAGACGGCCAGTAATCCCAACTGCGGCATGCGTTGTAATTTCATTATTAATATTTAAATCATCAATAATCAACATTTCAAAAAAATTTGGATATATCTAACTAAAGGAAACAATATGATACCAGATTTTTGACTTTAGAGTAAGCATTTTGTTTGCCTAATCTAAAGAAACTGTTAGCTCTGAAGAATAATTACCTGATTCTAAATTTGCTAAATTGTTTGCAGGTAAACGTGTTTTGGTTCATTGTTGGCCTAAAATTATGTTAAGTTTTCGATCCAAATAGTTTGTTTTATTTATAATATATAACAACAGATGTTTTAATTGAATTATAATACAGTAAGCATTTTTCGTTGATTTTTGTTTCTGTGGAATAATAAACGGATTCTAAATTTGCTGAGCTAAGTTGATTGTTTTGGTAATGAATGTAAACAAACATGTGTTGTTGGCCTTTTGATCCGAACAGCTTTTTAATTAGAATTTTCACTATTTTTACGCTTTAAAATAAACATTGCGCAAAATGCTTTCTTAGTGTGCGTCTATGATCCCATAAGAATATACATTTAAATTTTCGTATTTATATCTTGAGTAGTTTTGGCTCCACGTTGATTCTATTTCAGTAATTCAGTCAGGACAAAGATATCTATATAAAAGCGAAATACCACTCACTCACTCACTGACTCACTCATCACGATTTCTCAAAAACTACCGAACGGATTGAAATGAAATTTGGTATGTAGCTTCCTCTAGAGCCATAGGTGCTCACTAAGAAAGGGTTTGAACAAATTCGAAATTTTAGG
>JAGFPH010000167.1:710318-724036 GCA_018207615.1 Philaenus spumarius | reverse complement strand
AAGTAATCTCACATAAACAAAAGCTGTCTTAAGTAATCTCACATAAATACACCGCTGTCTTAAGTAATCTCATTTAAATAAACAGCATTTTTAAGTAATTTCAAATAAATAAACGGTTGTCTTAAGTAATCTTACATAAAAAAACAGCTGTCTTAAGTAATCTCACATTAATACACCGCTGTCTTAAGTAATCTCACTTAAATAAACAGCATGTTTAAGTAATCTCAAAAAAATGAACGACTGGTGTAAGTAATCTCACATAAATAAGCAATTGTCTTAGTAACCTCACATAAATACACCGCTGTCTTAAGTAATCACACTTAAATAAACGGCTGTTTTAAGTAATCTTACATAAACAAACAGCTGTCTTCAGTAATCTCACTTAAATAAACAGCATTTTTAAGTAATCTCAAATAAATAATTAGCTGTCTTAAGGAATCTCACATAAATAAACAACTGTCTTAGTAAACTCACATAAATCAAAGCTATCTTAAGTAGTCTCACTTAATAAACAGCATTTTTAAGTAATCTCAAATAAATAAACGGCTGTCTTAATGAATCTCACATAAATAAACAGCTGTCTTAAGTAATTTCACTTAAATAAATAGATTTCAAAAAGTAACTAGCATTATCAGGAGGAAGGCGTTAAAAGCAAGAATAGCTAGTAGCAGATAAATGTCTTAATGAAATCTCCTGGTCGTATTTTTTTTTATTACAATAAGAAAAAGAAACATTACAAAAAAGATTTAGATAACAAAACAAAAAATACAAAAAATATAACTCACTTTAACAACAGAACTAGCAAAATAAATTGAAATATGACACTATATGTAATACATTAGGGCCTACTTAAGATAAAATACACAAATAGTAAACCAAAAACAATATTACTGTACTTCTAAATCCTAAAAAAAGAAAAACTTCAAATATAACTTCTAAATATAAACAACAGCAGAAAAATTTAAGAAGAAAAAAAATTAAGAAGGAATGAAATACATTAATACAGCTTCCACGGGTCTGCCGTTTTGAGGATGCATATTTCTCAAGTAAAAAAGACGTCATCGGGGAGCAGTTAAATTCTTAATAAATTAAAATTAATTTTAGTATTGATTAAAAAATATTACAAATATGAGAAAAACAAATATAATTTGTTCTGCGATGATTAGGCCTAATAATTTGCATTCATAAAATAAATATAATTAGTTAAAATTACACATACGTAACATAGACCTATTCTCACATACCATAATAATCCATACACCCACTCTCTCTCATATCTATATATACATATTCGTAGCTACAAGCTCGACATATTAAAAAGAAACGCTACCATACACCCCTATCACATCTTTGACACTCATTTTCCATGTATCCAGAAATAAATTTAGAATAATAATGTATTCCTGTACCACAACATCTAACAGACCTTCAACACAATCCATGCCCAAGAGCCAGCTTTTTAAAAGAGTTAAATATTTCTTTAGGTGTATATTAACTCGATAATACCAATGACTACATACGTAGTCATTGATAATACGAAGGAAGTCTTTGGTAAATTGAGTGTCCTTTACTGAGTGAGATCACTCATATTTAATAATGTGTCAAGTGAAGGTTAAGGTAAAAAAAAGTTTTATTGTAAAACTTGTCTACAAAACATCTGTAAAATGCTATTGTTATTGATTTATGATTTAGTAAAAATGTAGTAATCAAATCTACAAACCAGTTTTGTGTTGATGGGAGGGTGAGGGGGAATCTTTGTCGAATGGATTTCTTTAGAAAATTGCAAACTTTGTAGCAAATTAATGACACGGAGCAAGACGCTGTAAATATAAATTAAGCATTGATATTGTTAGCGTCTTAATTTTTTAGTGAAATCTAGTATGCATAAAAAACCGCTTAACCATTTATAAATTTGATCAATTAGCATTTAAATCTAATACTTGAATTAGCAATATTTAAGACAGTCTATTAATAGTTGACAGCTGTTTCACCTATTTAACAAGCATCATCAGAACTTACAAACACTTCACACATTCCACCGATTAAAAACATAGTTTTTAAAAACACATTTAACAAACAAATAAAACGAACTTTTAGAAAATCTAATCAAATTTAAAGTCACAGTGTGTGATTCTAACTGAAGGACTGATTATTCAGGTTGGTAAGTTCAAAGATTAAGTTGCATCAAACTGTTTTTGGACATGCAAATTCCCTTTGTCCTTCTTGTAATTGTTGTATATTTGGTAGGCCTCCAAAGTATAAACAAGGAACATACCATCCAGTAAGAAATTAAATACAAATGCCACTAAATCCAACTTTGCATAGTATTTAATAAACGAGGGTCATTCTTATATACGTACATAAAGACTAACGTGGAAATCCTGCTCTATTTTGACTATGCAGCTTTCATTGATTGTTTATATTATTTAATATGAGTCATTAGAGATATTATTATTTATAATTATAGGAAACCCCTGCGTGCTTCGCATGCCAACCCCATTGGAACCTTCTATACACATAGTCATGCTATTGTTTCTTTATAATAAAGGTGTAGGATTAATAATGACCCCAAAGCTAAGATGGTAAATAATGTTAAATGTTCAAATCAAATTATTTGTATATTTTATAACAGCAGTTATAATAAAGGTTAAAAGAACCCAAGGTCTCTACATAGGAAAGGTTACCTCATTCGGGAAATATCAAAAAAAGTGGAGTGGGGGCTGTGACGTAGTTATTAGTATACCTAGACATTGATCAAAGCTCTGTCGTTTACGTTTATACGCGTTACTCATTATTTGTGAATGTTTGACGGCTTGAGTTTTTTGTTTAAACTTAAACTTTTTTTAAATTAGTGTATATAAAGTGTTTTAGAAGTGTAGGTAGAAGAAATATATTATTTAGGCCTACAATGGATAGAAAATCAATAAATAAACCTAAAAGTGGTTCCATTTGTGTGGTTGCAACTTGCAAATATTATTATGCAAAAGCAAAACAAGCAAAATTAGCAAATAAGTAGTTACCATGCTAAATATTTCTCATTTTAGTATTTAAAAAAATATAAATTAAAATTTGTTAGATCGTATTTTTATTTATTATTACAAACTAGTCGACCCGCAATGCTTCCCTATTGCTTAATTTAATTTTAAGGGTAGTTATCCCACTGACTTAATAATCAAATTGCAAATAGTTTTGTATTCTCTTAAAAATACCTTAATATTACATAATTTTAGGTTTACAGCTTGTAGGAAGGTAGTTTAATTTGTATTTATTTTATAGGGGTAGCGACCCCATTTCAACACTTTTTCGAGACTTCGGCTCGTCCGGACAGAACACACGAATTGAAAGAAAATTAAAGTTAAACATTAGTTTTTATTTGTTACATTTAGTTTAAAAAAATAAGTTAAAACGTTACCCCACACTGTATTTACGTTACCCCACACAAAAATGTCTTTTCTCGGTCCAGCCGTTCTCAAGTGATGCTTACCAACGAATAGCATTTAATTTTTATTATATAGATTAAAATGTATTATCGTGATTGCATTTTTTTCTTTTTTATTCTGTAAAAAATATTAAATACAATTTTAATGACTGCTTTTTAGTTATATGATTTAAAATGTATTACCAAGATAGCTTTTTATTTTAAATTTTAGTCAGTAAAAATATAAATTAAAATTTGTATGATTATACTTTTGTTATTATTGTAAATTGCAAATTAATGACATAAACATAATGTTTTTGAAAAGGTTAAGATATATTCTTACAATTACAAATGTTGAAATGTGTAACTTAAGTATCATTTTAAAAAACTGTAACCTCAAAAATAGTTTAATACATCTATTTTTATACTATAATGACGTCACTGGACAGGGAACGGGTCGAGGGGGCTTGAGTTTGTTTACATGACTATGAGGTAACCTTTCCTTTCTAGAGACCTTGAAAAGAACCAGCAAGGCTCAAGTCTACACTTTAAAAACCTAACCTAAAAGTTATACACACAAAAAATAAATATAGTTTAAAAAAACTAAAAAACACGCTTTTAGAGCATATCAAACTAAAAAGTTAAAAATAATTTTTCAAATAAGCTTAAAACAATAATAAACGGTAAATACTAGCATTATTGTAAAAAAAGCGTTGGGCGCTCGATGTACGAGAAATATGGACAAAGCGCAACACGCTTTTTTTACAATAATGCTAGTATTTATCGTTTATTATTGTTTTAAGCTTATTTGAAAAATTATTTTTAACTTTTTAGTTTGATATGCTCTAAAAGCGTGTTTTTTAGTTTTTTTAAACTATATTTATTTTTCACTTTTTAGTTCGATGTATTATAAAAGCGTGCTTTTTAGTTTTTTTAAACTATGTTTATTTTTTAATTTTTAGTTCGATTAATTATTATTGAAAAAAAAAATTTGTAGTTTCGATAGTGTATATTAACGTTGTTACGGTTCGTATTTACGGCACCAATCCCGAAAATCACTGAAAAAAAATTTCGGCCGTGGACGGGATTAGAACCCACGATCGGGAGTCTGGGGATTGAAGTCAGGGACGACCCGCGCCTTAAGACCGCTCGGCCAACGAACGAACTTGTGTAAGAGAGATATACTAACAGTAATAAGCCACTGGCTTTTAGTCCAAAGGAGAGTTACTTACAAACAAACATACAAGTGAAGCTAATATAAGCGTGTTAAAAATAATTGCTTCAAAGTTTGAAATCAGCTTTTAATAAAAATATTGTAGCAAACAGCTGTTTTATCTTTTATTTTGTTCAGTTCGTTGCTATGGTAATACATGTAAATACATGTGTTGGTTCATCAGTCTAGGCCTAACCGAAGATTTAATTTACAAATATTGAAATAAAAAATGTTTTTATGAAAATGAGTTATAGCCTATGCTACTCAAGGTTAGTGTAGCTTTTTATTAGTAAAACTATTTTTTCAATCGATTCAGTAGTTACAGAGATTACTCCCTTCATACAAACAAACAAACAAACAAATTTTACCTCTTATAATATTAGTATATATTAATTTGGTACTTAGTTTTCAGCTGTTTCACCTTATTGTTAAGGCATTATCAGAACTCACTCAAAAACTCATAATTACGCCCATTAAAAACGTTAAATGTGAAACACATTTAACATTTAAATAAACAAAAACATAAATTTACGACACTTAGTAAAACTTTGACGACTCGTAGTATTTTGTTTTTAACGTCACCGTGTGTGACTGTCAACTGCTGTGTCATTTCTCAGTTTGACACAAACTAAATCTAAGTAAATCTAAATTAAAAAATCTTCCGATGAAAACAACACATTTTGATGTAAGCAAAATTTGTATTCAATTTTTTATTTTGAAAGATATGACACGGTTGTAAAATAAAACTACAAATAATGTTATAGTTTTAAATTTGTATTTATTATTGAAGTAAAAACTTCAATAATATAGGCGCAGCGCGTCCAAAAAATTTTGCGGGCGATGAGTCTGATTTTACCGTCACGCATTTTTCCGTCACGCTATACTATATATAGTACACATGTGCATAGCAGAGTATGTAGTTTACTTGTTAATACCTCTGAAATGGATAGTGTGCTTCCTCATTTCGTAAGTAGTTTTAAAATATTTTACTTGGTAATACCTCTGAAATGGACATTGTGCTTAGTCATTTTGTAAGTTGTGATATTTTTATCTTGTCACATTTAAAATTGAAATCTAAAAAATTTAATACAACATAATCAAGATTGTTTTTATTCCTGTCAGTTTGTACTTCTGTCAGCAGTCCCACGACTGCTTTTTTTTAATAGTAAACCCGGGCCCTCTCGATTCGCGGGCCCCACGCATCGCGGGGCCTGCGGGGGTACGCCACTGGACCTAAGTCTCCCTCTTCATCAACATGAACCAAATATTCATCACTTTACGACGCGTTGGAGAAGTCTTAAAAAAAATAATTATGCAAAAGGGTTTTCGAGCAAAAATAGATAGTGTATCATCCGTCAGTTGAAAAGTGCTAAATATTTAAACTTGCATCCGGATTCATTATTCAGTTTCTAACTCTGTCCCTAGAGGCTCGTAGAACCGTACAAAGTCGTTTACCCTAGCATTTGCATATGACGTCAGCAACAAGTTTCACCAAGTAAGTGTACATTACTGATTATAATAATTACGTACCATCAAGGTGACCAGTTACCATGGTTACAGACAATAGGCTTCGTAGACTTTTACTAGTCTATATAAATACAAATGTGAATGTTCGTTTATTTAAAATCGTGGAATTCAAATTTTAGGTTAGGTTTTGGTCAACTACGCCATCTGTACGACTTAAAAACAACACACACTTTAGGCTACTAAATATTTTAGCGTAATGGAAGCGCCGTGCTAAATAATCTCCACATGCAAATAAAATTGAAGTGTCTGTCTGTTATTTCCTGTCTGCGATTTCGAAATAAATACTTTTTTCTAAGCTCATATGGTAGTTCACACTTTACCAAAACCTAAACATGCAATTTTTAAATTTTTGCCCGTCTATTTGCCGGGATAATCTCAGGAACGGCTGAACCAATTTCGACGCAAATTTCATTCGCATGTAGAGGACGTTTCAGAGGTTAATCTAGGCTACATTTCATCCCGTAAATATTTAGGGTTCCTTTTTTAAAAATTGAGAAAATGCAAAAATAATGGACATAATTAGTTGTTTTGCGAACGGACGGGACACGCGACCAATATAAACAAAACAACTGATTTGGACCAAAAGCTCAACACTTTGACAAGATCGTCTTTGTTTTAATTTACTTAATATATATTTACGCAAGTTCGACCGTTAAATATATATCAAAACAGTATACAATAATGTGAAACGTACTCATTTGAGGATATACACTCCGAAAATCCTGATTTGTAATTTTTATTTCGTTCAAAAGTTATGAGTAACAAACTGGCGGAAAAAGAGATTTTTAATGTTTATTGGTGCTTAGCTAATAATGTACGTAGGCCCAGAAGTAATACATAAATCGATTTCTGCGAAACTCATTGTGCGTTTTCGAGCCATCTAACTCGGATCTAAAATGTTTTTTTTTTTTTAAATTGCGTGTAATTGAATTGCAGAATATTTACACGATAATCGTTTATTTAATCACGTCTGCCAGTGAAGCAGCATGTAACAGCTAGCATTGTATTTGGATAACCTAATAGAACTCCGATCCAATGCACTATTTCAATCCACTGGAAATTCGACGATAGTGGCGCGATCTATTGAGGAAACGACGGAAGCGGTGTGTAGCACCAATGCTACAATGATTTCTCCCTGGCTATACCTCGCGGCGCGATCATGAAATATTTTCCCGACAACTTTTTTTTCAGCACACAGCCGCCGTATGGATGCATGATCTAGTTTATTATTCATGATCTATGCAGCTAGTAATTAAATATGTTTATTGTTGGTACAGTAATCAGGTGTTTGCTCTAATATTTTCATAACAATTGTTAGATTAGATTTTATTTAAGTGCAGACAAGAGACTTGCTGTATCTTTTAACCTTTATTATAACAGATATTATAAAATATACGAAATAATTATATTAGCACATTAAACATGATTTAAAATCTTAGCTTTGAGGATATGATTAATCTTACACCTTTATTAGAATGAAAATATGACATATTATGTGTATAGAAGATTAGAACGGGGTTGGCGAATGGAGCACGCAGATGTCTACCCTAGCCTTCTATACTAATCTATACTAATATTATAAAGAGATAAAATTTGTTTGTTTGTATGTAGGGGGTAATTGTTGGAACTACTGAACCGATTGAAAAAATAGTTTTACTAATACAAAGTTACACTATCCTTGAGTAGCATATGCTGTAATTGAATTTGATAAAATATTTTTTATTTCAATACATGTAAATTTAATCGGAAAAAATTCTTAGATTAGGCCTAGCCTGATGAACCATCACCTGATATTTCTTGAATATATTTGCATTCATTACCATAGCAACCAATGAAATAAAATAACATATAAACCAGCTGTTTGCTCTAATATTTTCATTAACAGCCTATTTTAAACTTTGAAGCAATAATTTGTATTTCTAACTTTTAGGTTAGGTTTTTATTAGACTTGAGCCTTGGTTCTTTTAACCTTTATTATAACTGCTGTTATAAAATATACGGAATAATTTGATTTGAACATTTAACATTATTTACCACCTTAGCTTTGGGGTTATTGTTAATCCTACACCTTTATTATAAAGAAAACATAACAGGATTATGTGTATAGAAGGTGCCAATGGTGTTGGCGTGCGGAGCACGCATGGGTTCCCCCTAGTATATAATATTTTGTAAAAGTTAAATTGTAGCAAATGATATGATTTGAATGGTTAAGGGTCTGCTGTAGTGGCGGCCATCTTGGATTTTTATCCCATAAGAGCAATGTTAAATTTCAAACCATTTATTTCGTTTATTTTTTATCATAAAATTGTTTGCAAGGTCTCATTTTAAGCACAGTTACAATACGCATCCGTCTAGCAATTTAGTTTTTTTTAATGCTTTTAATTTAAAGTTTGAATTTTTTTCCTAATACAATAAAACATTAATAATGAAAAATAATTTGTAAGCCGGATCCGAAATTTTATAAAGAATATTCAGTTTTTTTTCAACACTTAATTACGAAATATAGACTTATAAAATGGTTTGAAATGAGGCAATGTCAAAGCATTCAGCTGCAAGAAATTGCACTGTTTAGATAGGGATATAGTGTGAAGGGCTTTCGTTTCCGGTTGCTTTCTCGTTTACTGGAGCAGACCCTTAATGCTGCACTACCGGGAGGTGTAAAATTTCTGAACCAAAACAAAACATATTGTTTATTCTTTTTATACTAAATAAAATGCTTGTTTTGTGTTCCAGCCAAGAAAGAAATACTACGAGGAGTTTCCGGCCGCTTCGTGTCGGGAGAACTGACCGCCATCATGGGGCCTTCCGGAGCTGGCAAATCCTCACTTCTCAACATTCTCACTGGCTTTCAGTAAGTGGAATATTACTGTACCTAAATCTGAAGCGAAGATCATGGATGTTAGTGTAGTAAGAATAATACACAAGTTGGCTTACATACGATGTATTTAATGCAAGTCTTAGAACGTCCTCGATTTGGTTATACAAAAGAAAAGGAAAGGAAAATCCCGCGCACTTACAAAAATAAAACACAACATATTGCAACTTTAAAATATTTACTTGCACTTTATTCCTTACTTTGAGTTTTAGATTGTGTATGGGGGGGAGGGGGCAGTGCAATCAAATAATAATTCGATCACGCTGTTGAACTACTGACGTGATTTGAGCGAATTTCCAAACCGAGTTATGTGTTTTAGGGTTTCAACCATCTATTTCTGAAATTGATCTAAGATTGCTCAGAATAGTTGCTTGCGAGTATAGCTCGTTAGTTTTAGCATGGATTTTACGATGCGCTGGCGGGAGGGAAGAATATAGGCAAGTGGGGACGCCGTCCGCTGGAGGGGAAGGGACATTACGCTTACCTACTATCAAAGTTGTCGCGACAGCTTTGTGTTGTATTACTTGCAACATGTAAATACTGTACAGATATGGGACTTTTTATATCTATATAATATAAATAGAATAAGAGTTTTGTTTGTAGACTGTTGAGAATAGTGTGATTTTTCGTTTATTTACGTTTCATACACCAAAGAATCCGAAACAAGCTTTATCTCAATTTTTGTTTGTCTGATGTCGGTAACGGTCGCAGACCTGTTTCTTGTTCATGATTAACGTTAAAACAACTTATAACAACACATATAATAACTATTTTAACAAAGAAATAAACATGAGTAACAATAAAAACTACACTTTGATAGTATTTACAAGTATTAAGTAAAATAAATAAACATAACTTATTATTTACAAAAGTACATAAGTAGGCCTACGTTTATTCATGTAAAAGTATTGGTAGTAGTGTATTAAAATTGTGTCTATTAATATTACGCGATGATTTGATATTAGCTGTTCCAATTAATTTAGTGAATATGAAAATCAGCTGACCTCAATAATTTAGTTAGTTCTGTAAACGAAAACTAGGCCTATGTTGTCATTTTTACTTCAGGAATGTTACTGAGAAAAATAGGTTATTTTGAAAATAATTATATTAAATTTATTATTATCACAAATATAAACAATAAAACATAAACAACGCTAAATAACAATAATAAACAGCGATAGTTAAATAATAAATAGATTTGTGCACGGACAATAATGTTATTGGAAACCCGTACAATTGCTTCAAGACCGAAGTGTTCCGTTCAAAGCTCGGTAATCGACTGAGCTTCTCTGACCCCCTGAGATTCTCTGACCCCCCAACACTCGAATTAATTCCGAGTCTACTGCGCATCTCGAGGTCACCGTCCATGCTACAAATTCCGTGCTATACAAAATAGTGTTAGTAGAATATGTTTCCACCCCTGCTGCTTTGTTCCGCTGGCTTGTTCGATCTTACGTCCTCGGACTAGGGACTGCTTCGCTTCGTTTGCAGCAAACAAACTCGCTTCGCGAGATTAAAAGTACTAGGTAGTTTTACGGTATTTTACGTTTTGATCAATTTTAGGAGAACTAGACTGGCTACAAGGTCGTGTAAGAAAACCAAATGTGCAGAATAATCTAATAAATACAATTTTATGATAAAACCCCAAAAAGTTTCACTTTAGTACGAATAATCTCAACATATTGTACTTCCCCTTGTTGCTCGTCCAACGTGTGTACAAAATTTCTACCAGATCGGACGTAAAATGCGACCGTTATAGAGTGAACACATATACAGGATGTTAAAAAACCCTTTCAGGACTTTTTTATACGATTTTTCATACAAAAAAGAAGAAAAAAGTTCATACGAAGGTACGTCGTAAAACGTTTATTGTTTCGTCTTTCTGGCTGTATGTGTATTTTACTTAATACGATATCTTAGGAACCTCTGAAGATATCAACTTCAAACTTAGTACTTGTATTACGTCTAATAAGACCCATCTAAATCTCAATATTTCAAAATCTGTAAATTTTACTAGGTAAGTACAATTCACGATCAAAGTCCGGCCTAACGACCTCGGTTCAATCTGTCTCCGTATCTTTGACGCTGAATAAATAAAAGAGGAAGCTCAACGCTTGAATACGTAATGCTTTTTTTTCTCGGTCGACCTCGCCCAACGTGTATCGGTTGTTTTATTTCTATCCAAACAGGTTTTTGCAAACCAAACATTTAATTTGATAAGTTTTAGCAATTAAAGCCTACGTTCTAAAGTATTTCCTCAATTTTAAACCGAATAAACAAAGAGTGGCCTTTATGCTTAAGAATTTGGCCTTATATGGAAATTTTGGTTCGAAAAATTTAATCAATTTTTATTAGTCCATTTAAAACGCGGAGTATGATCTCAGGAAATGCCCCACGTACCAGACCACTTGCACTTTATGTTTGTTTGGGTCGCAAGGGGGTTCCAAGGGGTCAAAAGTACTTCAGATAATCTCACGACCACGTTCATTTCACCTTCCACCAAAAGTAAAGGAAACATTTTATTTTCAGCCATTTCCTAATTTTTCGTCAAATTAGGGATGGTTTTGCCCCATACGGTGAACCGTTGTGGTGCATTTATTGGTCGGTTTTATGGGGCTACTAAATTTCTAAATTTTAATCATAATTTGTGCATTCCATAGCATTATTTGGAGGTGTCATAAACATTATTGTGAAAAAACCCTAAAAAAGATGATTCTTTTGCATTTTAGGGGTGACGCCGGGACTTTATAGCCGCAGGACCCCGATTTTCGGAATCAGTGACTCAAAAAACATAAAGTAGGCCTACAAGTGGTCTGGTCCGTGGGGCATTTTCTGAGGTCATACCCCGCATTTTAAATGGATTATTATTCACCGAGTATACTTGTTTTGGTTTTATTTCAAACTAAAGGACGTCACTGGATCATTTCCGTCCCAACTCGGTTTGCCTTTAGAGACTTCTTCTATTAGTTTGCAGCAGACATATCCACTAACAGCACCCTAAAATACTTAACCAAACCAAAAATAAAAAATTGAGTTTTCCCAAAAATGTTTTCAATGATTAAAAATGGGTAATATTTTTAACTTCCTTAACATAACAGGTCTAAATTTTTGATATTGTGGACAACTAGCAAGATAAATTTGTTAAAGTGTTTACCCAATAATTCGGTTATCCCTTAAGTTACAGAAATAATAAAAAACGTTTTGTTGTCATTAAAAAAAAATACATTTTTGTTTCTTGAAATCTTTAGTAAAGTGGTTTTCTAGATATTATACAGTACATCAACAATTTTAAACGGCCGCCATTTTGAAAATATATGAACAAGTATTGGTTTTTTGTACATGGGTAAAACATGTCACACCAAATATGTATCGAAAATTTGCGTTCAATATATTTCCTACATCCAAAGTTATTAAGTATTTTGTAAACTAATCAAAATGGGTGGATAACCGGAAAACGAAGCATTTCCAAACCTATGTTTATAAGCACTTTTTTCTTTATTTTCACTAGTAGAACACGACCTGAAAGTTTCCCCGTTTCTTCCTTAAATCACCCTTTAGCTCTATTATATAAAAACGAATGTTTGTTTCTTTGCTTCTTTGTCCTCTATAGACCCAAAAACTATTCAACCGATTTCGCTAAAAATTTCACATTTTATCTAGATTTTTGCCACAAGTGATTATACGTT
This sequence comes from Philaenus spumarius, assembly GCA_018207615.1. Lineage (NCBI taxonomy): Eukaryota > Metazoa > Arthropoda > Insecta > Hemiptera > Aphrophoridae > Philaenus > Philaenus spumarius. Next base: position 711,317 of record JAGFPH010000167.1, on the reverse strand, counting down.
ACAATTACTACAGTCTAAGGTTCTACAGGTCTAATATAAATTTAATATTATTCTTAATTAATATAAAATTAAGATTTGCAATTCGATTACTTAAGTCAAAGGAATTAAATGGGATAACTACCCATAAATTAAATCAAGATATAGCGAAGCATTGCTGTGTCCACTAGTATAGAGATAGAATATAATTCTCCTGCATTTAATTCCATCAATATTTTAGCAACGTACAAATAATGTAAACAATATTAATATAAAAAAATCTTAAGCAGCACAGCCGCATTACTATAGCCCGGTTTTCTTATCCGGGAATAACTAGTATTAAATACTGGGAGTTTCCTATGAATTTTGTTTCTTGTTCCGGGGACTGTAAAAAAAAACCCATTTAAACAGGATTATTAGCCGAATTTTTGAAGAAAATAAGAGCTATTACACTCGACCCAACTTGAATACTTTATATATATGTTTTATTCCCGGATTGATAAGTGGTAGTAAATATGCTTCAAAATTGCTGATTTTTTGGTAAAAGGGTCCTAGTAGGATTCTTCAGATACACTTTTTTTTGTTTTTCGATCCGATTCAAAATGGCGGAGTTATACCGATTAATCGTTTTTGGGTAGGGATTTAAGAGTATATAAGTATATGGGTTTTTCCCACCTTGATAAAATGGTAGTAAATACGCTTCAAAATAGCTGAAATTTTAGTGGAAGGGTCCTTGTAGGATGTCCCAGACACTGATATTTTTATTTTTAAATTTTACACAAAATGGCGACTTGTTTGATTGAAACCAAAATGACAAAGTTAGAGCGAGGAAATTGCATTATTTCTCCCACTCATAAGCCCGTGTGCAGTTTTTGAGCTATATCGTTCGAAAGGTAATTAAATTTACTACAATACTGTGCAAAGTTAATTCAGGTACAGTCCCCGGAACAAAGAACAAAATTGATAGGAAACTCCTAATAAATGATTTTTTCACTATCCATGTCAGGTTTTTGCGCAATTTCT
>JAGFPH010000167.1:680342-693270 GCA_018207615.1 Philaenus spumarius | reverse complement strand
GATTGATTTGAAACTTTGCACACTTATCAAAGACCGATGACAATGCAATATTAATTTTGTTGGGTGTAGTAAGTGAGCACTGATCATGGTCCCCTGAACACGTTTACTGCAGGCATTAAAAATATTATATACAGGGTGATTCACGACGATATGCAGAAACTTCGGGAGCTCGTTCATTTTGTTGGGTGTATTAAGTGAGCACTGATCATGGTCACCAGACCACGACGTGATTTTCACCCCCTTCAATAGGTCTGATTGATTTGAAACTTTGAACACTTATCAAGGACCGATGACAATGTAGTATTAATTTTGTTGGGTGTAGTAAGTGAGCACTGATCATGGTCCCCTGAACACGTTTACGGCAGTCATTAAAAATATTATATACAGGGTAATTCACGACGATATGCAGAAACTTCGGGAGCTCGTTCATTTTGTTGGGTGTATTAAGTGAGCACTGATCATGGTCCCCAGAACACGACGTGATTTTCACCCCCTTCAAAACGTCTGATTGATTTAAAACATTGCACACTTATCAAGGACCGATGACAATGCAATATTAATTTTGTTGGGTGTAGTAAGTGAGCACTAATCATGGTCCCCTGAACACGTTTACGGCAGTCTATTACAGTTGAAAAAGACACGCTTTATAAAAAGCTATTAACTTTCAAAATAGCATTGTATGAATGCAGTAAAACCATTATCTGGTTAAAATAGGTGTGCACTGAAAAATTAAACATTACTGGGTAGGCTACTTATGATAGGCCCTTGAGCTATAATATGATTACAGTATATGTATTTAGTTTTGTGATAATTATATTGCATAAATAATTAATATGATTCAACAAATCGGGGAACACTATGGGTACAATTTCAATTATTCCAGTCCTGTGTTTAAGTACCTACCAGTGTCTATTAATTTTGTTCAATATGTCTATGATCACTAAATATCTCAATTCCCCCATTATCAGTTTCCAGAGTAGAAAATTTCTAACTAACAAAAATCATTGAGGTACAGTTGTATATATATAGTCTTAGTAGCCTGCCTCTCTAATTCTTAAATGTAGAATCTTAAGTTACAGTAGTAATAATGACAAGTAATTCAGTATCTATATAAAAACTAAAAACCTAAGTATTGTTCAATTTGGTGAAGAACATACAAAGAATTTAACTTTTGATATTTTGTATGTATTCATACATATTGCTACTAGGCTATTTAGTAGGTAGGCCCATACAATTAAATTGTAATAATTTTGTATTTCTGTTCTAATAGGTGAATTATTCACTTGTTTGAGCAAACTGAAATGTACAATCGTGGAGACTTTCTTGCTGTACTAAATGAGAAAGGTATGTGTATATATTAAAATCCTAATAAATAATTTTTTTATTGGTTTTGATCTAAGGAAATAAGGAAGTTTTTATATTTAATACCGTCATAAAACAAATTTTTAAAATTTTAATAATTGTCTGCTTATTTACTTTCCCCCAGCAATGGTTAATTTAACTAAATTACAAGTGAAAACATGGACAAAGACCAGGATTTTTGATGAGAAAGACCAAGTCAGAAAAATACAGCAAACCATACAAGTGAGATAGCATATCTTGTGTGTCGTACTTTAGTTTAATAATAAATGTTATTAATTGTTAAAAACGTTAGTAGATATTCTAGCTAAATCAGAAGCCCATGCATCTACTTATACATTTAGTCACTCAAATTAGACCTAATGCAATAATTGTCTGTGTAAATCTGCTATACCTCCCTATAACAGTTAAATCAGATATATACCGGATTAAAATTTTTAGTTTGAAATTTATACCTAGACGGTAACACTGATTCACTGACATTAATTATTAGGCACTTCCCGTAATCGGAACCCCGTCAACCTTATACTTGAATTAAAGCTCTCGACGAGAAACTTTTGGGAAAATTGCCAGAATTTAACATTTTTTTAATTTTGGAAGAACCTTTTGGACGGGAACGATTTTTTCGATTTTTTAAATTTCTTCATTTTCCCACTTTGTAATATTATTCCCACTCTACAGCTTATATTAATTATTACATGTCTCAACTAACATAAATTATATTCTTATGGCTTTCTAGTTCATAAAAAAGTTGAAAAAGTGGGAGTTTTATAAAGTGTATATTGTAAAAAAGTCTTTGTTGTTGGAATTAATATAAAATTATACTATTACGCTATTATTATTTTTTAGATTTACCACCGGTTTCTGAAAGAGAAGAAGAGTTTGATTCTGAAGAGGAGTCAATGCATACTCCTTTCAATGATTCCATCGAGCAACCATTTACAAAAGGTAGATAAATATTATATTAATATCATTTATGTGTGCAGCTTTTTTTCTTGAACCAATATTAAATAAAAATGTACCACTCTTAGGATGTTGTATATTTAAAATTTAATTGGCAAGCGAATGAGGCCAAAATAAAATAAATTTATAGAAGAGGGCATATATTCAAGTTATTTTTATCACTACTTACTTCTTAGCTACTGTTCAATCACTTGAAACTCCTTTTACAATTTCCTGAACCTAATTCTACACAATTTTGTAGGTAAGGATTGCTAAGTTCTTTTTAAGTAATGTATGTACAAGATTGAAAGCAAAAAATTTAAATTAAATATACAAGTTGATAAAAAAAATGGAACACTTTTTCGAGACTTCGTTTTGTCTGGGCATAACATACGAATTGGAAGAAAATTTAGTTAAATTTACTTTGTATTTGGTACATTTAATTAAAAACCTTAAAATTAAAATCTTGCAAAGCGCAAGTAAACAAAAATAAGCCACTAAATTTCACATGGTAGTAAACAAAAAAATTTAAAAAACGTTTGACTTATTTATCTGAACTGAGTCTGGCACGACAGCTACCTGACCGAATCCTGGAACGACAGCTATAAAAAGATATTTCTTATTTATCTGGCTGAAGCCTGGTATAACTGATATAAAAAAGTTTCACTTATTTACCTGAACTAAATGTGGTACGAAAGCTATACAAAGTTTTACATATTTACAGAACCGAAGCCGGGTACGAGAGCTATAAAACGTTCCTTATTTACGTTGTTTGCTCACCTACTTAAAATACCGTCAAATGTTCGTATTTTCACCTTGAGTAGGTTTTGCTGTTTAAGTGGTTTACTAAAAAACACTTAAAAATGTGACGTTTTTGTCACGCATGTCCGGTTGCTATCACGCTAAAAATCTCAAAATCTTTTCAACTCTCCGCAATAAAATTACGAAGATTTTGGCACCATAAAAAGTTTTCTACAACGTCTGTGAGTGGAGATATCGTGTCCACAGACAACAATTTTTATTGCTTTATATCGTGTTCAGAAACGCCGAGACAACTTATAAAAAGTGGGGGTAAAATTATTTGATTTTCGTATGAAAGTTGTACTGTATAATATTATGCTGTAAACTAATAATAATTATGATTACAGATGATGAATTCCCAGAAAAAGCAGAAGGGGACTGTGAAACACAAGTTATCAACAAGAAGGACAAAAAGTGTAAGGGCAACTCCTACAAAAAAATATCAGTTAATAAAAAGAAACAAATATGGGGTTCAAAAGAAAAAGACGCTATTTTCAAGTATTTTAGAAAATGCATAAAAAGACAAGAAGTACCAGGAAAAGAAGATTGCGAGAACTTCTTGTCTCAAAATGAACTAATAATTTTAAAAGAAAAATCATGGACGGAAATTAAATGGTGTGTGTACAATCAAATCCAAAATGTAAAAAATGGGTGCAGGACTAACATACAAAAATAAAAATAATGTTGTTTGTTGTACTATTAAAGAATGACTATACATAAACAGGATAAATCCAAAAATCGTTCCAAACTTCTGAATATGGTTCCTGGGGTCAAAAAAGTAAAACCTTCCATATGAATGAACATACAAAGCTGCTGTAATAAGGGAAATCCCATTTGTTTGAGTTTTTCCAGATATATTGGCTATCTTTTGATTTAGGAAAAAGGAAATCACCATGCTCACCATTAAAAAGGTTATAAGATTTGCCTCTTCACATTTTTTTATAAAATCAAGCTTTGTCGAGTTATTTGGCTAAATAATTATTTGAGCAATTTTTTAAGAATTTTCGATTAGGTTGGTTATTCTTTCCCAATCATTCTTCACTCTATTTCGTACCTTGAAAAGTTTCAATTCAAACATAAAAAATATTTTGTTAAAAATAAAATGGCAGATATTTGTGAAACTAGGCAACTTCGGGCTTCTATTTGTAGGAACATTTATTGTTATTTCAACCCAAGGAACCGTATCCTGAAGTTTTGGAAACACTCTGTATATTACTGTTTATTTATAATTTAATGGAAGCTGTGCAACTGGTGTAAGGGTGTGCAATACCATTTCAATTGAAATACTTGACAATGTGAAGTCTGTGTAACAGCTTTTGTTTCTTATATACTTGAAATGGAGTTTCTGCAACATTTACACTTGTATGCTTATGGCTAAAATTTTAAAAATTGTTTATAAGATTGTAAATACTTATGAGCGATATTCTATTGCTACTGTTATGTTATTGCTATTGTCGTGCAAAAGCGTCTTATTATTTAGAAAGGTTTAGTCAAGTATTGCAAATCCTAAGAACTTTATTGTTGATCCATGTTAAAAGTAGCAACATGACCGGATCATAATTATTGTTTATTAACTTATTTGAATATGTATGTGTGTATACTTTATAATATATATGTATATCATAAGTTTATATTGTTTATTTCATTTTATAAATATAAGTAAGTAAATAAAGTGTTATCTTAATATGTGTTCAATGGATCAAAATTATATATGTTTTCCATTTACATCTGTGTTTTATTATACACCTATTTATGTATTATATCTTTTTAATTTGTCTTACTACATTGTCTAGGCTTATTTATTTATCTGAACTAGGAACCTTCTGATTTTATACTGATAAAGTTTAATGACACAGTATGGTTTATATAGGTTTTGTAGCTGTTTTTACCTGGAAATAAGTTGATATAATAAAAAGGTAAAATTGAAACACCTCTGTATTGTATAATTTGGTGTTTAGGAAAAATGTTTGTACCATCAGCCTCTAAATTTCAAATGGAAACCCCTACTTTTTATGTATCCATTTTAATAATGGGTTCAAGAGTAATTGATGAAAACCTGACTATGGACATTTCAATTATTTTGTTTATAAACATTTTATTTTTATGATGTAACTCGATAAAAAAAATCAAGCATCTTTTAAAAATGAGGATTATTTTTTAGCTCCTACTTCCACTTTTAAGTTCAATTTACTCAAAAAAGGTTAGGTATCGAAAAAAAATGCAAAGCATATAAAAGTATTATGTGTAGAATCTGAAAAAAATAAGGGGAGAAAATTTTTATTTCTCAGCAATATTGGGAAATATTTGTTTTGATATAGCTCCAAAAGGCTACGTTCTTCACTAGAAAAAACATTCTTCACATGAATCAACTTTAAAAATGAAAGTATATGATTGTGTTGTATACCCATACCAACAAATTCAAGGTAAAATATAAAACTACACAAATTATTTATAAAATGGAATCACAAATATATAAACCTGTATATTACTGTGACCAAACAATATGCACGTTACGTACTCAAACTAAATTCATTGTTTTAATATATTATGTTTACAGGTTTAGTTAGTGTTAGCGAAAAAGCTCTGTAATAGCTTTTTTCTAAGACTTGCTTCACCAAAATCGTCTGTTGTAATTTTCTTCTTCAATTCATTCCGTATATTTTATAATAAGCATATTTATTTTCTGGTAAAAACCATTTTCCTTGTGTTAACATATTATAGCCTATATGTATAAAACATCAACCTTATTTTTATTAGATTTTGAGAAAACATTATCTTTATATTTTTGGCCATTGCGATAGGTAGGCCTATAATACGTATTGTTATATTTTGATACATGTATAGATATTTTAACTTTTTTATCTTTTCTAATTATTAAAAATAAAAACAAGGGTTTCTTTTAAATGCTAAGGGATGGATTGAGTTAAGTTATATATGTTTTTGAGCTAAGGGCGTATACATTTTCTTAAGTAAATTAATGGTTTATCACATATTAAATTGCATTATTTTTTTTTTACCTTAAATGGTAAATTCAGACATGCCAGCAACTTAAGGTAAGAAATCACCATCAAGGTAAGAAAGGTCAATAGCATATTTTAATTATAAAAAAAAAAAACATGCACAGTCTCAAAGTGTAAGCCATTTTGCTTAGTACATAACCAACATTTTCACATCGAGCTAATATACTGGTACCATCCTTTACGTCTTTTATTCTGTAACTGTACTACTTAATAGAAAAATGGGTTTTTTAGTTAAGTTACATGCTAAATAATTTACTTTTTTCTGCTATTTTACTTTTTTAAGTAAAAGGGAAAAAATGGTCTTACATAACCTTTTTGTTTACTATTATCCAATACAATAAATAGATGGAAATAAACCTGTCAAATATCCATATTTCTACACAAGTCACAAAATTTGAAAAATAATAAATTTGTCGACATACTTTACCATAGTAATTACGCATCTATATAGTCTGAGAGCTTTAAAATTACTTATGTCGCACAATATTTTTATTATTTCAATTCTCTTGACCCTTATTCCAAGAGGTGATAATTTAAAATTTTAAAGTTTACATTCTTTTCCACTACAGTTCAGGTTGTCTAGCTGTTCACTTGTTTATTATAATATGTAATACTAGGAGGAACCCCTGCGTGCTCCGCACGCCAACCCCGTTGGAAACTTCTATACACATAATCATGTTTATGTTTTCTTTATAATAAAAGTGTATTATTAATAATAACCCCAAAGTTAAGACGGTAAATAATGTTAAATGTTCAAATCAAATTATTTCGTATATTTTATAACAGCAGTTATAATAAAGGTTAAAAGAACCATTAAGGCTCAGGTTTACACTTTGATAAAAACCTAACCTAAAATTTAGAAGTTAGCTATTAATGGAAATATTACAGCAAACAGCTGTTATCTGTTATTTTATTCAATTGGTTGATATGGTAATAAATGTAAATACATCTGTTGATTTATTAATCTAGGCCTAACCTAAGAATTTTCCCACTAAATTTACAAATATTGAAATAAAATATGTTTTTATAGAAATGAATTATATAGATGGATTTATTAGACGGCGACATGCGCGGAAAATCTTGCTCATGTAGGAGAGGTAGGTAAAGGTTCCCCACCATCGCGCACCTCGTGCGCCGACGCAACCCCATCCCCCAGTCATATCCTCTTTTCAGATCTCAGCATCAAATACGAGGTGCGCGGTGGTGGGGAACCTTCACCTACCTTTCCTACATGAGCAAGATTTTCCGCGCAGGTCGCCGTCTAATAAATCCATCTATAGCCTATGTTACTCAGGGATAGTGTAGCTTTTTTTTAGTAAACTATTTTTTCAATCGGTTCAGTAGTTCCAGAGATTACCCCCTACAAAAAAAAAAAAAAAAAACTTTACCTCTTTATAACATTAGTATAGACATTAGTATAGTCTAGGGGCTCTGCCCCTGGACGCTTCGCGTCCCAACCCCGCCTCGGCCTTCGGCCTCAGATGGCTGCTTCGCTTCGCTCGCAGTTGGAAAATTCGCTAAAGAATCTCGTTAATCTTTGGCTCGTTTGTACATCGGTTTGTAAAATTATGAAACCAGGCTTAAATATATTTACAGTAATTACAAGATTAATTATAACCTCAAATATATGCTTTAGAAACGTGAGTGGCTTTCATTACGATTTTAGTCCTAGTTCTACTATCTTCTGTGGACTGTGAACTAAAGTTTTGAAACCAGGGCTAAATATACAGTAGTAAAAGTTATTGCAGGATTAACATAACCTCAATACTATGTTTCAGAAATAAGCCAGGCCTATATTACAAAATTGACTGTTAGAATTTATCCATCTTTGCCAATATTACTTTTTTTTTTGACAAAATAAATTGTTAAATCAGGCCCAATTTATTCTAATCCTAACGTGCTAAAACAGTATAAATTAGTTTGTTTTTTAACAGTAATTAAAAACTATCCAATGAACAGCTGATTTTGGATAGTACTCATGGCTTGTTTATAAACAGGTGTTTTGATTGCTTTTTTTACTATTTCGTTGTTATTTTGTAACCAACATGGCAACCCATAAGACCCCATGTTAAAATTGTTCAACTTTTAAATTAGTATTTCTAAAAAAATTTCGTTTTTACACGAAATACCAATATATGGGTGTACTTAAAAATCAAAACTACACCTAAATACAAAATTTCTTTGAATTCGTTAGAGCCGTTTTCGAGATCCGCGTCAGATACAAAGATATAAAGTACAAAGATACAAGAATTGCTCATTTAAAGTAATAGGATATTTGATTGTATCTAAGTTTGAAAAAAGGGCTGATTCTGATCAAAATAATGTTTTTTGTAGAGGCTGCTTGGTTTTTACAACAATCTATATTTCAAACGGTAGGATAATAATAAAATTATAAAATTTAATATTAGTACACTACAGTACCAGATAAATAGAAAGTTTGTAGGTAGTATTGCTGCTGAATTTATTGGTTGAAAAAACTTAAAACATCTTTTCATAACATATTTATTCAGGGTTTTGTATTAAACCATATACATTATTTAAATTTGGCTAATCTAAGCTTTTGACCACTATGCTATTTTTTAATTTTTCTCTTTTCAAAATTTTCAAAGAGATAACCATTCGTTATTTTAAAAATTGTCAACCGCCTCCCCTTCAAAATAAAGGTTAAGTTTTTAACAGAGTTAGAAATTCTAATATTGTGTAACATAAAAACCATTTTTCAAGTTACCACGCTTTTTAGTGTTTCTTTTATGGAAAAACATGTATTTATACACAATTTTTATTGTGTAGATTAGAAATAAGGAAACTTTTTTTACTGCTATGCAGCCAGTAAGAAAGGAATAACAGTCAGCAAGAAATGGTATTTCTGAATAGTACCTACACTGTTTAGTTTCGTTTGGTTAAAATTTCATTAATCATGTCTTTATGGACATTGTACAGAGGTAATGAACTTGAAAAACAATCTAAAAATATAAAATATCTAAAGCTATTGTTTTTATGCAAGCTTTGCTCCATAGCCTTGTTCGAATAAGACTAGGCCTAACAAAAAAACTGGTATTTATGATTTAAAATAGTACAATTATTACCAAATGAAACTAATACAGGATCGAATATTAGGTCAATGGTAACATTAAGGTGAATTGTTATGTTAATTGATTGACAAGAAGCAATAAAATCGACAAATAATTATAGCACTTTTCTTTTTACAACATTTAAAAACGAAGCAAATGTCAGTAATTGTACATAGACGGAAGAGAAAATGCTTCCTAAATACTTTTAGCTTTTAGGCTGTAAATTCTTGTTAAGAGGCTTAAACAAAGGTATTTTTGTTAATAGACGTGTTATAAATCCGCATATCTAAGTTATTATGAATCACAAAAAATATTAAATAATTTAATAATAACCTATATATTATATGCATGTAAATGAGTGGCAAATAATAATTATAGTGCTAAAAATTACAAAACCGCTAAGAGATCATTCTGGTGTAATGGATAGAACCATAGAATGTTTCTTAGTTCGATCCTGCAAGGTGGTAGTGTTTTTTCCTTGTTTTTAGACGATTTTCAAAATAAAATTTACGTTTTGGTGCAAACAATTTAATATTACGTTTACAAAAAAGTAGCATAGAGGGAAAATAAACATTTATGGCACACAACTTAATAAAGTTTTATACAATTTTGGTAAATAATTAAAGTAGACAAATTAATGCTCATGAGCCCATCGTTTTTGCAATAGAAATTTTATTAAAATCAAACAAATGTTTATTTTCTTTATTCAAGTTGTAAACTATAAGTTAGAAATTAAATCGAGTTGGGGTAACATTATTTCTTTTAAAGTGAAACAAACCAAAAAATACGTTCTAGTAAATCGGAACTAGATTATTTGTTTTAACTGAACAATTGCAATACCAAAAACTACAAAGCACGGCAAAACAGAAAATTGATTGCTTTTATGCAAGCTTTGGAATAAGAGTAGGCCTAACAAAAAACTTGTATTTATGAATTAAAATCGTACAATTACCACATTCAACGTATACAGGATTGTATATTAGCTCAATGGGAACATTTTGGTGAAATTTTATGATAATTGATTGACGAGAAGCAATAAAATCGACAATAATTACTTTTCTTTTTACAACATTTCAAAACGAAGGCAATGTCAATGATTGTTCCTAGACCGAAGAGAAAATTCTTGCTAAATACTTTTAGAGACTTAAAACAAACGTATTCTTGTTAATAGAAGTGTTATAAATCCGCATATTTAAGTGATTATGTATTAAAATACTTAAATATCCTATTAAAAATTGAAAATTAAATATTTTAATATTATACGACTTGTAAATGAGTGAACAAATTATAGAACTCAAAATTGCTAACACTAGTAATATAGATCATTGTGGTGTAATGGATCGAACGTCTGGCTGTCGACCAAATCTTTCTTGGTTCGATCCTTGTGTCATGGTATTTTTTTCTTGTTTTTCAAATAATTTTTACGTTTTGGTGAAAACGATTTATTACGTTTACAAGAAGTAGCATGGAGGTAAGGTAGACATTTATGGCACATTATAACTTCAAATTTAATAGAGTTTTATACAATTTAGGTAAATAAAGTAAACGAAAGCTTTTTAGCACATCGTTTTTGGAATATTAAAAATTTTACTAAAAAAAAATAAACGTTAATACACCAACAACTACAAAGCATGGCAAAACAAAAAATATTGTTTCTAATGCAAGCTTTGGAATAAGAGTAGGCGTAGGCCTAACAAAAAAACTAGTATTTATGAATTAAAATCGTAAAAATTACCACATTCAACTTATACAGGATTGTATATTAGCTCAGTGGGAACATTTTGGTGAAATTTTATGTTAATTGATTGACGAGAAGCAATAAAATCGACAATAATTACTTTTCTTTTTACAACATTTTAAAAGGAAGGAAAAGTCATTGATTGTACATTGTACATAGACCGAAGAGAAAATGCTTGCTAAATACTTTTAGACTTAAAACAAACATATTCTTTTTAATAGAAGTATTACAAATCCGCATATTTAAGAAATTATGCAATAGAATACTTAAATATGATTATGTATAAAATTTCAAATTAAATATTTTAATATTATACGATTTGTAAATGAGTGAACAAATTATAGAGCTTAAAATTGCTACCACTACTAGTAGATCATTGTGGTCTAGTGGATAGAACGTTTGGCACATAACTTTAAATTCAATAGAGTTTTATACAATTTAGGTAAATAAAGTAGACACATGCTTTGAGCACATCGTTTTTGCAATATTACAAATTTTACTAAAAAAATAAACGTTAATACCACTTTATTCAGAGTTGTAAACTATAAGTTAGAAATAAAAACGAGTTTAAATATAACGTAGCCTAATTTCTTTTAATCACATCATAGCCTAACCAAACCTACGTTTACTGAACTATTCCAATTTGCAATACCAAAAAACTACAAAGCACGGCACAAAAGAAAATCTATCTTTCTGACTTTACCACACTTTTTACTAAACAGGAATGAACTAATCGTATTTTTTCCATAGGAATCTTTAATTGTAAAAAATAATAGCTACTACTGTATTTAAATATTAGAGGAAATATTTACAACGAATATAGAAAAGCAATTAAAATATTTCGCTTGTTGCAAAAAAAAACTTTACTAAAATCGAGCCTACTAAACTTAAAAATTAGAATAATTCTAAATCTAGAAATGTAATAAACTAAAATTTTCTTTCAATAGAAATTTGAAACTTACATCAACTTAACAACAGGACAATAATATTTATTTGTTTAAGTAGAATATAAGAACATTTATAATGATTTCAAATGTGCAAGTAATCAAATTATAGTTGAAATCAATATATTGTATTGGTAATTCAAAGGACAGGCCTAGTTATTTATCGGCAAGTGAAAAGCAAACCGACCAAGGGACTGGAGTATAGGAATACAGTAGTATCAGGATTGAAAGCACGATCTGGCATCGTCGCCCTCAATCAAGGCCAATGCGCGCGCAGCTTATAGGGTGTGTTTGTTGTACTTCCGTAGTAATGATGATTGGTGGGACAAGATGACACACTTCCGACTCTTCAATATTTGAGGGGAAGACCCGATAAACAAAAATGTTCATTTAAAAAAAATTGGCGGTGTGTAAATGGATTTTGATAAATTATTTATAGAAAGCAATCATAAAACCATAAGAAATAACTATCAACCCGAAAACCCGACAATTGTGTTTTATGCCGGTTACCCGACAATTATATGTGGGCGGGTATGCGTGTGTGTGGATGTAGGTGTGTAAATAAATTTTTGTCGTACAGTTTCTCAAAAACGAATCAACCGATTGAATTCTACGACATGTCATTCGAAAGGGTGTATCAAAACTTAGATCTGATTAGATTTGAGAGTTAATCCATCGAGCCAATCCGAAGAAATTTAAAAAAATAACCTAAATTTTTTTTGGAATTTTTATGTTTTTTAAAAATAACTTTAAAGCGTGCGAAAAAATCATAATAAAACCATGTATACATTTTTTGTGCTTAAAAAACTGCGTCGACTGCTTTTTTGAAAATGAAAATCGGACGACGCATTCAAAAGTTATCGTTGTTTAAAAATTCACAAATTTTTGTTTTTTGGTATTTTTTTAACATATCTTCCAGATTTCTCAACCAATCAATATAAACCTGTACATTTTCTTTTTGTGCTTTAAAAACTGCGTAGAATGCTTTTTTAAAAATGAAAATCGAACGACGCATTCAAAAGTTATCGTTGTTTAAAAATTCACAAATTTTCG
>JAGFPH010000167.1:653139-664958 GCA_018207615.1 Philaenus spumarius | reverse complement strand
GAGCTTTGTTGTTTTTAATGTCACCCCACACAAAATAGTCCAGTAGATATAGATCTGGCGATCTTGGTGGCCACTCGTTACTTCCCCTTTTGCCTATCCAGCGATTGGGAAAAGTATTGTTTAAATACTCGCGAACATGCAAGCCATAATGTGGAGGTGTTCCATCCTGAGGGACCAAACTTGATTACAGTTGTTGGTTGCTGCTTGGATAGCTGGATAAATATGATTTTGTAGCATTTCCTCGTATACCTGGTATTTCAATCAATAAAAAAGGGCCCAACAAACTGATCACTCACAATGCAAAGCCAAACGTTTATTTTTTCGGGGTGCTGGGTGTGTTTCTCTCTCACCCAACGAGGCTTAACATCAGCCCAATTATGGCAATTAATTGTGTCTGTTACCGTTTAACATGAAAGTAGCTTCGTCTGAGAAAGCAATGTTGTTCATTCTAATTGTATTGTTATCAATGTTCCTCATCGTCAGTTCACAAAATTCTAATCGCCGATCAAATCGCCCTCACTTAGCTCTTGTTTTGTACGCTTTAAAACCACCGCCATGTAAAAGTCTACAAACTGATGTTTGAGATATACCTAATACTAGAGAAACATTTCTTGTTAAGGCATGAGGATATTCTACAACAGACTGTAAAACGTCAAGTGACAATGCTTCGTTTGTAGCCGATTTTGGTCTTCCATGTTTGGGGCGGTCTATAAAAAGCTGCCTGTGTTCTGGAACCGTTGGATAGTTTTTTGAATTCCTGATTTAGATACTGGGTTTGGATTAGGATAAGTGACATTCAATAAATTCCTTACTTCATCATAAGATATCACCCGGTCTCCATATCCTCGCATCATCAGGATCATAATACGCTCTTGTTCACTTAAACTCTCCATTTCCACGTCAGGATCACAAAAACACGTCTTAACTTTGTTGATTCCAACCAGAAACTGAACCTTATACTGGATTTCCTCAAAACTGATAAGATAAGGCAGGCCTACCGTACTACAGCAGGTAATAACTGTAAAACAGGTTTGAGTTTGTGATCAAAGTGGATCTCTATTAGGGTTATTTACCACCTGAATGTAGTTGTTCATGTTTTGCCTCAATGAAGTTTTACTTAATTTCAATGAGCTGCCATTTTGTACTGGGTTGAGATAGAAAGCTCTAGTTTCCACTGTTCTTCTTTAATCAAGACCTTTAAAATGAGGTGTCAGTTTGGGTCTTTACATTTACAAATTTTGAGCTGCCCCTCCCCCTCCAAATCCCTTTTTGGGGAAATGAGCAAAATTGTAATAATGATTAAAAAGTTCACTTTTATTCCCTAGAAAGGGGCCCTGAGTTTCATTTTTCTATCTTTATCCATTTAAAATTTAACAGGGTGTATCCATACTTTCGACTCACACTGTATATTATATAGTCTATGCAAATGCATAAATATGTGTTCCCACTCTAAAGGGCGCATTTTACGTCCGATTTGGTCCACACGTTGGTTTTCAAAGCCCCTTTCACAAATTCGTTCCCCTAAAAAATCCAACAACCTGAATCACGTTTTCTTTACCGAAAATTACACTTTTTTGAGATTTTTCGTTCTAGAGTGAAAATCTTTTTATGGTTTATTTAAAAAACGTAAATATAGGTGATTATTCTGCACATTTTGTTTTTCTACACCACAATTCTGGGTCCTAACAAATCAATCGAAACGTAAAATACCATAAAAGTACTCTGTTCTAAAACAGTTTTTTCTAGCAATTATTATAACCGTTAGGTTTAACCGATTATGAAAAAACCTGAATAACCGGTTATTTTGACAATAACCGCCATCCCTATCCCGACCTTTAAAATATTATTTTAATATTAGGCTGAACTAACAACAGTCAAGCCTTTTCAAAATGTATCATTCATTGACTAATAATACTGCATGTAACGTGTAGTATGTAGTTAATGTTAGATAAGAGCGCTGTCTAATGACATTACCGTAGGGGCTGCTTCCGAGGCCGACGTCCGGGGTGCAAACTCGCGAAGCAGTTCATAACTCGAGGCCGTAAGGTTGAGGTTCAAACTCACAAAGCTCAGTTCATAACTCTAGGCCGCAAGGACGAAGTGCAAAGAAAGCGATTGTTTCCACTGCGAGCGTAACGAAGCAGCGCGCGAGGCGGGGCCGGAAGGTGTGGTGCAAACAAATTCTACTGATACATAGTCATAACCTTCCTGGGTAGACCAATTTCTCTAATTTTGGAATGTCGCTCAACTCACGTCAGCGGTTCAGCTTCGTGATGGAATTATTAAGTTTTGTTTTTGTTTACCAAATTGCATCGTAACTCAATACACGCGACGTACGTCAATAACAACTTGGCTTGTGCACAAGACATCTCATTTGACCAGCTATAAACAATATCACCGGGAGAATATTAAGCAGCCCTCCGTGTAGAACAGACATAGACACGTCATTCTTAAACAAAACAAACTATAAATCAAAATATAATACACAATCATACCTCGTCCGTACGCATAGTCGGGGGGAAATAAAACACTTTTACATGCATTGCGTAGTAAGATGTTTACACAAAGTGTATGGAATTGCACGTATTTACTGGGAGTTAGAGAAAATACGTAGTTAGTACTTTATTAAAAAAGCTTCGAAATGGCATTTCCACAGTGTTGGCGCAAAAGTCAGAAAACAACGAATACAATGTGAGTGCGTTCGATGATGTAACGGCTACGTGTTGACATGGAATTATCATAAATTGTTTTTGAAGTGTAGTAAACTTCAAGAGGCGCACGGCTCGGCGGGGCTAAGTTTGCTGGTGGTGAAGCGGATTTTACCGTCACGCTGAAATTTGGCACATTTAAAGTTGAAATGATGAAGAAGTTCTGAAAGCTAATATTTTTACATAATAATGCATCAGAAATACATAAAATTAAACACACAAAACAAATTTAGGTTAGATCTAGACTGATGATCCAACACATGTTTCTTGTATGTATTTACATTGATTACCATTGCAACCAATAAAATAAAATAACAGATAAAACAGTTAATTCGAATGTATAATCTATATAAATAAAAATGTGAATGTTCGTTTGTTCAAAATCTCAAATCTCCGAAAATTTTTGTCCGATTGATTTGAAACTTTCACACAACGTCGTATTCGAGTACAAGCGTGTTTTTTTTACTTTCTCACTATACTATAGTATAGAGAAAGTATAGTGATCGCAAAAAAAATCGATGTTGAGATTTGTGTGGAAATATCCGTTTTGGGACCCCCTGAGTCCAAAAAAGTGGTTTTTACAAAATGTCTGTCTGTATGTATGTCTGTATGTCTGTATGTCTGTATGTCTGTATGTATGTCTGTATGTAGACAAAGCTAGAGAGAAAACTATTCGATCGATTTCAACCAAATTTGCACCAAACATGTCCAGTACGCCTGTATAGATGCACGAAAAAGGGTTTTGAACAATTTTGAAAAACAACCCCCTTTTTGGCAAAAAAAAAACCCCCAAAAATCAGTTATTATTTTTTTATAAAAAAAACGGCTCTAACGATTTTGATAAAATTTGGCTTATTTGTAGCCTTTAATGTGCCCTACCATATAAAAAAACCCACATCTTTCTAAAAATTCTCGTTTAGCTAATAATAATAATAATAACTGATTTTGGGGTTTTTTTTGGCCATAAAGGGGGTTGTTTTTCAAAAATTTCAAAACATTTTTACGTGCATCTATAAAGACCTAATTGACGTGTTTGGTGCAAATTTGTTCGAAATCGATGGAATAGTTTTCTCTCTAGCTAATAATAATAATATTTATTAGTTAATCGCCTACTTTAATAAAAGTATACAAAGCTAGAGAGAAAACTATTCGATCGATTTCAACCAAATTTGCACCAGACATGTCCAGTACGCCTGTATAGATGCACGAAAAAGGGTTTTGAACAATTTTGAAAAACAACCCCCTTTTTGGCCAAAAAACCCCCAAAAAATCTGTTGTTATTTTTTTATTAAAAAACGGCTCTAACGATTTTGATAAAATTTGGCTTATTTGTAGCCTTTAATGTGCCCTACCATATACAGAAACCCGCATCTTTCTAAAAATTCTCGTTTAGCTAATAATAATAATAATAATAATAACTGTTTTTGGGGTTTTATTGGCCATAAAGCGGGTTGTTTAAAAAAAATTTCAAAACCATTTTGCGTGCATCTATGAAGACCTAATTGACGTGTTTGGTGCACATTTTTTCGAAATCGATCGAATAGTTTTCTCTCTAGATAATAATAATATTTATTAGTTAATCTCCAACTTTAATAAAAAAACTCTCCTACCCCACCCTACAAGTCACCCTACAAGTCACAGTGAATCTGTTTAGTAATTTAAATGTATTTGGAGAAAGTATGTGCCAGTTCCTGGTACCGTTTATTTCCATACTTTTTGAAACACTGCGTGAACTGTGAACGTAACAGCAACACACTTTATACTAAATAGTTTACTGCAACGGGATCGCTATTATAAATAAAAATTGAATATGTTTCGTAATTGTTCAGTAATCAGCTGCTTTGATTAACAGCTGATTTCAAACTTTGAAACCATTATTTGTATTTTTTAACTTTTCGGTAAGCATTTTATTTATGGTAGACCCGAGCCTTGCTGGTTCTTTAAACCTTTATTATAACTCCTATTATAAACTATAGGAAATAATTTGATTGGGGCATTTAAAATTATTTATCATCTTACCTTTGAGGTTATTATTAATCCTAGATATTTATTATAATGAAAACATAACGCATGTGTAATGTGTACGGAAGGTTCCAACGAGGTTGGGTGCGGAGCACGCAGATGCATCCCCTAGTCTTTAATAGTTTTAGATTATGCCTAGACTGATGAACCAACACATGTTTGTGGTTGAATGTATTTACATTCATTACCATAGCAACCGATTGAATAAAATGACAGATAAACAGTTGATTCAGATGTCCAGCTTAAAATAACACAAAATAATTTCCATAATATATTTTATATTCATCGGAATGTCGCCGTAGAAGTTTGCACACAAACTTCCCGTGTGGTCATAAGCACACAATTTTTTTTGTGGAAACACCATATCTCCCTTAATTCTCCATCAAAATTAATGATTCTACCATCATTTGTATAGCTTATGTTTTCAGGTATTGACGAAAAATATATGTACAAAGAGCTTAAAATTAATGATATCCTTAAAAATAATTTATTAAAAAAACTTTCAAATGAAAGTTTATATGATTCCAAATGAAATATCTATTAACAATAAATTTATCTAACATGACAGCAGTTAGAAAACAATGTTTATATAGTTTACTTTCTTATGCAAGTGTCATCTATCATGCAAATCAATCAAATTAAATCAGTTAAGTACTCATAGCTTGTGAAATTTTGAGTCAGCTAGTAATGACAATAATAGTAGAATGAACGGTTCGTATTTAATTAAACCACGTGTATTCGTATAATACATAATCACATAGGTGTGAAGGCTGTATATGTTTACAGTTGAATAAAAAACAATCTTTGTAAAGAAGAAATAATTGTTATACCGGTGTTAATGAGTTTACTAATAAGTTTACCAAATATATTTGGCGCCTTGGTCACTTTAATCAGCAAGTTAGTATGAGTTATAAGACCAGCTGGATTAAAAAACCGTATACATGACAGGAGTATCTATGATCGTTCACCTTAAGGGGATCAGACAGCAACATTTTATTTTTTATATTCTACATACATTTCTGAGTATGTGTGCAAATCTTTAGGCCTTTTTGATCATTAAAAAAATAGTTCTGCTAGTGGGGTTTACACACTTAATGTTTTTATGCAAATATATTTTAACACATATTTCTACTTGAGTAAAAGTATGTATATATAACATCTTTATATATACTGTACTTCTGTACGTATGTGTCTATGTTACTCAACTCCTTCTAAACGGCTGGACCAATTTTGATGAATGTTTGTATGTGTGTTTGAGTGGGTCCCTGAATGGTATAGATTCACAATTGGAAGGGGTTGAAATGGGGTTGTTACCCCTATACAATAAATATAAATTAAACTAACTTCCTACTAGCTATAAAGCTAAAATTATGTAATATTATTTTAAGGGATATGCAAAACTATTTGGAATTTTGGTTACTTAAGTCAAAGGGATTAAATGGAATAACTACTCCTAAAATTAAATATTAACCACTTACTTTTTATATATTCTCAAAAACTACTCAACTAATTTTACTATCATTTCACATTTACACATTTTACTACCAGGATTTTTTTTTAGAGAATATTGTCACTACAAACAAAAAGGTTTAAATGGGGTAGGTACGATTATACAATAAAAATAAATTGCACTAAATCCCTACAAACTATAAATCTAAAATTATTTAATATTATTCTTAATTGATTAAAAAAAAACATTTGCAATTTGATTACTCAAGTCAAAGGGATGAAATGGAATAACTACCCTTAAAATTAAACAATAACCATTATTTTTTCTCTATTCTCAAAAACTACTCAACTAATTTTACTAAAATTTCACAATTTCCACTTATTAGTAGCCTACCAGGATGTTTTTAGAAAATGTAATCACTACAAACAAAAATATTTAAATGGGGTAGCTGCTACAATAAAAATAAATTGCACAAAATTCCTGCAAACTATAAATGTAAAATTATTTAATATTGTTCTTCATTGATATAAAAATCATTTGAAATTCGATTACTTAAGTCAAAAGGATGAAATGGGATAAATACTCTTAAAATTAAATCAAGCAATAGCGAAGCATTGCCGGGTCCAGTATTTTTTATAAAAAATAAAACAAAGAAAGGTGTGTAATTTGTAATTTGGCGGATTTAAAAAAAACAATGGTTTTGTTTTTACAATAGCAGTATATCAGCTTGTGGTTTTTATACAACGTTATGTTTATAGGGAAATAATAGGAACATATATTTCTTCTGGAGTAAAAGTATGTATATATATAAACATACCATTGTATGTACGGTACTTGGTATATATAAACATACACCATGTATATAGCATCAAACCTATAAGTTAGGCACAGGATGTTAGAACAACTTTATACAGTAACGACACTTTGACCTATGTTTTCTGAAAGTATACTTTTTCCATGTTTGCATACACGCAAGTTCGAATAATACCTAAAGTATTATACCTGGGCCTTTGAATTTGTTTAACTTTATCTTGGTTATATTTAAAATATTTCTGGGTTCAAAATCACCCCTCCCACCCTAAAACACTTAAAAACGTTAAATTAAAACAAAAGATTTTTTAATTCTTTTTTAAAAAAATTAACCTTATAATGTTTTCCTTAGAAACAGCACATGGGTTTCTACACCCCACAAGATTTTTGATCTTTAGGCAAGATCATAAAACAAACATTTAAATTGGTTAAAAAACAAAACATTTATACAAAAACAAAAACCTAGAAATCGGTTTAAAAAAATCTAAATTTTAAAGTTAAAAGTTTAGAATTAAAAATTCATAAAAGTGCGGGAAAAGTGTCCCGCAACTACTTGGTTATTAGTAGCAGTATAAAATGCTTTCAAAAGTTAAAGACTAAAATACAAAAATGCATTTCTTTGGTGGTGGATCTCCTAAGCTGTTAACTGTTACATACCACCGTGATTAGCCTACTTGGAATCAGTTTTTGTGAAATATATTGGTATAAAAAATCAAGAAAATTTATTTTGGCCGCTCTAAAACACAGACCAGGCAAAGTACTGAGAAATTTGTGAAGTTGCGATAGAGACTTGAAAATTTCTTCTCGGGGGTTTTTCTGGGCCCTGATTTCAATTCTGACTATGCGAAATGCCACCGGTGCACCGGGCGGGAGGGGGGGCTTTGGAGGGGGCGATATGCATACTCTTTTATGAAAAGGAGAAGACATTATACAATTTTTAAAGGAAAGAGAAAGAATAAATTCATAAATTTTCAAAAATTCTGTTTATTCTGTACTAGTATCCAAAATCTGGAATAGTAAATACAAACATACGTAATGTATTAAATAAAAAATTCTCATATACACAATTCTTGATTTCCAAAAATTATTATTTATAAGCCGCCATTAAGTTATCATTGTCAACTTCTCCCTCACTGTCGTCGCTGGCATGCATATTGCCTAATTGGTTTGACCAGGTGAGGGTGCCTATTACAAGAAATTTTGCAGGCAACGTTATGCTTCCTGTATCCACACGCAGGGCCGCAGCCTGTAGTGCAGGCGCAGGAAATCAGTTTAATGATTGTTGGTGGACCTGTATCTGGTGTCATGGTGACTGGCTGAAGCTCCCTATAATCCAACTCCCAGCCCCAATCCAATGGAGGCAGGTCTGGTCCATACCAACTTTGAACTTGTAAATACGCCTTCTTAAAATGTTAAATCCAGCCGTCAACGATGGAGAGTAGTTTGCCTAGATTCACATTTTTAGATCTACTAACCGCCGTCGTGTACGCGGCAAGTATAAACCTTTTGGCCAGCGGGTAAATGAAGGCAATTCATCCACGCTCGCATAAATGGTGCTTACGCTGGTATAATACGAGAGCGAGATTAATCCCTGATTCCAGCAAATCCTCGATTCCGAGATTTTTCTCCTTCCCCGGTGCACCGGTGGCATTTCGCATGAAACCAGTGCCCAGAAAAAACCCCGAGAAGAAATTTTCAAGTCTCTATCGCAACTTTAAAAATTTCCCCTGGTCTTACGTAGACTTTTTCCTGGTATTTTTCTGAACACGACGCAGAAAACTGCATCTAAATCGGAGCTGTAGGCAAAAAAGTATTTATTCGGGTCGAAATCGTACTAGTTTGCGTGGTCTATTGCAATAAGAAATAAAATCTGCCCATTACTGCATAAAATTGACACTTTTTCATTTTTACTTTCTCACTATACTATAGTATAGAGAAAGTATAGTGATCGCAAAAAAAATCGATGTTGAGATTTTTGTGGAAATATCCGTTTTGGGACCCTCTGAGTCCAAAAAAGTAGTTTTTACAAAATGTCTGTCTGTATGTCTGTATGTATACAAAGCTAGAGAGAAAACTATTCTATCGATTTCAACCAAATTTGCACCAGACATGTCAATTAGGCCTGTATAGATGCACGAAAAGGGGTTTTGAAAATTTTTGAAAACCAACCCCCTTTTTGGCCAAAAAACCTCAAAAAAATCAGTTATAATTTTTTTATAAAAAAAACGGCTCTAACGATTTTGATAAAATTTAGCTTATTTGTAGCCTTTAATGTGCCCTACCATATTCAAAAAACCGCATCTTTCTAAAAATTCTCGTTTAGCTAATAATAATAATAATAATTGATTTTTGGGGGTTTCTTGGCGAAATGGTGAAAACTATCCGATCGATTTCAAACAAATTTGCACCAGGCATGTCAAGTAGGATTATATAGATGCACGAAAAAGGGTTTTGAAAAATTTTGAAAAACAACCCCCTTTTTTTGCAAAAACCCCCAAAAATCAGTTATTATTTTTTTATAAAAAAAACGCTCTAACGATTTTGATAAAATTTGGCTTATTTGTAGCCTTTAATATACCCTACCATATGCAAAAAACCGCATCTGCCTAAAAATTCTCGTTTAGCTAAAAATAATAATAATAACTGATTTTTGGGGGTTTTTTGGCAAAATGGCGAAAACTATTCGATCAATTTGAAACAAATTTGCACCAGACATTTCAAGTAGGCCTGTTGAGATGCACGAAAAATGGTTTTGAAAAGTTTTGAAAAACAACCCCCTTTTTGGCCAAAAAACCTTCAAAAAATCAGTTATTATTTTTTTATAAAAAAACGGCTCTAACGATTTTGATAAAATTTTGCTTATTTGTAGCCTTTAATGTGCAAAAAACCGCATCTTTCCAAAAATTATCGTTTAGCTAATAATAATAATAATAATAACTGATTTTTGGGGGTTTTATGGCCATAAAGGGGGTTGTTTTTCAAAATTTTTCAAAACAATTATTCGTGCATCTATAAAGAGCTAATTGACGTGTTTGGTGCAAATTTGTTCGAAATCGATCGAATAGTTTTCTCTCTAGATAATAATAATAATATTTATTAGTTAATCTCCAACTTTAATAAAAAATCACCTCTCCTACCCCACGCTACAAGTCTCAGTGAATCTGTTTAATTATTTAAATATGTTTGTGAGAAAGTATGTGCCAGTTCCTGGTACCGTTTATTGAAGAAACATTAGATTAATCTGTGTTTAGACTGAAGTGTTAAAAAAGCAACCCAGGCAAATATATCAGCCTAGTAAAAGATCCAGAAAACAGTAGTTTGGTCTCGATATGTTAATGCTACGTATAACGCTACAAATGTGGGTTCAAGGTGCGTCGATTTCTTAAATACTGTCAATTATTTAGGTCTCGGAACTTTAAGCATTGGAATTGTTACGATAATGTTTACGATAATTGTTTCGAGAAACATGTCACTTTGTACCGGTCCACAGGTTTGCATTTAGTTTCTGCACCATGGTCGCTGGGGCACGTATAGGAAACAATGGTAAATCTATTATAGTATAGAATATCCGGCCAGGAGACCAAAACTAACGCCCTAGGGCAGGATTATAATACCTTGTCCGTGTAATTATCTTGGGTAAATATTTTGAAGCATCAATCAGCGAGTTAACAGCTTTAATTCCGCGAAGTATAAATATATATATATGTCAAAATATTATACTATAACAACATGACTTGTTGTTACAACCTTGATGCATGAAGTTTGCTACACTGACAGCTGACATAAATTGTGTGTATTGTTTGTTTATCAAACAGCTGATTTAATTAAATTCGTTGAACGATATTTGTACCTAGTACTAGTGCTTCGTACTTCGCTACAGCATACATTCGTACCTCAGCCCCACTGTATTTGTTTCCAAATAGTAAGTTATGCATGTACAAGTTATGTTATACGTGGCCCTACGTTCAGTACACTCCAGCGGTGACCCTACGATGGCGCGGCGTCATTTTTGGGCTGTGCACTTCGGTCCTCGTACGGACGTAGTGCGTTGTCAGAAAGGTGTGTTGGAGAACGGGTCTTCAATGAGGTGGTAAACGGAGAATAGCTTAAGTGAGTAACTGTTGAACTGTTTAACTGAGTAACTGTTTAACTGAGTAACCATTTAACTAAGTAACTGTTGAACTGAGTAACCGTTTAACTGTGAAACCATTTAACTGAGTAATCTTATAACTGAATAACTGTTGAACTGTTTAACTGAGTAACCATTTAACTGAGTAACTGTTGAACTGTTTAACTGAGTAACTGTTTAACTGAGTAACCATTTAACTGAGTAACTGTTTAACTGAGTAACCATTTAACTGAGTAACCATTTAACTGAGTAACCATTTAACTGAGTAACTGTTTAACTGAGTAACTGTTGAACTGTTTAACTGACTAGCCGTTTAACTGAGTATGTGTTTAACTGAGTAACCGTTTAACTGTGAAACCATTTAACCGAGTAATCTTATAACTGAGTAACTGTTGAACTGTTTAACCGACTAACCGGTTAACTGAGTACCTGGTTAACTGAGTAACCGTTTAACTTAGTAATCGTTTAACTGAGTAACCGTTTAACTGAGTAACCATTTAACTGATTAACCGTTTAACTGAGTAACAATTTAACTTAATAACCGTTTAACTGAGTAACCCTTTAACTGATTATCTGTTTAACTGAGTAACCGTTTAACTGTGAAACCATTTAACTGAGTAACAATTTAACTGAATAACCGTTTAACTGAGTAACCCTTTAACTGAGTATCTGTTTAACTGAGTAACCGTTTAACTGTGAA
>JAGFPH010000167.1:623931-642859 GCA_018207615.1 Philaenus spumarius | reverse complement strand
CACCTATGGCCCTAGAGGAAGCTACATACCAAATTTCATTCCAATCCGTTCGGTAGTTTTTGAGAAATCGTGATGAGTGAGTCAGTGAGTCAGTGGGTTTTGGCTTTTATATATATAGATTTACAATTTAAAGGTTTCCGTTAATGCAAGGTGTCGTGACAGACAGTGCATCCGTAATTTCCAATACTATTTATTTATTCTGTAAGTTAAAAAGATCCCCTAATAACGCAGTTCTACAAATGAAACATTTATAAATACAATCTAGCCTATTTAGATTTATAGTTGCTTATTCCTTATCTAACTTATTTTACGTAATATGTCTTGTCTGTATATTTGCATATTTTAAAATTATTTAATTTTCGATCGCGCCGTCCCATCCCTCTGGCATTGCTCGCCGGGGCTGTGGATGTCGTAAATAAAATACCTAGTATGCAGATTTCCAATGTTTCCACGCATAAAGTTTGACGCAAAAGAAAGTTTAAACAAAAGTAAGCCACACGAGACGACCATGGCCTATTCATAATGCCAATATTTATTCATTACCAACAGTTCGTGTAAACAGTCAGCTGACTGAACAAGTACGGCTCCAACACAGTACCTTGCGGGTTACCACAATACATATTGTCATCGCTGTCATTTATTTCTTAGCTGCAACGTTTAACTGCAACATAATGATTGCAAACGACAATGTGTCCTTGCCTTCTGTCATGGCGATCTGTTAATGTCTTGTCAGATTTAATAATAATTTGATCACGCAGCTGATCCGTAATTTAAGCGAATTTCCAAAATTAAGTTTATGTTTTATTGTTTCAAACAACTATTTGGAAATTGATCTACTCACGAAGGCGCTGAATTTATTTATTTTTATTATTTATTTATTCCATAAATAAAATTACAAACAATTTACAAAATATCGTCTATGGATTTAGTGCCCACATAGGCACGAGGCCTGTGCGTGGGCACGAGTAGCGCACAACATAACTTTACAATAACAATTATGGAAAAAGAGAGAAGATAAAAAAAAGAAGAAAAATACAGTTTTAAAATGTACAAGAAATCATAAATAGGTCATCACCAGAACAACAACGCACCTTCTGTACCTACACCAAAAATTCCCCTACAAAGAATCAGAATAGAACTCGATATAAAAAATGAAAAGATAAAAAGAGCGACATATAGGCTAAACATAACTTTATACGTACTCCGAAAAAATGACGGACACAATAATCCCTCCCTAACTCCATTAAGCATAAAGAAACTTGCTTTTTATAGGCCATAACTGTATAATTTTGAAAAGTCTCAGGTTTTTTAGAATATTATGGAAATTCATCTGTGAAACGTAATGAGTTAGAAAGTGGATACAGATGTATAAAGCCTATCTTTTCTTATACCCACTGCTTGAGAATGACGAGTATAATAAGAATGACTCGAAATAGAAAAAATGAAATTGGAATTTGTATGCAAAAAAGTTAAAAGAGTTTTTACAAAAAGTTGTCTGATATTAAAAACGTTTAAACAGTCATACAGCTCGTCAGATGGATGTCTTTTTGGTTTACGCAGCGCCATCTTCATAGCAGATCTCTGGATGACACCTAAGGGAGCCAGTATGGATTACATTTGTTTTCACCTAAGTCTCCAGCTTCTACTCACGCGCTGCTTCGTTCCATTTGCAGCGGAAAAACTCGGCCGTCAGCCTCGGATCAGAAGATGCCCTCCTACGGTAAAATCCCCCACGAGGATTTGAACTGGGTACTTTTATGGTATTAATTATTTTGACCATTTTTTGGAACTAAGCGAGCTATAAGGACGTGCAGAATAATATCCTAAATTTATTTTTTTAGAGAAAACACTAAACGATATCATTCTTGTACGAAAAGTCTAAAAAAAATAGTTACCTCAGGTCGAAAAACGTACGTTTGTTAGATTGTTTTAGCTAACGAACTCGAGCGAGCGACTAGACAACCGACCTGATTGGACTAAATTAGAGTTAAAATGCGGCCGTTAGAGTACGAACACATTATACACATCTGTGTATATACAGTTTAAATGACACCCCAAAACGTGTTCTGGGGACCATGATCGGTCCTCATTTACTACTCTGGACCTTAGGGCCACTCTCACCATAAGGGTCACTGCAATAGCTCATCTTTTCTATGGAAATTCGCTAATAATACATCATTTTATTTATAGTAGTATTTCCTGTGATCGAAATTATATTCTAAGAATTATTGCGTTTTTAAAGTAACGAAATTCAACTTATTTGCATGTCATTAATTGGACTAGCCTAAAGTAGTTGGATGCAAATTCTTAATTCTTACTTTGACGCTACGGGGAAAAGTCAAAGAGGAATTAATGAATTTCACGAACTTGATGGAATTAATGATACATATTAAATAAACACATGAAATTCCATAGAAGTAAACAATTAATTCATAATTCATTTTTGATTGTATTCAAGTCACTGATTTAATAAAAGGATAATATATGTCCGTCTATGTGACTTTTTTGTAATATAAGTAGTTTACTTACTTTACATTATATTGTTGGCTGGCAATGTATTAACAAATAATACAATATTATTTACAAAATTGTTCTGACTTTTTATGTTAATACATTGTATGTTCTAATACCTTTACGTACAATATTTTTTTTCAATTTACCAACTTAATATCACAACAACATTACCAATATTAATTTGTGTCTAACTTTAGTGACTATAAAATAACGTTTAATCTACAAAATACCGTAATTTAGCACAGATTATGGTGTTTTGTACTAACACTATAAGTGAAATTTCAATCTGTATCTTGTACGATAATTTTGTACTAAGTACAATAGTTTTTTTTACCTAAAATACTATAAATCAAATTTAGACATGTAGCAACACTGTACGTGATTCCCAAGAGATTTCTGACAATACTGTAACAAACGTTTTGAGGAAAATAGTGAGTGGCTTTAGAGACACCTTGGACTTTATAGGAAAACTATAGCGGATCTAAATACGTTAAGACAAATATGTTTACCCTAAAAGATCCACTCCGTTTGTTTACGAAAACAATTTTGCTAATATTTCCCATTAAGACGGTGTATGGTAATACTGTGTTTGGGAGCCGCCAATGTATAATTTATTCAAACTGTAGTTATATTGGGTAGTTGTAATTTTGATGCCCTTTATTTTTAACATTGTTTTGGTAACATTTCAGTACGTCTGGCGGTACAGAAGTCGCAATTCTCCGCTTAATTGAGATGTTACTTAAGAAAAAGGCTCGATCTTCAGGTCCTTCTGATAGGAAATGTAACGTCTGATTGTATTTTTGTTCCAGCACTGGAGGGATGACCGGGAAGATCTTGACTAACGGAGTGAACAAGGCGGGGGAAAACAACGAATCATGCGGCCTTGACAGCAAGCAGGCCTGCTACATCCTGCAGGACGATCAGCTGAGTCCTTTGTTCTCCGTATTGGAGATAATGAACATGGCCTGCGCTCTCAAGTTGGGCAGTCATCTCTCTACGAAGGAGAAGAAACTTGTGGTAAGCATTTACTGAAGCGCACTGCGGTTAAGAAAAGGTTTCGTAATTTTAAACCCATCGTGTAATCCAAGTCACAAATAAATACTGCGTAACTATATAACTAAAGTATATAACAAATAGATATATACCTGTGTGACTTCGTTCCAACAAAGTAGACGCCTATCCGAATTACATGTCACAGTTGTGTGTCATGTGAACATTTTAATATTTTAACAAATCTGATGATGGAGCATACGTTTCGAAACGCGTCATAAACAAACGAAGTCGCACGACGGATAACTGGTAAATTCAGTTTCGTAATTATTAAAAAACTAAATTTTTTGTTGAAACTTTTTGTATTATTTTATAAACGCTGAGATAACCGTTTACCATTTGAAAACATCACTTTTCAATGTTTACAACTTTGAAAATATATTTTTCAGTAAATCCTAGGCTAGATGTAATGCAGTCCTTGTAGGTGATTTCACATCGACGTTTTAAAAGAGAGGCGTTCAGAGAAGCGGATTAAGGCTCGGCAGGAGTGAACAAATATTAATGAGTTGACCGCAACTCTCCAAGTGGCAGAGCTGTACACTACTAGCATTTAGTTTGCTAGTTTTTCATTCTTCCGCTAGCACATATACGGCAGCTTCATAAAGGTGGGAAAATAGAGGGTTACATACATAACCCCGACGCGTACATGCTTCCACAATATCGTGTTTTTTTATGTCATAAATTATCAAAAATTGTTGAAATTACTTTTATTTGAAAGGTAATTAAACTTCGAATGTGGACGGTGATCTTTTTACATTTTTGATATTTGCATTATTTAAAATAAATTTAAAAACTAAAAGATAACCACATTCGGACTGTCCTGACATTTAAAATGACATATTCAGAATTATTTTCTGAACATTATTACTCCAGTAATCTTATTACCCGTTTAACATTGCTCTTATGGGAGTTGAAATTCAAGATGGTGGCTGGATCTGCCGAGCCTTAAGGGGTCCTAATATTAGCCCCTCACTAACCATTTTATGGAACTAAAGCCATTGAAGAAACAACTTTCTTCACTGCTAAAGCAAACAAATAGTATTGAATAGAGCACATTATTCAAGATCGTTATTTTGTTAAAAACTCACTCCAATTTAGTTCTATTTCCAACCCCCCTTTAAATGGTAATAAATGCGGGCTAAAATTTAACCTTTCTCTATTTAAATCCTTCTTGTTTCCTATATTAGAACAATACTAATCATGAAAACTAACTCATTGTTATCAGATCTCATGGAGGATGCTATATCTAGGGTGATTCTGGAGTCGGATTAGCTGAAACGGAGAAAAAAAGTAAGTTAGCAGTCGACATACAAGAAGCCTTCGACAACGCCTGGTGGCTGGCCATATTGTTCAGATTAACAATTGAGAAAATCCCTCGGAACTTATTTAGAGTAATATCTGATTTCTTGGGGAATCGCGAAGTGACTTTGAGTGATAAGGGATGTACCATCAGTCGTGGGGTCATTAGGGGGTGTCCACAAGTTTCAATTTTGGTCCCTTTATTGTGGAACATCCTCTTTGAACTCATAGTTAAGATCGAGGTTCCGCAGGAGACATGCATCGTAGCATACGTGGACGACATTGGGTCCTGATAGGCTCCAACAGCAGAGCCGAGTTGGAGAGGACTGCGGAATTGATACTTGGCAAGATCAAAGAGGAGTGCAATAACATAAAGTTGGATGTGGCCCCAGGAAAGACACAACTCATCTTGCTCCATGGGATATTGAGGAAGGAACCTATTATTAGGTGTTCAGGAGAGCGAGTGAGAGTGTTAGAGGAATTGAAGTATTTGGGATTAGTCTTGGAGAGAGGACTCACGTTTGGAAAACACTCTATGCAGGTGGTAGATAGAGCTAAGAGCCTGTTTTTTTAAGATCCGGAGAATGGTGGGTAAGGAGTGGGGTATACCTCAAAGGAACGCGAGGGTGATCTATGCAGGAGTTTTTGAGAACATGGCCACCTTCGCCGCGGGCGCCTGGCATAAGAAAGCCAAAAGTGCTATCGTAAAGAGGAACCTCACAAGTGGCTAGAGACAGGCACTCCTGCATCACCAGGGCATATAATACTGTGTCAGCGGACGCTCTACCGGTGTTGGAGGGCGTTCTGCCTGTAGATATTCTTCTGGAGCAATGAGGAAGATCGTATGAGTCGCGGAAGAACATAGCGCGTGAGGAGGGGATATTAAGGCGTACGGG
Source organism: Philaenus spumarius (assembly GCA_018207615.1). Lineage (NCBI taxonomy): Eukaryota > Metazoa > Arthropoda > Insecta > Hemiptera > Aphrophoridae > Philaenus > Philaenus spumarius. The sequence continues at coordinate 637,100 of JAGFPH010000167.1, read as the reverse complement.
CCAGAAGGCAGATCAGGCAAGAGTCAGTCAGAGAATGGCAGCGAAGGTGGGAGTCGTCGGGCAAGGGAAGAAGCACCTACTGGTGGTGAGGAGGCTCTCGTACTCGTGGATAAACCCAGGACCAATAACTTCGCTGTTTTTCACGGGTCACGGGTTCTTCAAGAGCAAATTGTTCGGATTTAGTTTAGTGGAAGACTCTTTCTGTGATTGTGGAGAATCACAGACCTGTGAACATTTGGTACTGCAGTGTCCTGGGAACGCCCATCTGGAGGAAAGTCTCCGTCTACCGGGGATTGGAGGTACTGGAGAGGAACTACTGACCACCAGGAGGGTGCTGACGAACTTTTTTGCGGCGAACCACTCGTTGTGCCGGGAATTGGAATTGGACCAGGAGGGTGTTTGATCGAGTCCTCTTGTAGTAGAAGGGGCTGCCTGAACTGAGTAGGGTAGTTCTCCCTGCTCCGAAAGGGGAGACAGGGAAAGTGAATTCCAAAACGTGTCGTGTTGACCATGATCAGTGCTCATTAACCACTCCCTTAGATCTCATCATAAGACTCACTGCAATAGCTCATCTTTCCTATGGAAATTCGCTAAAATTAGATACAAAGTAGTGATATTAAATTGTAATTAACACAAGTCAACAATCGCATTGAAATAATTGTACATAATAACTGGCTGGGTAATAACAGCCATTACAGTAATTACAATGATTCTTTATTTTGTATTAATACGCAATTGAATTGCATGAATGCTATGCGTAAGTATGATAATCTCAACTGTTAATTTTATTATATTTCATGAATAATTATATTACACATATATAATTGTGTTATCTCCAGTGTTTTCTGAAACTCGGAGCCTCTGGGTAGACTTGGATAATTTATAGGCACCGAATATAAAGGTATAAACCAATTCAACTTGATGGCATGGTTACTGTTCAATTTAATTGCAAATAACATTATTAGCGAATTTCCATAAGCAAGATAGGCTATTGCAGTGAGACGTAAGTTCGGGAGTAATAAATGAGTACCGTTTGTGGTCCCCAGAACACGTTTTGGGGTGTCATTAAAAATGTTACTTAAATGTATATATGCGTTCTCATTCTGGAAGCCGCATTCTAGCAGAGTGTCTTGCTGGGACACTGGATCTGACAGACCGAACACCCAGAAATTTGAATTTAAGTAAATTTAAAATGAACGAACTGAAAATGATTTGCAACTAAAATAATCGAATAAAGCTTTTATTAAAATTACATCAGGAATTAATGATACTAGCTGACCCGTGCGAATATTTCGCAAGTTCGGAGTAGGCCTACATTTACCTGATTTAACACGTTGATTTAATTCAGTTATTAAGTTTATTTATTTACATTGGTTTATAAATAATAGTTTCCCTATACAATCTTACAGTGTAAACAATCTAACTAACAGCTGTCATGCTAGTTAAACAGATGGTTAGTAGATGGCGCCTTTCATTAGGAACATACAGAGTATAATATAAAAGTTTTTTAAATCAATTTTTACTTTCTCCCCCTATACCATAGTATATGGAGAAAGTATTGTATTCGTCAAAATTTTCGAGTTTGAGTTTTTGGTGGAAATATCCGTTTTGGGTCCCCCTGAACCTAAAAAAGTGGTTTTCGGAGTGATGTCTGTGTGTGTGTCTGTATGTGTGTCTGTGTGTCTGTGTGTCTGTGTGTCTGTGTGGATGTTATCAGACCTAGAGCCTAAACCAGTCGTCCGATTTTGATGAAATTTGGTATGGATTTACTAATCTACGGTATCTCCAGGCGTTTTTTTTCATTTTTGTGAATTTTTTATTTTTAAGGGTAATTTTCCCATAAAAACCCTTAAAATAACGGAAAAATCAACTTTTCTCAAAAACGGCTCTAACGATTTTGATTAAAATTTTATAGTTTAATAGGGACCTAACGTACTATAAACTGTAAAATTTTAATCGAAATCGTTCTAGCCGTTTTTGAGAAAAGTTGGTTTTTCCATTATTTTATGGATTTTTATGGGAAAATGACTGTTAAAAATAAAAAAATCACAATAAATTGGTAATAGTATTTTTTTATTAAGTTTCTATAATGAGGGAGAAAGTATGTGTCAGTTTCCTGATACCGTTTATTGTTATTAAAACATGAATTTTAAGCTGTTTGTCTATTTTTCCCGTGTAGTGGTTAAGGAAAGCTTTAAAATGATGCCTCATTCATGTAATTTGATGATGTATTAAGGAAGTTATGGCGTACCGACAAAAAAATAGTCTTGAGAAAAAATATATGCGATTAAATATAAATAAATATTTATTCATCTCATAAGGTTCGTTTGCCAGCTACAATTTGCATGGTAGACAATGGCCGGAAGTGTAGGCTTGATTTTGTTAGCGGTCGTGTAGTAGGAGCATAAAAACTGATGTAATCTAAAACGTTTTTTGAAATTGATAAATATTTGTACACAGTTTTATTTAGAACTAAATTACACATTTCTCGAATATTTTGAAAAATACTATTTTTTATGTAGGCTTAAAGTTGGAGGTTTTTCTTCCGTTACTGGATATTTTGTGATGGTGTTTTTCACCGAAACCGGTAATCAAAGTATTAATAAGGATTGTTTGGACGGTGAAAAAATAATGTAATTAATTTATATTAATTACATAACTTTATTTAAATCAGCAATCCTGGTGGCTTTCGCATAATGTTTAATATAATATTTTGTTCCGCTATGTACGGTAATCTCTGTATAAAAAAGAATGTTTGTTTCTTTGTCTCTTTGTCCTCTATAGACCCAACAACTATTCGACCAATTTCACTAAAAATTCCACGGTTTATCCATAACATTACCAGGAGAGTTTAGACCTTACAATTATTACAGTATGTGGGATTGAAATGGGGTTGCTACCCCTATACGATAAATATAAATAAACTAACTTCCAACAACAAGCTATTAAGGTAAAATTATGTAGGGCCTAATATTATTTTTCAGGTATATAAAAAAACAATTTGCAATTTGATTACTTAAGTCAAAGGGATGAAATGGAATAACCCCTTAAAATTAAATATTAATCCATACACTTTATTTTTCTATATTCTCAAAAACTACTCAACTAATTTCACTGAAATTTCACAATTTACACTTATTAGTACCAGTATGTTTTAAATAATACTGTCACTACAAACAAATACAGGATGTCCCATAAGTAAAGTGCCAAACTTCGGAGAATGGTTCTATGGGTCAATATAAATAGAAAATCAAGAATACATTTTTCCAAAAACTCTTCATTTTCCAGATATCAGCCTTTTTGTATTTTTTACAAAATAATTCATATCTAGAGAAATGTTTGACTGATTCAGTTCAAACTTGGCATTCAGTTTAACCTAACAATGGTTTATCTCAAGAAAAATAATCGATTCTATCCAATCATTCGTTTCAAAATGGCGGCTGTTTGAAAATTTCAAACCTAAATTCCTCAAAAACCGTAAATTGCAACAAAAAATGTCAAGACATATTTTGTGTAGCCCTTTAGATTCCCTCTCGGATGATGCAACTGCCAATACAATCGATTAAGGATAATAGCAAAGTTATGTGTAATAATTGATTTGTTCAACCCGGCGTCCTATGCCAACACAGTAAACACAACAATATTGCATGTACATTTGCTGTCATTATCTTTAACTTTGCTACGATCCTTCATTCGATTGTTTTGACAGTTACATCAACCGAAATGGAACCAAAATGGCTACAAAAAATGTATCTTGACATTTTTTTAAAAATGTAGGTTTTTTGAGTAATTTAGGTTTGAAATTTTCAAACAGCCGCCATTTTAAAACGCATGATTGGATAGAATCGTTTATTTTTTTGAGATAAACCATTGTTAGTTTAAACTTAATGCCAAGTTTGAACTCAATCAGTCAAAACGTTCTCTAGATATGAATTATTTTGTTAAAAAATCAAAAATGTCGAATATCTGGAAAACGAAAATTTTTTGGAAAAAATTTTATTCTTGACTTTTTCTTTATTTTGACCCATAGAAATATTCCCCGAAGTTTGGCCCTTTACTTATAAGACACGCTGTATGTTTAAATAGGGTAGCTACCCTTATACAATAAAAATAAATTACACTAAATTGATAATACTATAAAGCTAAATTTTTAAAATATTATTCTTAATTTGAATTTTTTTAAATACTATTTGCAATTCAATTACTTAAATCAAAGGGATGAAATGTGATAACTATCCTTAAAATTAAATCACGTAATAGAGAAGCATTGCCGGGACTGCTAGTAGGATATAGGTATAGCTGTTTTTGTTTATTAGTGAATTTCCATAGGAAAAATGAGCTATTGCAGTGGCCCTTATGGTGAGACCCAATGTCGGGAGTAGCAAATGAGCACCGATCATGGTCCCCAGAACACGTTTTGGGGTGTTATTAAAATTCATATATATATTTATATATATATGTATATATGTGTTCGCACTCTAGCAGCCGCATTTTAAATCCGATTTGGTCCAAGTTTGGTACACGTGTTGGTTGTCTACGTCGCTCGGACGAGTTCGTTAGCCAAAAAAATCCAACAACCGGAAGTACGTTTTTTGACCGGAAGTAACTATTTTTTTAGATTTTTACTACGAGAATGAAATTTTTTTAGAAATATAAATGTAGGATGTTTTTCTGCACATTTTGTTTTTTTTTACGCGACTTTATAGCTCGCTTGGTTCTCCCAAAATTGACCAAAACGTAAAATACCTTAAAAATCCCGGTTCGAAGCCAAGTGGTGCAAACTCGCGAGGCCACTAGGAGGAAACAAATTCTACTAATATATTGCGTACACACAGACAGCTGTTCAACGCCTTCGTGAGTAGACCTATTTCCCAAATTGTTGGTTGAAACCCTAAAACATAGGCGTATAAACTTAATTTTGGAAATTTGGTCAACTCACGTCAGCGGTCCAGCTGCGTGGTCGAATTATATAAAAGCTGTAATTGTTGAAAACACACATGCCAATTACGTTCTTCCTATTGTAGCATAATCCAATGTTTGAAAATCATTCCCATGACCAACCATGCGTGTCTAAATGTACCTGCGTGTGGTAAATTAAGTGATTCAATATCAAGGTCCGGTCTTGTGCAAGGTCTGAAAGGGGTTTCGTGTTTCTTTAGTTTGGAATTAAAACCATTCTCAAAGTTTTATTTACATTTGTAAAGAGACATGGTTAGTTAAAGTTGACCTTGCTTGACAAGGCAGCACTTGCCTTCACATTGTTAACGATAGTGATATAAAGAGGGTAATAAAACCTATTTAAAGAACGCTTGGTCGGTGTAAGAATGAAGAATTAATGGATAATTAAACATTTGTCAACGTGAAAAAACAAACACTAAATATTTAGCAAATTCTACGAAATTTTATTGAGGCTTTTAGACCATGGTTTAGCCAGCGACGGCATTGACAAAGGCAGCTTATCACAGGCTAAGGAAAATATAGAAAACAGGCATAGTTAATTGGCTAACAAAGGGAAAGGTTGTGGTGGGAGAACTATGATCAAAGGGCAGACAATGGTTTCGGCAGAAGCAACCAGATCATTTTTAGCAAGGCCGTAGCCTGAAAAACTTTTCGGAGGGGGTCAGGTCAGGACCGGGGATTTGCATTAAACCCTTTTAACACGTTCACTGCTAAGGAAGCACATGTGAGCTTGACAGTGAACACTATGAGAAGCGGCCGACGCACAGTGCATTGCACGCCCAACCCCCCGTATTGGTGGGAGTATTTTCATTACACAATGCATTGCGTGCTTCGCACGCCAACACCCGTATTGGAAGTATTTTCAATACACAATGCATTGCGTGCTTCACACGCCAACCCCCGTATTGGGAGAATTTTCAATGCACAGAGCTTTGAGTGCTTCGCACGCTAACTCCCGTGTTGGGAGTATTTTCAATACACAATTCATTGCGTGTTTTGTTAGAGTAAAGTAGTTTTGTTGAACCTTCATAGTTTTCTTATTTAATAGATCAGATCAAGTTCACAAGAGAGTAAGGCTGTAACCTACTGCATCCATGTGTATTGTACGTTGTAAGTAGTTTAATCAAGTAAATCTAAATATCAGTAAGCATGAAATGCATAATGATGTAAAATATGTTGCTGGATCCTCTGTTGTGTCCTTTATTTTATAACTTAATTTCCACTTTTTAAACCTAGTATTAATTTTTACTACTAAATTTTGGGGGTTTGACCCCCCCCCCCCCCCCCGGCTACGCCATCGTCATTTAGTACGAGGTTGGAGTTTTTACAAAATAAACTCTGACATTTCCAAAGAATTTTATTTCCTTCTTTTTTCATTGACATGAGATTCTTAGAATTAACATTTTTTTACCAATCTTACACTATGAATTTTTTAATTACTGGAAAAACTAGAATTATTATGACCCATTAATAAAGTTCATTAATAAACTCTATTATAAATTAAGTAAAATTAAGCCATTTTCAACTTTAAACGGCCGCAATTTAGTGTAGGGGCATCATTTTGATTTCTGATTTGCAGCATTGTGTTCTTTAGTTCTTTTAATAAAGTAGACATTTAATTTGATGTACAACTAGACCTAATCAACGTTTTCCTACGACTCCTTGCGGGCCTTACCCCTAAGGTGATACAAAAATATAACACCGTTCACAGACTTTTAAGACATCCTGTGTTTGAATATATTGTGTTTTGTTAAACCAAACGATTCTAGATTTATTAAATATAAAACCGACCATGGATACTAACCAGTGAGTACCCTATACGTGAGACGGCAATGTTTGAGAATGCAGCAAATTATATACGTATTGTAGTATATAATAACATTACCAGAGATATCTGTTGGAAAACTGTTTTTAGTCAATTTCCATAGGAAAAATGAGCTATTGCAGTGGCCCTTATGGTAAGACCCAAGGTGTATATATATGTAAATATACATATATGCATGTGTTCGTCCTCTATTGGCCGCATTTTACGTCCGATTTGGTTAAAATTTGGTACACATGTTGGTTGTCTACGTCGCTCGGACGAGTTCGTTAGCAAAAAAATCCAACAATCGGAAGCACGTTTTTTGACCGGAAGTAACTATTTTTTGAGATTTTTCCTACGAGAATGATTTTTTGTTTGATTTTTTTCTACAAATATAAATGTAGGATGTTATTCTGCACATTTTGTTTTTTACGCGATTTTATAGCTCGCTTAGTTCCCCCAAAATCGATCAAAACGTAAAATGCCATAGAAATACCCGGTTCAAAACCATGTGGTGGATTCTACCGTGGGGTTAGCGTGCGAAGCACGCAATGCATTGTGTATCGAAGATATTACCAATACGGCGGTTGGCGTGCGAAGCACGCAATGCTTTGTGTATTGAAGACACTCCCAATATGCAGAATGGCGTGCGAAGCACGCAATGCATTAATCCCAATATGCGGAATGGCGTGCGAACCATTTTGCAGCTATTCAGCACCGTTGTGAATAGACCTAATCGTTCCCAAATTGTTGGTTTAAACCCTAAAACATAGGCCTATAAACTTAATTTTCTAAATTTGCTCAACTCACGTCAGCTGTTCGGCTGCGTGGTCGAATTCAGTTGAAGAGTTTATGCTGCAGAAATGATCGGATTGCCTGTGTCAGTCAGTTTTAGAGGTGTACTTTCTAGTTACTGTTTAACACATTTTTCTACATATTAAAAAAATATATTGTAGCATTGAATTTTGTATGTACTAATAAAAGTATGAATATTGTAACAAATAAAATGAATAGCAGTTGCACAATCCCTAGCGAGATATTCTAAAGTAGGGCCGTCATTGCGCCTGCGTAGTAGCTGACGCACTGTACACACACCTTTGTTATGCGGTTAGCCGTTGTTGTACGGCGCGGCGAGTTTTAAGTGCTTCTTTGCAACTATTTACGTTTAATGTTCCTTGTACATTATGCATTATAACAGTAAAACTACTTATGCGTATCACAGCCTACTCCTGATAAAAACTTGAAGTCTGTAAAAAATAAAATTAAAAAATCGAAAGCAGTATTACAATAGTCGAATTTTCTTATCAGGTAATAGATAATTAATGGATAGTGAAAAAATCATTTATCGGGAGTTTCCTATGAATTTTGTTCCTTGTTCAGGGAACTGTTCCAAAAATACCTTTGCACAGGATTGTAGTAAATTTAATTATATAACTCGCAAATTGTACTCGGGCTGATTAGTGGAAGAAATTATGCCATTTCCTAGCTCTAACTTTGCCATTTTGGGTTGAATCAAATAGGGAGCCATTTTTCGGCGAATCGAAAAATAAAAAAAATCTGGGAAATCTGAGAAATCCTACAAGGACGTTTTCACCAAAACTTCAGGAATTTTTAAGCATATTTACTACCACTTATCAAGGTGGGAATAAAACTTATACTTATACACTCCTCAAATCCCTACCCAAAAACGATTGAAAGGTGTAACTCCGCCATTTTGGATTGGATCGAAAAAGAAAACAAAATTTATCTGAAGAATTTTACACAGACATTTTTACCAAAACATATGTATTTTGAAGCATATTTACTATTACTTTTCAATCCGGAAATAAAACATATATATATATATATATATATATATATATATACATATATAAATTAATGAATTTTGGGTATCGTCTCCAAATGGTCTGAAACATAAAGAAACGAAGTCCTACCCTCCTCCGACCAACCGTTTTCAAGTCGGTCTACGAGGAGGATGAGGAACAATTTTTATTTTAAATTATAAATGTTTACTACATGTTAAAAAATTACCAATAACTTTCATTACCTTTTTTACAATACATGCTAAAATTGTTTTCCTTCTGCAGTTTGTCAGTGAGCTAGGCGGGTATAGTAGCCATTCATAACGCTCTTTAGCATCGCAGCAGGTATTCCTAGTGTGGATTGTCGGAGTTTTGCTTTTAAACCTAATGCCAATAAGTAAAACTAAGCCATTTTCAAAATGCCCAATATTGTAAATTTATGCCATTTTGTGTAAGGTGAACCTTTTGATGTCTGATTGAGGCATTGTGTTCTCCTAAGATATATCTTTAATTTGATGTACATCTCGACCTATGCTCCTATTTAAGATTTTCCTCCGACTCCCTGCGGGCCGCTCCCCTCTTAAGGTGATACATTTTTTTTTTAATTGTTTCAAAGATTAGTTTTTTTTTTTTTTTTTGTTAGAGAAACTATGTACCAAGTTTTGTTGCTTAATCTGCATTGGTTACAAAAATAGAACGCCGTTCACAGATTTTTGAGACAATCTGTATTTATTCAAGCTGTGATTGTTTTGAGTACATACATTTCTCTTGTGTCTCTGAATTGTTGCTTTAATTTCAGATAGTTATTTATTTTATTTGTTACAGATTGAAGACATTTTAAACACGATAGGACTGGCCACCACTAAATACACAAGGTGCGAGCGGCTCTCGGGAGGCCAAAAGAAGAGGTTATCCATTGCTTTAGAACTAATAAACAATCCGGCAGTAATGTTCCTCGATGAACCGACCACGTAAGTGATATTGTACTAGTTATGCTAGCAGAATTGAACCTAGAATATATTTTAACCGCCCCTAATTTCCTAATTATTCCTTATGCCAATTAAAACGTATGTTATGTATTTTATGCCCTTTTGATTCCCTATCGGATGGTGTAATTGTAAAAACAATCGGATGAAGGATAATAGCTAAGTTAAAAATAATAAAAACATATATGTACATACAATATTGTTGTGTTTACTGTGTTGGTATAGGATGCCGGGTTGAACAAGCGAATCATTACCATAACTTAACTATACACCGATCGGGAATCAAAAATTCTACAAAAAAGGTGTCTTGACATATTTCGTTAAAATGTATGGTTTTTGAGTAATTTAGGTTTGAAATTTTCAAACAGCCGCCATTTTGAAACTCATGGTTGCATTTAATTGCTTATTTTTCTTGAGATATATCATTGTTAGGTTAAACTTCAAGCCAAGTTTGAACTCAATCAGTCAAACCATTCTCTACAACGGTCAAGAATTATTTTGTACAAAAAACAAAGTGGTGGATATCTAGAAAACGAAGCGTTTTCGGGTCTGTGTTTATATGTCCTTTTTTTCTTATTTTGACCCATAGAACCATTCCCCGAAGTTTGGCACTTTACTTATGGAACATCCTGTATAAGGTAGTATCGTGGTATTAAATGATAAACAAAAATAATTTAAGACCACAATACTGCCAAGATTATTCTCAAACAAATTTTCATTTCTTTAGTACGGTATGCCTAAAAATAATTTGTACAATCTAAAAAACAAAACATACAGTTAAAAGTTATATTTTAAAGAAATAAACAAGTAATAAATTATATAAAACTAATGCTTTAAGTGCTTAAATTTATTTTCGGAAGCAAACAATTTTTGACTAATGTTTTACTCCTGTGGGCTTTTTAAATATGAAAGTAGTCTGAACAACAAATAACACTAAGGCTATTTGCTTCCTACTTTGCCTTGGATAGTAAACACATTTATTATTAATGTGATTTTGTCAGAATAGTGATTTTTGACAATGTAACAATCAAGTTTGATAACACACTGGTCAATGCCCTGTGTTAAAGTAGTTTACTGTTTAGGCCTGCACATTTAAGATAATAACTGGACCCTAACACACGTGTCAATCAGTGGTCCAGATAAGCTGTATATATTTGCAAGTTTACTCAGGCCTTCTTATTTACAAAGTGAACTAATCAGTTCAAAATAATCTGTAGATGGTTATGTTAAACTCATACAAGCGTTTGGAAAAAAATTCTGTTTAAGTTTGTGCAAGTGCCGTTGTTATAAATCTCACCCCAATCCCATTCAGCGTCACATACCTATCCTCTTAAATATATCATGGGCCAATCCTTTGTCGACCCATTTATGTTTGAGTTGAAAATATAACTTAACGACATATTTATGGTTGTTATAAATTCATAATTAGTACCCCAGTAGTTCTATCAATAATAAACTTGATAAAAGTTGCTACCTCAAAAAGAGAGAAACATTAAAAACAAGTTGACTACCTGGTATGTTAGTTTGGTGGGAGGGTAGGAGTAAGACCATCCGTGCTGTGGCAGTAAGCTTATTTTGAGAACGCAATGCTATTGTCCTATGCATTACCATAGTAACTACGTAATTGTATTAAAAACATCATAGAATAGAGGATATACCTGCATATCTGTAAGGCAATCCCTTCTATCCTCCAAACACACATTTTATAGTAAATAGCGGTAAACATTGGTTTATAATGTTAAATTGTTCAAATTTATATTATTTTGTATTTGTTTATTTTACAAACTTTTAGTCTTGGATTCCTAAAATTGAGGTTAATTAGGGATAAGTTACCTTACATAGGGTCCGCCACATGACTTTTTTGGTTTCTGTTTGCACTCAGAGTCTATGCTCCATCCTCATATTTAACGTATTCATTTGTTATGAAAATTTTCTTTTCCTTATGTTTTAGTGGTCTTGAGGATTTATTTTGTTTCTTGGTTAATATTTTATCAATCATGTGGCTTTCAAATCCATTGGCCTTGGCGATGTGTTTTACGGAAACATTTTACCCGAAATATTATCCAATAGCTTTAAAAAACTCAATCTTACTATGACATTTCGAACTAACAATAATATTAAGAAATTGTTCAGCCAAAAATATTAGAGCTTAAAACCGGAATTTATAAATTAAAATGTAACCATTGCAATAAACTCTATATAGGTCAAACAGGAAGGACATTGAATCAAAGGTTTAAAGGACATCTGCCAAAAAAAGGATACACCTTTAGAGCTTAAAACTGGAATTTATAAATTAAAATGTGAACAAGAAAGAAATCATGTAGTAGAGCCCATATAAAGTAACTTATTGTTAATTAAACGACCATGACTTGTATACCAAACATCTTAAATTAAGTTTAAGGTTTTTACACATATTTGTAACTACAGGCTCATGTTTGTTTAATTCGATTGAGTAAGAACTGAATGTTCAAATAGTCCAAATCAGCCATCGAGTGTTATGTTGTATGAGAGTGTACTTGAAGTGTCAAAAGTGCTTTATGCTATTGTATTGACAAATAAGTTGACATGGATTGATCACGTTACATAAATTTGTGCAAAAATTTGTAAAGGAATCTTTATACTTAGAAATTTGAAATCATACCGCAGTACAATTATTTTATTAACTGCTTACAGTTTTGTGTATAAAGTTGAACTGGGAAATTCTTCTGGGGAGATTCAACAGTTTGGAATATGCAAAAGGTTTAAGTCTTGCAAAAAAAGCTTCAAGGCTTATAGCAGTTCTTAAGGGGACTCGCCCTCCCATATAAGAACAATATGTTAACTTAGGTACACTTTAATAAATAACCTGCAGAGATGTAATGCTAAAATTTGGTACACATATACAGTGGTCCTTCATTCACAATTACACTAGTTTTTTATGTTCTAAGTTGATTTTTAATAATTTTTTACCAAAAAAACTAATGTTTCCTCAAATCTTAAGATTAATTTTTGAATAAAAAATTTAAAACTAACAATAATTTTTTTTTAAATAATCTTTTATCTAAATGCTTAGTATAAAATTATAAATAAGTGTACACAATTTCAGCTCATTATCTCTAATACTTCCTGAGAAAAATGTACCTAAGTGTTAAAAAATGCAACTTTTGGAGAATCGTAATTGAAAAAAGTTTTACTTGCAACTTAATTTTTAGTATTGTCCAGGAGCATATGAAGGATTGTCCACATCTTCACCTGCTTCAAATTCTTCCTCTAAAACCTTTCTTTTCAAGCTGTTGGCCTACCTACACTTTTTAGCAATTTTGACAATATATCTAATAGAATACTATATAAGTTTGGGAGTTACCAGCAAAGCTATGTGACTTGCTGCTTGATTCAAAATGTACGTGCATAGTTGTGTAAATATATTTTTGGACACTCGAATTTTAAAGGAAAGTATATAGTGTTGTATATCAATATTTAAACGTGATAAAACAAGCTATCCAAATCTGTAAAAATCTCAAAATCGATTTTTTCAAGGGTAAGTCCCCTTAAACAAGCATAGCCATGTAGGGTTGTGTTTACAGATCTTGGATTCTTACACTTCCGAGTATATTATGTACTTGAGCTGCATAGCCATGT
>JAGFPH010000167.1:589136-623921 GCA_018207615.1 Philaenus spumarius | reverse complement strand
TTACAGATCTTGGAGTTCTTACACTTCCGAGTATATTATGTACTTGACCTGATATTCTACTTTAAATACAGATGGTTATTTTACCACTAGAGTGTAAATCTGTACTGTAAAAGTGTTTTTGCAGTAATATTTGCTACTAGAATAATGGGTGAGCATGACATTGTGTACATGAAACTGCCACATTGCTTTGTTTGCTTCTTTCTTCTGTCCCGCGGGTTTCTCACTTTGTTGACTACCTACTTTCTTTGTGAGCTGCTTGTTGCTACGGTTTTGTATTTTTTTGATTTCTTAATTGTAAATTAACATCTCTTTTATTTTGTGATTTTAAAATTTAATCATTATGTTTTTCAAACTTTGAAATGTTTTATAAACTGTGAGAATGGACCTCAATTTTTCAATAATTTTAAAGCAATAAATGTATTAAAAATCTTTTCAAAGTTGAAAATGTGTTAAAAATGGATATAATAAACAATATTTAATAACTAACTGTGATTAAAAAAATTCTTTCTCTGGAGCATGTCAAAATGTGAGATTTTCCAATAATATACGGAACAAATGAAATCATGTCATATAGTGTTAAAACCCTTCAGGATGTTTTACTATTGACTAGATCCTTTTACTCTGTGGAGGAATTTTTGTTTGTACTTTACCCAACCTTGTACTAAGCACCTTGTAGGATGCAATCTCCCACTTTCCATTAAAACCCATTTTTTTAGAAGTCCTGTATATTTAAAATTCATTGTTATGTTTTTAAATTATTAAAAAGTTTAAGTTGTTTCCTATCTTAACTCATTTGCATATACCTGTTTAAAATTTGTATATGTTACAGTATTTTAATAATTTTTCTATCAAAAAAAGATGATTATCATGTTTTTATCAAATGATTGTAAGTTTAATTTTTGGTTACACTTTAAATTTGATCGCTTGTTCCTCCTTCTTTTTAAATTTATAATTTGATGTCTCTCATGAATTGTTTTGTATTTATGTGGTGTTAATGTTAATGTATTATTGTGACATGTACATGTCTCACAGCTTAGAAATGAAATGAAATGTGTTTCAGAGGTTTGGATAGCTCCAGTACGTTACAATTAGTGAACGTATTGAAAAGTTTAGCCAGAGGAGGCAGAACTATTATATGTACTATTCACCAACCCAGCGCTTCAATATTTGAGATGTTTGATCACATGTACGTCATCAACGATGGACTCAGTGTTTACCAAGGCAGTGCTACCAACATTGTACCCTTCCTACAGAGTATAGGGCTGCCGTGTCCGCAGTACCACAACCCTTCGGATTTTTGTAAGTTCAATATACTTCTTACACAGCCTTTGAGCTTTTGTGATCCATTCCAAGACTGGCATTTCCAAAGGTTTACAAAACATATTCATACTTTAAAAATAAGTATTAAGGCTCGGCTCCCCACATTCAAAACGGCGAAGTTGGGTACCAATTTCAATGTTAAAAAACCAAAACATACCTTCACTATTAAGCATATTTTTGTGTTGTTTTTGTCAAAAAACGAAAGCTGTATTTTTTTTCTTAAAGTAAAATAGATTGTGGGTGTTGATTGCTAAGGTTTTTTTGCAATATCTCTTTTTGAAACTGAGTAAAAAATTAATAAAGTTTATTATTTTTACTATTTATATCATACGTTTATGAAAACAATAAAACGGTTTTTGAAAATGTATTCGGCAATCAACATCCGCATATGACAGTACTTCAAAATGAAACCAAATTTTTAAATTTATTCCACGAATTAACGGAAAAAAATGACTTATTCTGTAGCATTGCTCTTATGGGAATTAGATTCAATATGGCGGACAGGGTAGCGCCCCCTTAATACTGTGTAAAGGTCGGGACACACACGATTGTACCGTGCCGGCACCGCACCATGACCTAGTTTTGGCCAACACTCGGGGAGGGAATAATCTAATGAAAATATATGGAATAGCAGTGGCAGCTAGGGGTCTGGGGGGTATGGAATATAAACACAATTTAACACATTATTTTAAATGAGGAATTACACGTGGAATTATATGTTTTTGTCTTAATTACACCAACATTTTTAACTTAAATAGAGTAGGCCTAGGTCTAATACTTTAGATTTTATTCAAACATAAATACATCCATACTGTGGCAGCACCATCAACGTGAAAAAGTAAAAAAACTTAACAACCACGGCGCGCCCCAGGTGTGGTGACACGGCTCGCCCCTGCTGTGCGGTGATGTTACGACTATTCCACAGTGGCGGCTCCTTGTGAGGTTGTTTGGTTGCACAACCCCCGAGAAAGAAAACAAATAATTATTAATCACATTAATAATTCTTTAAATATCAATGCATTATCAATATCAACCTCATTTCAATCCAAAATTTACGGCCAAGAATTTGAATTTACGGCCACACGGTTGAAAAGCCAAAGAACATCGACCCAAAACTTTTACCACTTTATCTTGGATATATTTAGAAGATTTTTGGGTATGGAAAACACTATAGCCATAAAAAAACTAAATTAAAAAGTTTTTATAATGATACAACAAGTTTGAAAAATACATTTTTTATAACCTTAAAACTTTTTTGTTAGAAGCAGCACATGGCTTTCCGTACCCAAAAAGTTTCTTTATATTATAGGCTACAAAATATTAAAAACGTTATTCAAATTGGTTAAAAAACAAAAAGTTATTCAAAATCAAAAAACCCCAAAATATCAAAATCTTTAGTTTAAAAATATATAAATGTGCGGGGAAAATGTTTCTCCTCCAAAATCATTATTTTTAGTTGTACTAAACAGTATAAAAATGAATTCAAAGGTTAAATCATAAAAATACAAAACAAGTATGTTTTTTGTGGCGGATTGACTTAATTAGCAACAAAATCAAGAGCTAGTACGTCAGCCGAGGAGAAGTTGAGTGTTGTGGTCTCACTGAGAACGAGCCAAAATACGGCCAACACTAACTAGGTCGTGGCGAGGTGCGGTCATGTGTGTCCCGGCTTTTATACAGAGAAAGCTAAGGGTCTCTTTTAGAGATTGCGATCTACTAACGTTGCCAGGAGTTAATGTCTATGAAACTTAAGTCACAAAAATAAAGCAGGCTTTGTATAGTACTGTTACAATCATAGATAGTTGTAGTACGAGAGTTAATAAAAATTTCAGATTTCCATGACATAGTCTACATTATATGGGAGTAAAAATGTATAGATGTTCACTACAAATATGTAGGCAAAGAATGTTATCAAGGAGATATTTAAAAGAAGTATATTATAGTATAGATGAATGTTTTAATAATCCTCTCTGAAATGTATTGAAAAAAGAGAATAAATTATATGTATTGATGTAAATGACTCTAAACCTGTTCTTTGTGAATGCATGGGCATAACCAGGGGGGTTTTGGGGGTTATAACCCCCCTCATTGTAAAAAAAATATTTCACACTTTGTTTACAATAAAATACACTCTTAAGTGTAAGTTGTTTTCAACACCTGTGCAAATGCCAAGCTACAATAAATTATCAATATATTGCTGACATTATCTTGGGTCGAACTTTGCACTGTTACTTTATTTGATGTAAGATGCAGTATAGTGAATGTGTATGGGGCTAAAGGCATCGCATGGAAAGATTTGGCGGGGGATGATGCTAGTGTATAGTCTACAATACAGTATTGCAAATGCAAACCCATTGCTTGTCATCTGCTCTAGTCTCGCGAAGTAAAGTATTTCATCCATGAAATATTAAAGTGTAAAATTAGTGTGTGTGAGCCTTAGCCTTAGCTTATATATTATTGTTATACAATAGTTTAGTTCTCTTTAAAGACTAATTTTTCTATTCTTTTACTTATTTTTAACAATGTGTTTTAAATTTTATGTTTCATAATAGAGATGTTAACACTTTTCTTGATGTAAAAATAATTCAATAGGTTGTTTAAGTTTGTTCAGAGTTTAAAACAGATTTAATTATTAAAATATACTTCCATAGGCCTACTCCATTGATAAATTTAAAAACTTTGGTTTTTATCAACAATTTTGTTAGAAAAAAAATTATTAAAATTATTGCATTACTACAAATTGAGGTTTACTGTTTGTTTGTGGACTACTATACCACTATTTAAAGTACATATTTTATTAATAATGTTTATAATATTTTTTAAATAAACAGTTTTAACTCTTAGTTAGGCGCACCCCTAGGACTAACATCAGTAGGCGCTAGCGGCAAAATCCCCGCACTTTCATTTTCCAGAATTTCTGTCACTATTTTGCAGCATTTAAAATTTGGTAGGGTTCAATTTTGATTCAAAACTGATAGGGTTCAAAACTTGGCCGTTGGGCCCATGGTAAAACCCCCCTCCCCCCCACGTGGATTTGAACCGGGTACATTTATGGTATTTTACGTTTTGATCGATTTTGGGGGAACCAAGCGAGCTATAAGGTCGTATAAAAACCAAAATGTGCAGAATAATATCCTACATTTATTTTTTTATACAATACTCTAAAAATGTTTCATTGTCGTAATAATGTTCATTCTAACGTAAGAAAAATATAAAAAAATAGCTACTTCCGGTCAAAAAAATGTGCTTGACACCCGAAAACATGTTCTGAGGACCATTATCGGTGCTCATTTTTGCCACTCCTGACCTTAGGTCTCACCATAAGGGACACTGCATAGCTCATTTTTTCTATGGAAATTTGATGATAAAAAGTACAAAATGAAAGAGCTAATGAATGTTATAAGTCTAGCTACGTAGAGAATGTACCATTTGGAAAATAAAAAAATCGCAGCTGAACAATGTTGGCAACACAGAGCAAAGTTGTGTTAAGTCGTACTAACCTAAACAATAACAAGAAATTACGAAAAACTTACACTTTATTTTGGGACGCTAGTGGGTAAACCCCCAAAGTTCTTACAGCACAAAAGCGCGCTAGAAGAGACCCGCACTGATGGGATCGTTCACTTTCGCAGCTTATCACAGACTGATGATTCGTTAAAATTAAGCAAGGGTGGCACACACCTACTCGAAAAAGGTCAGAAGAAAGATACCTGAAACATTGTTTGTCAAAATTGAACAGTTACAGCTTTATTTCAGTTTTTCTGAGAATGCGGGTAAATACCCGCCTAGCGACTAACTAAGGGTTAATTACAAAGATGTCTGACTTTTTTTAACCTTGTACTAGTTCAAAGATAATTTCTTGAAGTTTTTCTTAACAAGTAAAATTCTTACTATGATTTTAGTAAATTTTTAACATATTATCAATCCACATCTAACTTTTTATAAATAGGTCATTGTAATCACATACAATAATACAGTAATATTGTACCTTCCATCTTGAAATATTGTATATTATGCTAAAAAAGTTACAAGTCTAGGTTAAGAGCAGGTCAAATTATTATAAAATAGGCCTGAATCATAATTGGAAGTGGAAAACGAATACACACCTATGTCATTTTAAAGTACTTTTAGGAAGTCTAAAATGCGTTATTTTGCACTTAATTAAAAAAAATTTATACCCCCTCCCCCCGGTTGTTGTAACCCCCCCCATACGGTCGTTCTGAATGGGCCTATGTTTGAATGTACGTTTGTGCAATAAAAATATGTCTATATTTAATCAATAAGTGTATATAATATATATCCCAAGTTTATCTTCAATCCGTAGAAGGTTCTATTAAAACAGTCTCTGTAAGATCTTTATACTGAATGTCGTCTTGTTTTTTTTAAATTATAATCTCAATATCTGTTCCATTGTTTTAGTTTATAATGTTGCCCTAAGTATTGGTACTATGATATAAAACTGTTTTAAAAAACAAATTCTGTAACTTCAAACTCAGTTGAGAAAAAGCCCTCTTGAACCAAACAGTGAATCTTTTTGTAACAGTGAATTTTGTGTTATGTTTCAGTGTTGGATGTAGTAACAGGAGAGTTTGGAGATTTCACACAACAGCTGATCGATGCATCAAGAAACACCTCATGGAGAGCACCTCTGCCTGTTACATTAGGTAATATTTGTTAAGGTATATCAACAGAGCAGTTCCCCTACATCTCACTCCAAAATAAACAAATAAACAACTGAACTCTTTACTGAAACAGATGATTCACAGTGGTCCATAATGTGCCATGAGGATTGCAATTTTTTTTTTTGCCAAGCCCCATAAATGGCCTACATCTTGTGAGCCATCTCTATATAATGTGCCATTGAGTTAGTAACCCTATCACGAAGGAAGGTGAGAGGAGGATTGTTCATGATAGAGAACAGAAACAGAAATAGAGAAATGAACAGAAGGTATGCTTGAAAAGTGACATTAAAAAACATGACTGGAAAAACCTCACAAAGATCGTGTAAGAATCCAGTACATACATTTTAGAAATAATACAGTGCAGTAGATTTAAGAGTCAAACATCTCAAAGCAGTGATTATCATAACAAACGCACAAGGAAAACCGGTGATTTCAGATATTTTATGATACCCATAGATTGAGCATCTACAGAAGGCTCCGAGTTCCCAGAGTCTTGGAACAAAGAAACCTAAATTTAAAAGTTTTTAATCATTGCTAAATGATATTTTTAAATATTTTCTACTCCAAAGGAGCATGCACTCAGTGGATGAGTTTATGTTATTGCCATTATTATTTATTTCCTTCTTTCATGTATGTATTATGTGTTTATAATGGGGTGACATCATGATGGGTGTAGTTGTTATAAATTATGATTCTGCAATAATTCAATTTGAGTGTATTAAATTGTTTTGTATGAAATTTTAAATTGTAAGTAGTATTTAAAAATAATAATAACAATGCACTAATTCTCACAGACATATGTTTAATAATCAAACACGTTTCAACATTAAGTCCTTTAACAAAAACTGTACTCAGAGTAAGGCCGTAGCCAGGGGGGGGGGAGTTAGGGGGTCAAAACCCTCCAAAATCCCGTAATTTAGCCGAAAAATTAATACTAGGTTTAAAAAGTGCAAGTTAAATTATAAATTAGACAACACAACAGAGGATACAACAACATATTTTATATCATTGTGCATTGCATGCGTACTGATATTTAGATTTGCTTGATTAAACTACAACGTACAATACACATGGATGCAGTAGGTTACAGCCTTACTCTCTTGTGAGTTGTAAGCTTGATCTGATCTAGGCCTATTAAAAATAAGAAAACTATGAAGATTCAACAAAAATACTTTACTCTAACAAAACAAAATCATTCATTATTCTTACATCCTATAATATTTTACATGTGTAACTATATCAAAATTTTTAAAATAAGCGAAGAAATTGGTGTTTAACACGTTCACTGCTACGCAAATTTTGTATTTCCTATGCTAGGAGCTGACCTTTTATTTTTTTTATTTATAGAATAAATGAGTAGAAATTACTCTATTTTTTATTTTTGAACCTTTCTACGTAATAATCACTAATGTTTTAAAGCGGACGCACAAGTGCGTCCATAGCACAAAGGCTTAAAATTGGCGTGCGAAGCACGCAATGCACTGTGTATTGGAAAATACTCTCAATACGGGGGTTGGAAGCATGCAATGCACTGTACGTCAGCCGCTTCTCATAGTGTTCAGTGTCAAGCTCACATGTGCGTCCTTAGCAGTGAACGTGTTAAAAGGGTTTAAATTCAAACCCCCGGTCCTGACCTGACCCCCTCCGAAAAGTTTTTCTGGCTAGGGTCTTGACTCAGAGAGCATCAAAACTTTCCATTTTGTTCCTGGTTTTAAAAAAAAAATCAGAAAAGGCACCCCAGCCTCCGCTTTACTTGTAAGTTATCCCCCCAATTATTTTCTGCGAAGAGAGACATAACCAAGAGGAAATTGATGGCACAAAGAACTACAGTCAGAATAAAAAGAAAGGAGGCCCCTATAGAAAACACTAATTCAATGTTAAGCTCAATTTAATAATTTCACTGCACCTGTCTTGCATTAAATTTATCCAAATACAAAATTAATACTTTGATGTTAGCGCTATTTTAATAACTAATTAAGAATAATTATATGTTTCAGCAAAAGTAAACGGGAATATAGAGAGCTGGGAAGATGATGATATTATCACTGATTTAAAACCACCGTCAGAATGGGTGAAGCTTCGGGTTCTACTCACTAGGTGTACAATACAGTTATATAGAGATTGGGTGAGAATTTAAAATAATGTCGGTTTAACGTAGACTAGTGAATAAAAGCACAGGCACTAAGGTTATAAAATATGACTCAACTTGAACAATTTATTTTGGTATTGGAAATTCTTTGGCATTCTACGTCTTTATAGAGCATGGTAGTGTAAATTGATCGTTTGGAAATTTAGGTGATTTGAAATAAGTTAGTGTTTTGGTATTGTGAGTACTATTTTTGTTTTGTTTTTACAAGATTCAGCAAAGAGAAAGAGATAATTATATTTCATTTGGTGATTGTCTAAAGCATTGAGCTTTTGAAAGGCAACAGATACTTCACTGACACTTTTATATTCATTCCTTGTTCCTGCCCAAAACTCAGTAAGATTTACATGTTTAAACTCGAAACGCACGGACGAATCCGATGACATTTCAATTAATGCTTCTTTGTCTGAGATAGACAGGTTGTTTGCTTAATCCAGTTCTCGTCACAATTTCGTTCTGGAAAGTACTTCCTCGTTGATATTTGAAGTGCTTTTAACTGTGGTATAATATCACATTTCACTTCCTTTGATAGTTTGAGATTATTCTCCATTGAGAAAACTTCAATGCCAACTTTATTCTTTAATAGGCCTATTTAACCAGTTAGAAAACCTGCTTTACCGTAATACATCTTGGTCAAATTTTATAATTTGAAAGTTGCCTCTCCTATATAAAAATAAAAATCTGTATTCTATTCAGTCGTCATTCCCTTAAAATATCATAGTATACAATATGTTTGCATTTGCTTCGCTGAAGGGGTTGGTGTGCGAAGCGAGCAGGGGAGCAGCCCTATAGTGTAATATATTATGAAGTTAGTGTACTGTACTACAATATTTTTATATTTACCATTGTATTGATCACTAAAATATTTTTTAACTATCGAAAAATTCAACCTAAATGGAAAACATTTAGAGAACAAAAAATTGTTTTCCGTACCGCAGGTCTATCCTGGTCTAAGACCATGGGAGCCTATTTAAAAAAAAAGAGTGCCCTCCGAGATGGTTGAAGAGGTTGACGACCATCGGAAACTTTTTAACTAACATTCAACCGGCCAGTGCTTGACTTATTTCTTTTGTGGGACTATTAATATTTTAAACATCCATAAAGATGCAAATCTAACCCAACAGACTGTACGTTAACAGTCTCAGAAGAAAGAGATCATTAATTATTATAGTATAAATTGCTTCAAAGGAAGCATGAAACTCCTATGTTTTGTATCCTACTTATCTATATCTTACATCTATAGTTCTGAGCGTTGTATAATTCCATCTCCTTAATATGCTCTAACTTCATACACCATGCTATATACGTCAGTTGTGTAAGTATAGACAAGTTAAACACACCATGAGGACGTGATAGTGAGATACAATAGTGTGGCGAGTATAGGCTAGTGTGGCGTGGTTGGGAGCCAGTTAACCTTGCCTGCGCGTAATCACTATTGTATGTCTAGTATCCGTGGGTGTAACGAGAGAGTCCTACATCAACTGGGTTTAGAGGAATAGAATAAATATTAGACAGCAATGGATACCTTTCAATGTTTATAAAATTCTTAATAACTAATCCAAGTTTTATTAAGAAATTGTATGATTATTCTGTTTCAGACGGTGACACATCTAAAATTATTTCTCCACTTTTGTGTCGGTGTTCTACTAGGTTACAACTTCAAGAATGCAGGAATGGACGGCAGTATGTCCATTAACAATGTAGGATACTTCATGTGTACGACTGTTTACCTTAGTTATACATCCATCATGCCGGCTATATTAAAATGTAAGTAGCCATCAAGTTTTGTTATCAAACCTAAAACCAAAGAATTTGGAAATGCAGGGCTTAGGTATATTAGTTTTAACAAAGGCTTTCTTTGTAAAATATTTTTCGGACTCAGTGAGTATAAATGTTACAATGCAATGGGAAAAAGTCAAAACATTACATTGTAACTAGATTATATTGCTAGATTCGTTAGGATCACATTGCACATAAATCATTCACTGAGTAAAAGGTCATACCCTTAAACCACTTAAAATAAGAGCTTTGAGCTGCTTTCAGATATCTATCTACAGTGGCACACCGACGGGGGTGGACGAACGGGACCTGTCCCCCCCCAGAAGGTATTTTTAGTAATGTGGATTGTATTTTAAACTAATCAATCGTTGAATACGTAGTCGATATTCAATTCAAAATTACATTATTTATGATTAATTAATGTGATAAATAACGAAAAAATAATCACTTTTTTAATTAAAAATTATTCTTACTCTACGTAATCATGATTTTCTTACAGTGATGTTTGAGTCTCGGTGGTCTGGTTCATGAGTTGACGGTATGCGAGCGCTGATTAGCACCGCGTTGATAAGGCTGAAAACCGGGCGTTAAATTCCCAAGTTATATGGGATGTTAAAAGCACGATGTTGGTAGCGAGGGTTCCGTGTTATTCACAGCATTTTTGAAGCTTTGTCAATGTTGCATCCTTCACTTCCAAAATGGAAACCATTCAGTCATTCTGTCTAGGTGTTTTACAAATAATAGAAACATGTGAGGAATTGTGTATCAGGAGGGCTAGGCGGTGGAGTACACACCCAGTGCTTTCAAATCGTGTATCAAGCTTCAGCTATACTTACACGAGCTGAGCTTAGTCGAGCCGACCCGGTCCGAATCGGAAATCCGTAGCAGTGGATCAATCTAACAGACCCGCTCCGTTCCGACATGTGTCGGAAGGATGCGTACGCATTTCACCTCACCAGAACTACTGTCACAACTACCATGAATTCCAAAATTATCATGGACGAACAGTGGAAGAAATCAAACGTTCTTTCTGGTTTTGACCTGTGGCAATATATATCTATAACAACCCGCGTCGAGTGGAGCCGAATCAACCCGATCCGGTATGCTGTCAGAGCGTGGAAAAAATCGACTCGTGTAGGCCTACATTTTGAAGTACATAGTAGTTACTTTGAAATAAAAAAATAACTACTTTCTAGCGGTATCACGTTGAAACTACTACGTTGAAAACGCGGCGCTATCAGCACTCGTTTAACGTGGCTTTTAAAGGCAGTGCGCTGGGGTACTGGCTAGACCGTCACTCAAGGTCAGTGTGGGGTGATCTTGCGGAAATAATGTTTATATTGCGCTATTGTCTGACTCAAGCCCATTACTATTCACTTTAAAAAATATATATAATGTTTCAGACTTTGTGATAGGTTAAAGAACTTTCATCCGTTTAGGATTTGTTGAATATATTTATATATTCTGACCTGAGCTTAGTCCCCCCCCCCAAAGCCAAATCCTCGGTGCGCCACTGTCTATATAACTTTACTGTTAATGCTAGTAGATTAAATAATTTATATTGCTGGTACATAAAACTGTTATAAGATTTACTCAAGCTAGTGTAAAGAGTACAGGACTTGTATTATCTATAAGTAAGGTATTTTAACCCGCCATCGGTCACCCTGTTAGATGCCATCTAACAATTTCAGTTGTTCTGAAGAAATTTTTTTTATTACTTAACATAAAGGGTTGGCGCGTCATAAGTGCTTCAATGACTATATATTACACATGTTTTGGGTCAAATAGTTGTGTTGGTACTACTGGCGTGCCGGAGGTTAGGGGGCAAAGTGGTGTCGGCGCGCCATTTCAGTCTCCAGCTAACAGGTGACTGATCACGTCGCGCTGCATGTTAGCCGCCAGCTAACACGTGACCGCTTGCAGTTGTGTTTTTGTTCGGTTTGATGTGCTATTTTATTCTCAAATAGTGTTGAGAAATTGTTATTTGTGATAGTTTTTTACAGTGAATGGAGTTTTCTCTCTTTTAAAATGCCAACCTCCAGACAATATAATTTACGACTGACTTGTTGAAGAACAAGAATCTGATTTTGCTCGGGACTCAGACAATGAAAGTGACGCAGTGTCCAAACATTCCTTTCATAATACAGATACTGAACAATCGGGAGGAAGTAGTGATGAAGAAGAAATTTATTCAGCTGTTTATCCTGCCGCCATTGGACAACCT
Organism: Philaenus spumarius; assembly: GCA_018207615.1. Lineage (NCBI taxonomy): Eukaryota > Metazoa > Arthropoda > Insecta > Hemiptera > Aphrophoridae > Philaenus > Philaenus spumarius. The sequence continues at coordinate 611,770 of JAGFPH010000167.1, read as the reverse complement.
GCCCAATGGTAACTGACGATTCTCCTCCAATGGTTCGTCCTCCAGTTGGTCGTCGTCCAGTTTGTTGCCCTCCAGCGGCTCAAGTCGCAGCTCGACCAACTTTATTTACCACATTAGGCTACGTAGGAAAGGACACTTTTACAAAGTGGTATGTTCACAATCCTGATAAATCTAAAGGGAAAACACCCCAGCAGAATATAGTTGTGAGGGTTCCTGGTTGGTGTGAAAGGCCCTGCTAGAGACTGTGACAATATTTTAGATAGCTGAAAAATATTTTTTCCAAACGGAACTTTTCAGAACATTGTAAATTTTACCAACCAACAGTTGACCGAAATGAGAAATAATTATGAAAGAGGAAGACAGGATTATCCTCCTACAACCTTTGAAGAAATCATGGCTTTTTTCGGAGTCCTCTGTATGCTTGGCATAAAAAAAGCAAACCATCTGAACACAAAAGAAATATAATAAAGTATACTAAGAAAATAATAATAAAACTCAGCTAAGTTATTTTGAACTTTTATTTATGAAACAGATGGTACTCTAAAACTTGTATATACTTTTTAAAGGTAAGTTTATGAAAAAATATATATTGCAAAAATAAAATTTTTTCAAATATATATACCGGTATGTAATAAATAAATATATATATATATTACTTTATGGTAAAGAATGTATCTGCAAAATGAATAAATGGTGTTTTGTGAACCAGTTTCCTGAAAAACAATGAAAAAATGGGTTTACATGAAGGAAAACACAATGTTAGATGCCAGCTATACAGGTGACCTATCGCGTAAGTTTTAGTAAGGTGACTCCTCACGGGTTAATAATATGCTGCATTAAAAAATGCTTGTTCAAAATACTCGTGGAGCAAGTTTACATCCTGACCATCGGCCACAGGTAAGAAGGCTGCACCACCATAAAATCCGCCACGTGGATTTGACCCAGAAACTTTTATGGTATTTTACATTTTCATCGATTTTGGGGGGCTTTAAAAAACATAATAGTATCCTATATTTATTTTTTTGGGTAAAACCCGAAAAGTGTTTCATTCTAGTGTGAAAAATCTAAAAAGATTTTCCGGTCAAAAAACGTGCTTCCAGTTGTTGTTTTTTTGGTTAACCAACTTGTCTGAGCAACTTAGAAAATCATCGTAAGCACCAAGTTTGGAATAAAAAAAAGGTAAAATACGGACATAAGAGTGCAAACACTTAAAGAAATATATAATATGTTTATAAATAACTAATGAGCTTGACTTGTGAGAAAGTAACTTAGATAAAATAAAACCTGAACACAAAATCTCACAATAAATACGTTTACTAACTTTAGTTATAGTTTGGTTACTGTAGCCCGTGCATCACTGAGGATGGCGACATTGTCGTTGAAACGCGTTTGAGGTTAGTAAACATATTTATTGTGAGATTTTGTGTTCAGGTTTTATTTTATCTATAATATGTTTGCTCATTGACCACTCCTCTTGACCTTAGGTCTCACCGTAAGAGTCATTGCAATCAGGGCCGTGGAGTGTATATAGGAAAGGGCGCTAGGGAAGTACACTGTACTGCATCTTATGGTTACAGAATAGTGTTAATAAACATTGGCATGCATTATGTAGCATATTTACTAACTTTACTGGCTTATCATGGTAATATTGTTTGTAAAGTTTAATATAAGTATATAACGTAAAAGCAATAAAGTAATATGTTGTAGAATCAAAATAAACAAAAATTACATTCTGGTTATTAAGAGGAATTGAAACACCCAGAAATATTACATACTTTAATAAATGTATTAAAGTTTAATAAGTTTAAATTTTGTATAAAAACTGCATAATTCATCAATGAAAAATGTTAAGGTGTAAAAATTTGTTTAGTTCTGTATTAATTTTAATTAGTTAAGGATCATTTCGCACTAAATTAACAATCGTTGACTTAAAATTTTAATATAAAAATACGGTTATTTTCAAAATTTTAAGTAAGGAGTTTTGCTGAAAAAAATTGCCTTTGTTTTAAATGTTGATTACTTAGGAAACTGATAATTTTCTGAGAGTGGAGGAGAAAATCATAAGTCATTGACACACGTCCAAAAAAAAATTATCTTGGCTAGTTAAAATTTATATTTTGACGAAAATGTATATACAGTATATTATAATGGGTGTCCAAAACCATCTGCATACCTACTGATGCTCGATGAAGAATATCTATATAATTATGTAAATAATGAATAATCATATTAGAAATATAATAACAATTTTATATATTCTTTGTAAATAACTAATACTCTAGTTCCAAATTAAATATTTCTTTTGTTCAACATAAATTATCATCTTTCCTTTCATTAAAATTTTTTAAATTTATTGAATTATGTAAATGTAATTGTATTAGTATAAAAAGTCGGCCATATTGGATCCACTATTTTAAATCTTTGGTGTACAATTATTTTTGTTAGGTCACTTCAATAACATTCTAATAATGATTTTTTTTTTAATTTCCCCAACTTAAGATTCTTTAAGATAATTTTACAAGGATTTTGTACAAATATAACAAGTCAGCCATATTGGGTCAGCCATTTTGAATATTTTACATCAAATTCGTATTCAACAAACTCAAAAACATGTATATATAAATTTGGAAATTTTTTCATAATTCAATAAAATTTTTTAATTTGTTTAAAAATATTCATTTTTAATTGTTTAAATAATTAACAAACAATTTACAACCAAAACCAACTCGAGGACTTTTTACCTGAAGCAATTTATAAACAAAATAAAAAGATTTTGAATAATTTATTTTCAAATAAGTATGTTTTTGAGCTACATTGAATCTCTAATCGCGCTAATACAAAGGCCAAGTTTCTCATGCTGTCACATTGGTGATGTCACAAAGCTCTACCCCACATGCTACTGAGTACCATGGAGGCGAAGGACTCGTCAAAGTAATGAGGTAGCCTTTCCCTATACAGTGTTCATAAAGTCCCTTTAAGCCTCCTCATTATTTTTGTTACTGAAAATAAGTTAACAAAACTTTGAGTTGCATAACAGGACAAATTTTTGTAGAGTAACTTCTGACACTCTATGATTTTGGGAGGCTTACAATAATTTCAAATATAAAGGTAGGTATGTAATACACAATTGAAAAGCTTATTAAATGAGAAACACAATGGCGCAAACTAGAGCTTAATGTTTCAAAGTGATGGACAATCAAAGTTGTGAAAAATAACAATACAACCTACTTATTCCTAATACCAACAAATTAATAACCTGCTTTGATGTTGTGATAACAATATCATTTTCCAGAACTTTGCTTGTCCATTACTTTGAAACGAAGCAAGATACTAAGCTCTAGTTTGCGCCATTCTGTTTCTCTTTTAATAAGCTTTTCAATGGTGTATTACATGACCTACCTTTATTTGTGATGCGGAATATGATAAGGGACCTCTTGTCTCAAATTGAGTTTTTCTTATTTAATTAAAGAGGATCGATTTCCAAACAATTTAACACAAAAATCATAATTCTATCTTCAAAATTAAGAAAGCTATGACCAAATGAAAGTTAGTTAAGGAAAATGTAGTTTTGAGAAAAACACAATTAAAGTTTTGAATACCAATTATGCCAAGTTTTGTTTATTTCATGCCAACGCCTGTAATATTTATGCAGCTGTTTACCACAGAGTAAGTACAACCTTGCATAATTAAGAAATTGTTAATCATTATGATTTTTAATAATAGATATTGTCTAGATTATTATTAATGTAATAATGCAAAACGTTGTTTGTTACATTTTTAACCAATCAAAGAAAAGGGCCATGTTGTCAGGAATGATATCAAAATAATCAGAAGATGTTCTACTATTAGTAAAACTACAGTTAGTTGCCTGAAACGTCGCTAGATTACAGAAGATGCTACTTTCTGAGACACTGCAAGCAATGTTAGTCATTATGAAATGGGACCTCTTGTCGCACTCATGTTATTTCTCCATAACAACAAGAGGTCCCTTTTCTCAGACCTGAGTTCTGTTGCTTTGATACAGTTATTCCATTATTTCTCGACTACAAACCACTTCACAATTGATGTTAGCTTGTAAATATAGAGTTGGGCAATAATAATCAATAAAAAACCAAAAGTCGATTATTTTGACCCTTACTACTTATTTTGCCTGTACTGAAAATTTTACTGTATTGATAAGAGGTCCCTTTCCATTTTCGGCATCACATATTACAAATTTGTTACCTCCCTACCCGCCTCATGCCCCCACAATCATAAAGGTTCAGATATATACAAAGTTTTGTTAACTTATTTTCAATAACAAAAATAATTAAGGGTGTTAAAGGGACTTTATGAACACTGTATACAGCCCTGATTGCAATAGCTCATCTTTCTACAAATTATACTTACTTTATGTAGATTGTACTTGTAATTTTGTTTCAGTTCCATCAGAGCTACATATACTAAGGAAGGAGCAATTTAACAACTGGTATAAACTAAGGACTTACTATTTTGCTTTTCTAGTAACAAACCTTCCAGTACAGGTATGTATACTAGGTGGTAAGACATTCAGAACAAATGTTTAGATCAAAAGTAATTACCACGAAGAGGTTGCTATTTTTGAATTAAAATGGCTGACATATCGAACACTCTACAAACTGCAAACTCTACAGTTATATTACATAGATATCACACTGATTTAAATAAAAACCCGAACCACAAAATAAGGAGCAAAAACTATAACTAAACAACAAAATTGTACGTTAAGTTTAATACCTTACCCTTATGTACATTTCGATGACAAGGGGTACATCCTCAGAGGGTTTTAACACTACTAAAGTATACATAAAATATTACAGCCTATATTTTAATATTTGAAATGAAATATATAAAATATTACCATTCGGTGTAAGGGGATCTGAATTGCTCTATTTATCATACTATTAAAAGTAGAAAGTTTATGTTTATAACTATGATTCAAGTTGCTTAATATGTACCTATGATTATTTGAGGGTTTCCTATATATATCGAATTCTATCTGTTGCTTATTTCTAATACATAAAATATCTAAAAATGGCAAGCTTTGGTTCAATTCAGTTTCATGAGTAAATCTAATAGAATTGTGTTTGCCATTTAATCGATCCACAAATTCCTGAACACTGGATTTGTTGAGGTCAAAAATGGCAAAAATATCATCCATATACCTCAGCCATATTCTAGGAAAGTAGTCAAGATCACTGCTTAACCCCTCCTCAAACTTACTCATGAAAAGGTCTGCTATAAAAGGAGACAAACAATTGCCCATAGCCGTACCATCAAGCTGTTGATAAAAAACATTATTAAATTGGAAATAATTTTGATCCATGCAGACCTCGGTTAATCTTACATACTCATCAATTTTCCGAGGTTCTACCTGATTTTTGTGTAGAAATGTAAAATAGATAATTATGTAAAATAGTTACCCTCGAATTTCATTTGCTTATTATCAATCAAATCAAAATGGCAGAATAACAAAAATGAACAATAATCTTGTGGATAAAACCACTTATATTTACAAAATAATATAAAGTTTTCGTCAAAGGAATTTTATTTGCATAACCATTACAAATTGGTGATTTGAAATGAAAGAAAGTTAAAAAATTTAAGAACACAATTTGTTTCATTAACCTTTATTCGAACTGACGTCCATCAATAGCTATGCACTGATAGCAACGAAACAAAAATGAGTCATAAGCGTTTTTGAAACATTGCCGAGATATCAACAGCAGTTCCTCTTCAATCAGCCTCATTAATTCATCGTCTGTTGCTATAGTGTGAGAATAAACATTTTATTTCAAAAAGCCCCATAGGAAAAAAATCGCAAACACACAATACTGGCGATCTTGGAGGCCAGTCCATGAAGTTGCTGCCACGACCTATCCAACAGTTATGAAGATGTTGATCTAAAACTGCTTTGGCCCACATTAGCATAATGTGGAGGAGCTTCATCCTGCTGGAAGAAAACATCCCTCATCCCCGGCTGAGAAAGATGACGAACTATGTGATTAGTTAATATTGATGTGTATCTGTCTCCAGTCATTCTCTGATGGGATATGTCATACGATAAAACACCATCTTTGGTGACAGCAACCCAAACTGTTATACTCTTTGATTTCAAGTTTTCTTCGTGTAAGATATGTGGATTTTGTGTGTTGTAATAACTACAATTATTTCTGTTTACAGTACCTGTTCGGTAAAATGTAGTTTCATCAGAAAATACGATTCCTTCATACCACTTGGCATCTTCGACAGTCTTTTCAATTATCTTTGCACAAAATTCCACTTGTCTGTTAGTCATCTTCCAGCAGTCCGTAAACTAAATGTGTTTTATAATGATTTATCTTGCTTCTCTTGGCATACCTTTCAACTGATGACTTTGGTATCCCAGTAGCAGATGCAACTATTCTGATTGAAATGGGCTTTTTTCTAGATTTCAATACAGCAGCACAAGCAATCTCTTCACGTTCTTTGTTAGAAAATCTATTGTAACTATTTTTAATTGATCCAGTTTCTAGTAAAATAGTCTTCCATTTGGAGGAACTACATTTGGATAGGTTTGTTGAAAACGCCATATCGCTTCATATTAATTTTCAAAAGCAATAGCCCAAGAACAACATTTCACTTTTTGTTCAATTGAAAAATTTAGTTTTAGATATGACACAACACAACACAACTAGGTATCAAATAGTTTCATTAATCAATTGTTTCATTGATGTGTGTTCTCAAAACCAGCTGATAAATTTTGAATGGCAAAAACAGCTGTTTTTTTGGTCATCTGAATATTTTTGTAAATATAAGTGGTTTTATATACAAGATTATTGTTCATTTTTGTTATTATTTTGTTATTCTGCCATTTTGATTTGATTGATAATAAGCAAATGAAATTCGAGGGTAACTATTTTACATATCTATGTAATGTAACTGTAGAGTTTCCAAAACATGTGTCGGAATGAGTCCGACACTGGAGCGGAATGACAAATTAGCGATGTCGGACTGAGTCCGCCTATGGAGTATAGGTTAGACAGTTATGTAATGTGTTTTGAGTTGTTTTAAAATTCTTCAACACACAGTTTTGTTTTTTCCTGAATGATCGGTTATCTGAAATATTAATTACCCGAACAACCCCAACTATTTTGGATAGTCAGCTTTCTTCTGTAAAGAAGTTCTCACATTTTATAGGCAAACTGAAAGATAATCTAATTTTTCCATAGACTGTTTTGATACTGAATTGTTTTCTAGCCCTTTTACTTTCTCACTATAGTACTATAGTATAGAGAAAGTATAGTGATCGCAAAAAAAAATCGATGTTGAGATTTTTGTGGAAATATCCTTTTTGGGACCCCCTGAGTAAAAAAAAAGTGGTTTTTACAAAATGTCTGTCTGTCTGTATGCATATATGTATGTATGTATGTCTGTATGTATACAAAGCTAGAACGAAAACTATACAATCGATTTCAAACAAAATTTGCACCAGACATGTCAAGTAGAAATGTATAGATACACGAAAAACAATTTTGCAAAATTTTGAAAAACAACCCCCATTTTGGCAAAAAAACCCCAAAAATCAGTTTTTGATCAAATTTGACTTGTTTGTAACCTTTAAGGGTCAGCTCTTGTAAAACAGAAGGCAACCTGCGACTCCAGCGTAGCGGCGTTAGGTTACGCGGACATTGCTCATCCTAAATCCATTTAAAACCTGAAATTGTTCAAATAGCGTTTTTTTAAAAATACCAAACTCTTGGGGACAAAATTCTTCATCCGAATGGCTTGATAATTTTTCGCTATAATTAATAGTTACATCGTAAAAAAATATTTAAAGTCACCCTATAGCGGCGGTAGGTTACACGGACATTGCTCAGCCTAAATCCATTTAAAACCCGCAATTGTTCAAATAGCGTTTTCAAAAAAATACCAAACTCTTGGGGACGAAATTCTTCATACAAATGGCTTGGTACTTTTTCGCTATAACTAATAGTGACAACATAAAAAAATATTAAAAATTAATTTTTTAAATTGTTAATAAATATTAAACAAAACGTTTTTCTTAATTTTGGAAAAGCCATTTGCATGCGTATTGTCCATAGCTTTAAAATGACATATCGTTCATAATTATCCGATCAAAAATAAAGGAAAAATATGGATTTTAATTTAACATTGATCTTATGGAGTGTCAACCAACATGGCCGACAGCTAGAGCCGACCCTTAATGTACCCTACCATATGCAAACAACCACATCTTTCTAAAAATTCTCGTTTAGCTAATAATAATAATAATAACTGATTTTTGGAGTTTTTGGCCATAAAGGGGGTTGTTTTTCGAAATGTTTCAAAACCTTTTTTCGTGCATCTATACAGGCCTAATTGGCGTGTTTGGTGCAAATTTGTTTGAAATCGATCGAATAGTTTTATCTCTAGCTAATAATAATAATATTCATTAGTTAATCTCCTAGTTTAAAATCACCTCTCCTACCCCTCCTACAATTATGAAGTCGCAGTGAATCTGTTTAATAATTTAAATATGTTTGTGAGAAAGTATGTGCCAGTTCCTGGTACCGTTTATTTTTGTTGAATTCAAGAAGTTACTAGGGTTGTAAATATGTTGCAGGTGATCTTATGTACAACATATGTGACAGCGTCTTACTATCTCTCTACACAGATCTTGGAATGGAAAAGATTTGTCATGTTCCTAGCAATGAACCAGTTTTCAGTTTTAATATCTGAATGTATGGGACTTGCACTTGGAACTTTTATTAACCCTATTGTAAGTACTTACAGTATTGAACTTGTTTTCCTTAGTGTACTTAATGTCTTCACATTATGCCTGTATTATTCACTGTATTTTAAATATACAGTACAACATATTAAATATTAAGATGTTATTTTTATTGTTTGAGATAAAATAACTCCAGCCAATACTTAATATTATTAAAAAAAAATTAAATAGAAATAGTAAATTTAACTACATAAAGTCCACTGAAATAATAGTTTTATTTAAGTTTCATTTTTAACTTGATATCCAAGTCACTATCACATATTTTTAAAATATAGCGAAAAATAAATAATTTTATGTATTACAGAATTATTTAAAATTTCCCAATACATTTGACTGGATTTCCCAACTTTCTGGGGGTTTGGAAAAAGGGGCTCTCTACTTGTAATTTTTTGCAAAATTTACCCCTCTAAATAGGGTTTATGTACGTACAACCTCGCTCGTCCAGCCCTCAATAGTACGGACCCCCCTATAATCCGGCCTGATTCTAAAAATAAAATTGAACGGAAAAACTAGATTGCATTTTAGCAAAAATAAAATGACATTGTGTTATTACGTTTAAAAACCTAGTAAGTTGTACATACCTACGTATTAAAACACATTACAGTAGTACATTCTGTAAGTAAACACTTACTGTATTTCAAAAGAAGTTTTGTTTTATCTGTTATATAATATGCAGACACAACTTAATGTAATTTTTGCTTTAATTATTTTGAATGCCTAAGTTGAGCCTACACTTTTTCAAACAATCAATCAAAGGATTGATTCACTATTTCGTCTGTGAAGCATCATTTTAAATGGACTCTCGGTGGTCCAGCTTTTTCCTAAATCCAATTTACGGGAGGCCACTAGCGAGGTTGTTCTGTATTTCCACTAACAGCTGATTTTGTACTTTGTACTTTAAATTTTATAACAATTGTACATCCAGGACTAGCTAAACAAATGGGTTTTATAAGTTTTACATTATTTGTAATTTTCAAATTATGTTGTGGTACTTGTACTTTCATACATTTTTATTTACAGTCTGTTAAATTAATTAATCAGGACAACACTTCTTTATTGCCAGTTTGTAAATTTCAAAATGTAAATGATAGTAAGAATATTTTTAAGGTCTTGTACTTTAGCCATTAGCATTTTTTAAATAAATGACTACCTTGACTATAACTTTAACGATTGAAGTGTACAATATTTAACATATTCCCTGCTAAGGAGGCACATGTGAGCTTGACACTGAACACTATGAAAAGTGGCAGACACACAGTATACATTGCACGCCAACTCCCTTATTGGGAGAATTTTCAATACACAGAGCATTGCGTGCTTCGCATGCCAGTTTTAAGCCTATGCACTATCGACGCATATGTGAGTCTGCTTTAAAATATTAGTGATTATTACGTAGAAAGGTTCAAAAATAAAAAATAAAGTAATTTCTACTCATTTAGGCTATAATTATAAAAAATAAAAGGTCAGCTCCTAGCATAGGAAATACGAAATTTGCGTAGCAGTGAACATGTTAAAACAAATTGTATACTACAAGTAAAAAAAATATCAAGGAAAGCTGGGTCAACCAGGTAGGCTACTCTTTTATAGTAAACACGTTTTCATGAACCTGATCGTAAGCTTTCAATAGTTCTATTTACAATATTATTTAATGTTCTGCCTAAGTCTTGTATTCACACAATACTGTATTTTGTTTCAGAATGGACTCTTCCTTGGTTCAGTATTGTTCTGTATATTTTTACTTTTTGCCGGATTCCTAGCCCTTTTCAATCACATGCCCTACATCATTCGCATCATAACCCATCTCAGTTTTATGCGTTATACTCTAGAAGGCATGGTCATCTCGATCTACGGTGACGGAAGAAAACCGCTGGAATGTCCGGATAAAGAGATGTACTGCCATTACCGCACATCCAAAGCGATATTCGAAGAACTCAGCTTTGAAAATGATGGCTACACAAATGACGTTATAGTGTTGTGTATAATATTTGTGGTGTCATGCACGTACGCATATATCAGTTTACGGAACAAATTGAAAAGAAGATAGTATGTGTATCTGAACACATTATGTTGTCAGAGTGATTAGACACTGCGTTTAGAAAGACTCGAAATATCGTATTGCCATTTCAAACGCATATTTATTGATAAGTGTTTGTGTGATCTATTGTATGTTACGTAGTGTAAGTTGTTTATTATTTATTTCATGAAGTACAATCCGATGATGTAATATCAGACCTGACTCAGTTTTAATGATTTAACTAAAGATTGAAGAATCAAGCCTACAGACGGAAACAACCATTTGTTTTACTACTAAATATTTACTATTAAAATCTAAAAATAATATTTTCTAGTTGAAACCACTCTTGACTGGGATATGTAGTATTTAATTTTTAATAAATACATTATTATTTGATGATTGTATGATGTTAAAACACAAGAACTGTGCCTCAAGACTTAACCCCCACTAAACTGAGTTTAAAATCAACTTATGTTACCGTACAGCTACTATTTATTAAATTTAAAAAGTATTTTTGTATATTCTATATACTTCAAAATTAATTTTTGAGTTAAAAAAATTAATACAATTTTTAGGTTGTAATAATACAAGATAATACAATCTTTAGGTTGTTTTTAAATTGTAAACATTAAAAATTGTATGAGGGCCCAGTCGTTCAATAAATCCTTACAAAAAGATACAAAAACCAAATATTTTGGGTAACTTTTTTTACTTTTCAACATAATCTCCTTTTATTTCTATACAATTTTCTAAGCGTTTTCCCAACTTTGTTAACCCATCCAAAAAGTAAGATTTCGGAAGGTTCTCAATATAAGCATCTGTTTGGGGGATGACTTCTTTGTTCGTCATGAACCGTTGTTTCTCTGAGCCATGTTTTCAAGTTTGGTAATAAGAAAAAGTAACTGGGGCCCAAATCTGGCGAATACGGTGGATGTTGTAACAATTCAAACTTCAATTCTTCGATTAAATCTACTGAAACTGCAAAGGAAAGAGACCGTGCATTGTCTTAATAAAAAGAGGACTTTTTTCTTTTTCAAATGAGGGTGTTTAAACGTTTTGATCTCTTCACTCAACCGGTGCAATATCGTTGCATAATACTCTCCAGTTATTGCTTTTTCTTTTTCCAAATAATTCCTCTTGCATCCCAAAAAACTATGGCCATAACCTTTCCAGCCGATTTCACCGTCTTAGCCTTCTTCGTTCGCCTTCAAAAACTCTCTGATGTGACTGTTCCTTTGCCTCTGGTGTGTAGTAATGAATCCATGTTTTTGTCCACAGTTATGTATTGACACAGAAACTCATTTGGATTGCAACGAAAGAGTGCCAAATTAGCCTCAGAATCATCAACACAGTTGCGTTTATTCTCCCCTGTGAGCAAACGCCGCACCCATCTTGCTGAAACTTTTTTACACCTAGTTTTTCGTGTAAAACACAGTTCCTTGTGATACGCCTATAGCTTCAACTATCTTGTGCACTTTAAATCACCATATCGTTGATTTTATCGATTATTTCGGGTGTCGACACCTCTACTGGACATCCCGAACGAAGGGGCAGATGTGCCATGAACTTCATCCAACTCGGCTTCGATTTATTTTCGATGTTAAGCCTTTCAAATATAAATGTTTTATCACCGCTCAAAACTCACTTTTTCCATTTTTTTAAATAATCAAAAGTTTTCTGTTTCAATCGACGACAATAAAATCACGTGTTCTATGAAACTAAAAATTTAACAACTGACTACTGAGTAATAATGCTTCCGAAAAAACAATTATTTTTGGTGATCCGAGCGCCACCTCTTGGATTTTCTAAGGACTTATTGAACGACCCACGTGATATTAAAAATTTATATTTGTACATTATTTCTATTTTAATAAATCAGTAAACGTAGGCTACATATTTAATGTAAAATTATTTTCAAAGACAAGGGATAAATAAGAAAAAGCAATATTTCAAATGTGCAAAGAACACTCAAAGAGGCTATATCAGCAGTACAGTCAAGTGAGGGATTAGTCAGATTAGGATATATTTGTTAAAATGCTCCAAGGCAGTCAATTAATTAATGTCTCTTGCTGTTCCTTGGAACAATGTTTATCCCACCCATCAGACAAGTCACAATGACAGTCAACCAGTCATGTTAATGTGCATTAAACATTATCATTCTATTGGGACTTTATACTCCAAGAATTTGTCCAAATACCCCAATATAAACATTTGCCCTCATACATGCAAAGTCTTCTATATCCGTTTGCCATTTGGGAAGGGTTAGCATATTTTCTGTGATAATACAGTAGATAAAGCCGAGATATTATCTACTAAAAAGATACAAACTACAAAACAACAAATCAAAACACAATGAAAGGTGTTTCTATTCAAAAACTACTAGTCTGCAGCACAGTTTCAATACTAATTCAGAACTAAAAAGTGTTATTCAACATTTTTACAGCTATCCTAATGAACAAGCAAGCTTAACAATAAGCTATCTCAGAACAAGTACTTAAGTTATAAGTTTAATTATTAAACAGCTAATTCAAGGTAATGTTACACAGTTAAGTTTAGGTTAGTCATTAGAAATTTGTAGTTAACTTTAACCTCAAAAAAATGTTACTTAAAAATTACGATTTAAAATTAAATTTCTTTAGGGTTTTATCTCGACTTATTAAAATTAAAATTAATTACTAATTTTATGAAACCAGTAAACAATTGTAGTACACGATTTTTTGATCCATAGGTTCTACTCTACTCTACTCTTTCTACACCACTTTTCTTTCCTGTGCACAATGAAAACAATGTTTTGTTATATATAACCTTTTAACTATGCGTGTTAAACTTATGATTTATGCATACTCTCTTCATGATTTATGAATAATATCATCTCCCATTCACAAGGCCATAGCCAGGGGGGGGAGGTTAGAGGGTCAAACTCCCCCAAAATTTAGTAGTAAAAATTAATACTAGGCTTAAAAAGTGCAAATTAAATTATAAAATAGAAAACACAACAGAGAATCCAGCAACATATCTTACATCATTGTGCATTGCATGCATACTGATATTTAGATTTACTTGATTAAACTACAACGTACAATACACATGGATGCAGTAGGCTACATTGTGAGCTTGATCTTATCTAAAATAATAAAACTATGAAAGTTCAACAAAAATACTTTACTCTAACAAAACATGCAATATATTGTGTATAGAAAATACTCTCAATAAGGGGGTTGGCGTGCGAAGCACGCAATGCATTGTGTATTGAAAATACTCCTAATAAGGGGGTTGGATCTTTAGGAACCCCTCCGAAAAGTTTTCCTGGCTACGCCCTTGCCCATTCAATTCAGAGTTTTGAAAAATCTTCACTCTTCTCTCTCGGTCCAAAAATCTTTAGGAAAAAATTGTAATTCAGGCCGATCGTAATGCAATGATCAGTAATTATGCTTTGATTTTATAAAAACACCAGTAGTTTTTCTATTGTTACCAAAATCTTCTAGGATTATGTATTGTGATTTTGTTTAAAATTTTAGTGCCATTAGATTGAAAGAACAAAATAGATTAACAGTTGTGTACTAATTTAATAAAATACTTTGTTACAAAATATTTATATGAAGAAAAAAACAATATTTGTTTAAGTTTTTTTTTTCCCCCAAAGATACAGTATTTTAGAGTTGTAGTGTTTCTTTAATCAGTTCTTTAATTAAAGTACAGACTGTGTTGTTAATCATTTTTATACCATGTACAGTTGTGTAGTTTAACTATAAAAATATTTAATACAAAACTTGGATGTTTTATTAACCTTTATATGTTGAATTGCATGTTTGTGGTATTTAGTCTCTGTTATAATTAATAATAATATTACCTTAGTAAGATCTGTCTCATCAATTAAGAGGACATGTTTCGGAGCTAAAACTCAATCTTCAGGTCTTAATTTCTCCGAAGAGATTGTCGCACATTAAAATAAGTAGGACATACACATATACACGACACTAACACATAAACACAAAATAACGCAAGTCATTAGCATTAGTGATAATAAATATATTTTGTCTGAATGTACCAACCTTTTGCCTAACAAACTAAAAAATATTTTTTAAAAACACAACATAACAATATCCTTTACAACAAATAAATTATCAACATTGCTTAGGCGTAAAACCCACACCTCAGAAAAAAGTCCGGAGTTTATAAAATCAATTGCCAGGATTGTAATAAGTACTGCATAGGTCAGGCAGGGAGAGCAATCAGTGAAAGTTACAAAGAACATCTTCCCAACAATAAATCTAACATTACCAAGTCCAATTATGCACGTCACCTTGCCGAAAATAACAATAGACTTCCACGCTTCAGTAGTAGCCCTACACATTTGCACGAAATGTAGGTTAATGAATGCTAATGAAGAATATGAAATATATGAAGCATTCAAAATAAACCGGACAACATCTTAAACGTCCAACTTTCGTTTCATTCCCACCATTTATACGATACGGCTATCAAATATTTACGGAAGACAAACAGAGATAGGGCTTTTTACGTAATACTGGCAGTATTACACCAACTACTTTAGGTCGCACACTCAGTGAAATGACTTGCACGTTTTTGTGTTTATGCATTAGCGATGCGTAAGTTATGTCCTATTTATTTTAATGTGCGACGATCTCTTTAGGTTGATTAAGACCTGAGGATGGAGTTTCGGCTCTAAAACATGTCCCCTCAAATGATATGAAAAGAAGTCATGTGACGGACCTTACTAATATTATTATTAATTACCTTTCATAGTAATAGATGAGACATACGCCTACATAATATGTTTATGTTAAATGCTATTTGTAATGAACAACATCAGCCATGAAGAGGCTAATGAAGTGATATTCTTGACACTTACACAGTTAATTTTGCATTCTATATAATATATTTACCTACTTCATTTAAATGTACGATTCTTGGTCAATCTTTTGTTTACAGTTCGTATTTTACTTTGGCCCCAAAAATACATAGGAATGTTTTTAGCGAATTTTCTTGGGAAATATGAGCTGTTGCAGTGACTCTTATGATGAGACCAAAGGTCGTGAGTGACAAAAAGGTCCATTTAATCAAACTAAATTTTGAATAAATAAAATTAAAATAAATGGAGATTTCCTGCTACTTTATTTAAGTAGTGAACTTCTAATTTTAAATCTCACCCAACATATATTTCCCATGATATACGAATTTTACGTTAAAAGTGACATGTGGAATTTTATATGTACAACAATCGTAAACCGGCTTGATACAAAATCCGGCATGGAGAGAATGGGAAATGTGATTACATCTCACTCAATCGTCGATTCTTAAAAAACATAGAAAACTTGAACTGAGTTGTCGAAGAAGACATCATTGTAGTTCAGACAGTAAAACAACTGATGAAATTTTATAATAACAGATGGTTTGGAGAATAAGCATTCAACGCGTAACTAATTTCAGTTGTATTGAAAAATATCCCCAACGAAACAGTATTATTAACAGAGAAGTCATTTGAAAGCCAAAGGTGCCGAATGCGGGAAAATAACTAACCATTTTTTAACCTTGGCTTTTATTTCCTTTGCGTTCCCTTGTAATTGATACACAAACTGCAGTTTTACTGTATATTCAAATATCTTTAGAAAAGTAAACGTTTAAATAGAATTTCTTTCGATTATGATTTGATTTATTTAAACACAGGTAAGTACCGTAAAATAGGGTGAATAGAAACAGTTTTCAACTTCTAGACTTTGTAACTTTCTTATTTTTCACTTTAAGACATTGCAATATAGGTTAAATTTCTGATCCCCACCCCAAGAATAAGTTTCACAAAAAAACAAAAATAATGTTCTTTAAAAAATTAAAAAGTTGCTGTTTCTAATCAACTCTTACTTTGGGGTGAATAGAAACAAGCATTTAAAAACTCATCTTTTGAATTGCTACCATGTGTGGCATGATTACTAACAATCTGAATTACTAAATAAGTAAATATAAGAAGGTATAAGAAAAATTAAACTATGTACAATCTGAAAGGGTTGTAATTGTGAAAAAGTAAAAATTTCCGAAACTTTCTCTAAACAAAGTTTTTGGAGGAAACAAAAATGATTTAATCTTAACCTTGACTGACAAAGCAAATCGAAAAGCCAAACAGGATTACCAACATATCAGAACAGTATTTCTCTACTAGTTTGTTTAAGGGTTAACCTGGAAATACCAAAATATCCCTTCTTTATCACTTTGGTAGTACTATTTATGAGCATTTGAATATTTTTCAAAGTTTTGTTGCTATTCACCCCATTTTATGGTATTTTACGTACTTATTATAGTTATTTTACATAACTCTGCAAATAAATTAAGAATACAAAATACTTCAAACATTCATCTTCTATATTTATGCCTGTAGCCTTACTGGATTGTTAATACTGTAGAAACTCGACAGCGTCTACATTTTCATCTGGTTGGAAATAAAGTGGGGGAATCTCAAGGTCATTCATAGCATTGTGTTCCGGGGCAGGGGCTGGCATTGTTTACACAGCTGAGAGTTACTTTTCACGTGCCACTTTCTAATCCTCCCCGAGTCGGTTTAATAGCAAGTCGGTTTAATGCGGTTGATTTAATAGCGGTCAGTCGGGTTTTTAAGCAAGACTAAATTTTGTTAATTTGTGCTTTTTAAGTATGGCAGAGAAAAAAAAAGGAAACAAGTTTCAGTTACTATGATTGATGCATTGAAAAGACTTGAACAGGGTGAGAGCGTAAATAAAATAGCTTTAGACTTAAAGGTCAGTAGGGGTCTACAGTGCTTGGTTGGGGAAGCAAGAAGTTCAAGATTGAATCGTGGTGTTTGAAAAGGATGGGTAAGGAATCGATTGGGGAACAATTAAAAGTAGTGAGTTTGAAAAAGTCGGTGAACCCCTTTATCAGTGGTTCCGGGTGCAAAGGGAAAAAGGTTCGCTTATATCACGACCTATCCTACAAGAAAAGGCACTTCAGTTTTATGAACAATTTCAAGATGAAGGAGAGCCTGGGTTCACCGCAAGTAATGGATGGTTGGGAAGATGGAAACAACGGTATGGGATCAAACAACTTAGTATCTGCGGTGAAACACTGTCTGCTGACTCGGACAATGTACGTGAGTTTAAGATTAAACTTCATAATTTTATAGATCTGGAAGGGCTCTCTGGTGATCAAATATGCCGATGAGACAGGCCTTAATTTTTGTATGCTTCAATCTAAAAGTTTGACTTTAAGAAATGAAAAATCTGTGCCAGGCTATAAGAGATGTAAGGATTGTGTGACCATTCTTTTGCATGTGGAAATGCAACAGGAGTACATAAGGTCAAACTAGCCCTAATCGTTAAAGCTAAAATGCCAAGAGTTTAAAAAAATGTAAAATGCATAAATGGCAGGTTTGATCTACCTGTTTGGTATCAGTCGAACGCATGGATGAGCAAGTCAATTTTTTTAGGAATGGTTTTTCGAGCAGTTTGTCCCACAGGTTGAGAGGTTTTTGAAGTAAAAAAATATTCCTAGGAAAGCGGTTTTAACTCTATACAATGCTACAACTCATCCTGACATTCGGTACTTGGAGGACAAAGAGATAAAAGCTAGGTTTCTCCCACCGAAGTTGTTTTAGCAGCATTGAAGAGAAGGTACAGGCGTAAGCTTCTATCGTCTTTGGTATTATCCTTGGAAGATGGTCATGAATTAATTGACAAGTTAAAAATGATTGATTTACTAGACGTTATTGGATGGCTTGCTGAATCTTGGAGCGAGCTTGAGCCCATGACTCTAGAGGAAACTGTTGGATCATTCAGGCAATGATTTTACCAAAGAAAAGGATAATCTGACAAAAATGAGTTAGTTGATCTTATGAAGAAAATCCCAGGATGTGAAGAGACATCGAGTGATGACGTACAAAACTGGATGGATCTCGATGGAGCAGGAGAACCTTTAGGGGAAGACGAAGTCGTTGCCGCTGTTAAACAACTACAAGACATGGAAGTGGACGACTCGGAAGATGAGATCAAGAGCAGTCAACAAACGAAAATAGTTTTAAAATTTAATGCTTACATTTTTTAAAATATTTTTCACTATTCGGTATTTAACCCTCAAACTGCCAATGTTAATGGAAATCCATTTCAGTGCGTCTAGCAAGCATTTTGTAAACAAACTTGTAACAGTTGTAAACTCTCAAAGCTTTGGTTACATACATCCGGTGTCGGAGTCTACATGCAATCCCAACTGTCGTCGTACAATTCTAAATTGAACCGTGAGTAGTCTGACCACTGTATTGAGTGGTTGGGCAGTTCAAGGGATTTCTAGTTTTATTTTTTTCCAAACTTTTTGACCCGTTAAAATAAATGAATTACATTAAATACATATACATGTAAATGTATATTTTTACCAGTACATATTGTATTAATGTACTGGACTGTATAATAATGTTGAAAGAGGGGACTATCTTTTTAATTAAAACAAGTTTGTTTAGTGTTTTATGTGAGTTGTTTTTTAAAATTGTTGAATGGGAACTCAATACAAGTTTAATTTAAGTAATATGAGTGGTTTAATTGCAAGACCCGTTTGATAAACACCATGTTCCCTATAACTCGACAAGCCTGAAGTCCACATTGTGTCGAGTTAGTGATAATTATTGTAAAATAATTACTTTTTTTTTTGCAAAACTGTCGAACAATCTTACATTTTCAACAAAATATTTTTGTATTTTTTAAATTTTTTATCATAGATGTAGACCTGATTTATTAATTATGGTTTGTGTTCTTAGTAAGTAAAATACATTTTGATGATTATATTGTGTTGAGTACACTGTACTACTAATTTCAAAGCCCATCAAGCCGATCTGCAGCACAAAACTTGTGACCTTCATGCAAGGTCTTATACAGAACAACATTGGTCAGCAGCGACATTAGAGTCAATTGCTAACTCGTGAAACAGTAAATAAACAGTCTGAAGGTTTGCTTATAAAATGACAAATAAATACAGAAGGAAAATGTTTTATATATAAAAAGTATAATGAGTATAAAATAATTATAAGTCCATCACAAATTAATATGAACTGAAATAGATCAACTCATTTTAGTAACCCATAGTTAGGTGTCTAACTTTGTGTTGTCGACAGAGCAAAGCACCTGTGTATAGAAACCTATTATATTAATAACAAATTCTGATGTTAGTGTTCTTTTCTCATTTAGTAAAATTTAACTTTTCTTGATTCATCCAGTTAAGATCTTCATAGTTTTAGACATCATTTCATTTGTTCTTCTCATCGTTTATCTGCTTTAAATGTTGATACACCAAAAGAGAAGCCTGAAACAATAATCAATAAATAAATGAGTTTCTCTGAAACGAATAAAGATACCGCATTGAAGTTTGCCACGATTGTAAAGCATGTTGTCTCACATTTATTCCAATAATAGGATCACAAAAACTAATTTACTAAGCATTTTGAGGGAGGAAAACATTTGTACCTTAAAAAAATAATATTCTATTGTGGGTTATCAATGAAAAGGCTTTATTAGCGAATTTCCATAGGAAAAATGAGCTATTGCAGTGGCCCTTATGGTGAGACTCAAGATCGGGAGTAGCAAATGAGCACCGATCATAGTCCCCAGAACACGTTTTGGAGTGTCATTAAAATTCATATATATATATGTATATATGTGTTCGCACTCTAGCGGTCGCATGTTAAGTCCGATTTGGTTCAAATTTGGTACACATGTTGGTTGTCTACGTCGCTCGGACGAGTTCGTTAGCCAAAAAAATCCAACAACCGGAAGTATTTTTTTGCCTGAAAGTAATAATTTTTTGAGATTTTTCCTACGAGAATGAAAATGTTTTAGAGTTTTTTCTAAAAATATAAATGTAGGATGTTATTTTGCACATTTTGTTTTTTTACGTGACCTTATAGCTCGCTTGGTTCCCCTAAAATCGATCAAAAGGTAAAATACCATAAAAGTACCCGGTTCGAAGCCAAGTGTGCAAACTCGCGAGGCCACTAGGTGCAAACAAATTCTACTAATATATTGCGTACACACAGACAGCTGTTTAACGCCTTCGTGAGTAGACCTATTTCCCAAATTGTTGGTTGAAACCCTAAAACATATGCATATAAACTTAATTTTTTAAATTTGCTCAACTCACGTCAGCGGGCCAGCTGCGTGGTCGAATTATTTTATCTACTGCAGTTACTTTCTCACTATTCAAGCTCATTAGTTATTAGCGAATTTCCATTGGAAAAATGAGCTATGCAGTGGCCCTTATGGTGAGACCAAAGGTTGGGAGTAGCAAATGAGCACCAACATGGTCCCCAGAACACGTTTTGGGGTGTCATTAAAAATCATATATATGTGTTCGCACTCTAGCGGCCGCATTTTACGTCCGATTTGGTTCAAATTTGGTACACATGTTGGTTGTCTACGTCGCTCGGACGAGTTCGTTAGCAAAAAAAATCCACCAATCAGAAGCACGTTTTTTGACAGGAAGTAACTATTTTTTGCGATTTTTCCTACGAGAATAAATGTTTTTTGGAGTTTTTTCTTCAAATATAAATGTAGGATGTTATTTTGTCCATTTTTTTCTTTATGGGACCTTAGAGCTCGCTTGGTTCCCCCAAAATCGATAAAAACGTAAAATACCATAGAAGTACCCGGTTCAAAGCCATGTGGTGGATTCTACCGTGAGGTTGGCATGCGAAGCACGCAATTCATTGCGTATTGAAGATACTCCCATTATGGGGGTTGGCGTGTGAAGCATGCAATGCTTTGTGTGTTGGAGGTTCTCCTAATATGCGGAATGGCGTGCGAACCATTTTGCAGCTATTCAGCACCGTCGTGAATAGACCTATTTCCCAAATTGTTGGTTGAAACCCTAAAACAAATGCCTATAAACTTAATTTTGGAAATTTGCTCAACTCACGTCAGCGTTTCAGCTGCATGGTCGAATTATTTAAGGATATGAAAACAATTCTTTAATAATTATGCGATACATAGACCTCCCAAAAAACTAAAAATCCTAATGACCTTTCTATTTCCAAAAGTACTATAGCTTAAATTTTTTTTAAACTAGTGGTATCGGAAGCATTTAAATACTTTTTAGAAATCTACATTGGGCCCAAAATTATTTAAATCTTCTAAACATTTTGTGTGTACATTACTGCTCTTCACACTTTAGTAAATTTATTAATGTGGTAAATTGTAGTAAACGGGCTGAACTTTGAAATATGCCTTACGAAATATATCTACAAAACTTATTCATTTGTACTTGTTTTTAATTTCTTTTTAGTTAGAACCTCGGTTATCCAAATTTCCGGTTTAACAAAAAAACTTTGTCAAAACCAATTCTGTTTACTTACAAATAAATGTAAATTATCTGAATTGATTTCGATAAAGAATTCATAGCTTGAGATTATTTCTCAATAAGTGAATTTATAATAAAAACTTTTGTTTTAGATTGAACAGAAACTAAACAAAACTGTTGTTCGCCTTGTACATCTTGTAAACATTTCCTCGCTCCTACCCAACACAATAGTATGGTGACTTTAGCGGATGGGTACAAAATGAATGACAAAGCGGTCTTGAACAATCCCCTCCTCGTGGCATATTATTTATGACAACATCCCTTCCCACAAGTTGTTTCTCCCCCCTGCTACTGTATTTTATTCTTTTGTTTTTAGTCGGTGTCGGTGTTAATCTTTGTGAAATGATTGAAAAGCGAAAGAGTGTTGTTTTATCTTTAAATAAATAATGGGAAGCAATTAAACGATTAGATGGAAGTGATTCAATTAGAAAAGTGGCAAGTGATTTAGGTATTGGGGCAGTAACTGTC
>JAGFPH010000167.1:537922-577536 GCA_018207615.1 Philaenus spumarius | reverse complement strand
AAAGTAAACTTTCACTTCTTGGTCCATCTGGCTCCGGATGGTAGTACCTCCTGAGGGCCCCTGCCTATTATTACTAGGTGAAAACACATCAACTGCTCGGAGGCTGAAGAACCTTGCTTATTAAACTTTTATTTCTTGGTCCATCTGGCTCCGGATGGTAGTGCCTCATGAGGGCACCTGCCTAGGGTTACTAGGTCAAAACAGATCAACGGCTGGGAGGCTGAAGAACCGAGCGTAGTAAACTTTCACTTCTTGGTTCGTCCAAGCAGATTACTTCTGACATCCTTATGCTGATTGGATACAATATAAAGAAGATCATAGGAACAATCACAGGAAATTGCCACCCGAGGACAAACATTATAAGAAACTAACGGAAACTGCGGAGCACCTGATCTATGTGTGTGAGAGGCTCAAACAGGTGAGTTATAAAATCTTTAAAAGCTAAACAAGCGACAGGACATCACTCAGAACAAAGGATCCTTAGAGCTTATGGAACTTAACAGGGATCACTAGGGGTACATCATTCTTTATTTGGGAGTGCTTGAGACCGCCCACCTAAGGAGAAGAACTGTCAGTTTAATTTTAATTGTTTACAGTCCAAGTCAATATTGAATACAATATGTAGTAATAAATGAACTATTTGACTCCGTCTTATGACTTTTTTGTCTTAGTTTCGGAGTAGGAACTCAATCTTTAGTTGATAACTCAAAAGATGTCATTAAAACAAGTTTTGCAGAACATGCAACAGAGAGCTCCTATCTCAACAATTTGTATTTGTTTATTTATTGCTTTCAAACAAAATGAAGTTATCTTTAAATATGACAAATAACAGCTAACTTAGAATTACAAGAATTATTAAATAACAACATAACTTAACAAAAAAGAAAATAACCAATTCTTTAAAGAAAGAAAATACATAGCCTAAAGAAAAACACAATTTAGGGCCCCTAAGGCTATCTGCCAGCAAATCTAAATAAGTATACATGTGCATTGTTTTGTATTGTATTATATATATGTTTATATTTTAATGTTTTGACAACCTCTTTTGAGTGATCAACTGAAGATGGACTTCCGACTCCAAAACCCGTCTTTGAACTAAGACAAAAGAAGTCACACGATGGAACCAAATAAGGTAATAATAGTTCATTTGTTACTACATATTGAACTGAATAATCACAGACAGTGTTCCCACAGCTAAATCAAATTCTATGATAAATCCTTTATTATTCTCTTTTACGAGAGAATAATTAAAGAGACAAATTGGTCTGGAGAAAAAACTGTTTATTTTTACAAAACAATGCTTTTTTTACTTTTCAACCTAATCCCCTTGAAAATTTATGCACTTGTTCCAACGGACTACAAGCTTTTCTATACCCGCTGTAAAGAACTCTTTATCTAGCTGTTTGAGCCAATTTCCCACAAACGTTTTGACATCCTCATTATCCTGGAACCACTTCCCACGTAATGCCTCCTTCAGTGGACGAAACAAATGGAAATCCAGGTCGCTAAATCGGGGCTGTAAGGGGGATGAGGCTGTACTTCCCAGCCCATTTTGTCGATGGTTTCACGTGTTAGTTGAGCAGTATGAGGATGTGCATTGTCTTGCTGGAGAATCACACCTCTCCTCTCAGATCCCCGACATTTCTCTCTGATAGCTGGCTTCACCTTGTTTAAAAACATATCCAAGTAGTATTGGCTGTCTATTGTACGCTGCTCTTCGAGATAATCACAAAAAACTGGACCTTTAGTGTCTCAAAACACCGTCAACATGACTTTTCCTGCTGATGCTTGTCTTTTGATTTTTCCTGACAGGTGAGCTGGTATGCTTCCACTCCATGCTTTGCCTTTTTGATTCTGGCCCATAATAGTAAACCCAAGTTTCATCACAAGTTAAAATTTTGTTGAGGAAGTGCTCATCTTCTCTTTCATAACGTTCCTTTAGCTCTGTGCACACTCTCAACCTTGTGTAGCCGTGTCAACGCCTTTGGAACCCATCTTGCACATGTTTTGCGGTACTTCAACTTGTTAATGTTATGAACTGTACCAATACTAACATGAACCTTTTCAGCTATCATTTCCACAGTGACATGGCGGTCGGCACGAATAATGACATCAATTAGGCTTTCAAGTGAGGGAGTTGAAACTTCAACTGGTCGGCCAGAATGGTGTTTGTTAGTCACTACACCATTTTTGAACTTTTCTACCCACTTTTGCACGATTCATACAACTTTCATCATACACTTTAGTCATTCTAGAGTATAGGCCTATGTTCACTGGTTTTTCACCTTCAGCAAGTAAAAACCGAATAACAGAACGTTGTTCAATTAATGTGGATTTTTCAAGTGGACTCGTCATCATTAAATGTATTCTTGTAGGTTAAGAACACAACAATGTTGATCCAGCAGCTGGTCAAGGCTCATCCCAGTGATGCCAAATTAAAGTGATAAAAGTACCAAACTTGCCCTACCAACAGTTTTTTCTCCAGACCAATTTGTCTCTTTAATTATTGAATGACCTTCATATTATAATACACATTTTCATTTTTGCAGAGTTAAGGCGGCTTTACACGATGCTAGTGACTCGTATGAGTCACTCGGGCGAGTACTGAAGTCGAATATTTTACAGGGTTAGTGGCGTCTACAAGCTAAAATTGGTTTTTAACGTGAAGATGCCACTTGGTTTAGCATTGATTTCCAGTAATCGAGTTTTTTCTCCTAATTTTTTGCAAAAATGTGCACTATATGCAAAAGGTCTTTGATAAAAAGTGTTTAAAGACGTATATTAAAGTGTTGTGCGAAGAATTGATATAAATAATAATCGAATCGAAAGAAAATGTGCCAACAAGACTATGGGTGAGAAAATGGCTAACTAGAAGATCCGCTCTGGGGCCTCAAGTATGCTTCTTAAAGAGCTGGTTTTGGAGGAAGTTCCCGAACACCAAAATTGCATGCGAATGTCTCCAAATTCTTTTAATTTACTGTTGGGTAAAATATCGCTACAATGAACCAATACAACATTGAGAGAAGCTTATACCCAGCCGAATAAAGTTAGAAAATACCCTCTCATACCTTGCAATTGGAAATAGCTTTCAAAATCTTCAACAGCAGTTCCGTGTTCCAAGACCTGCTATTTCAAAATCTATACCAGAAGTCTTCGATGCAATTTTCGATGTCTTAAAAGAATTTATTAAAGTTATTAAAACTACATGCAACGATTACCTATTATGAAACACGGGGTACGCACTATCAATGACTTCAGTAGCACTGAACTAACCACTCGTATGTGTTACTCGAATCATGTAATCAGGCTCTCAATGGTGCTAGTATGTCATACATTCGAGTATTGTGTGGGGAACCAACTCGTTCCAGTAAATAGGATTGCTTTCTATTCTCTCGACACTCGCAGCGAGTACTTTACTGGAATACGGAACACCAATTTACACAAGGCGAGTACTAGAGTGAAGTGGTTTTAGTGACTTGTACAAGTTACTAGGGTCGTTAAAGCCGCCTTTACCGACAGCTAAGTCATGTTCTATGATAAAAAATACATGCTGACTAAACTGAGATTTGTCTTTATAAGATAATACTTAGTCTAGTCTTACACTCACGTAAGCATCAGCTGCAGCATATCTCAGCTGGGCATCAGACAAGTCCAACTCATTCCATTTACTGAGTCTCACTGATTTAGTTTTTGGAAGCTGTTTCTTCAACTGTAACAGAAAATTTGTTACTAAATAATACTGCCATCTACCATATTTAGCTAAAAAATGAATTTAACACTACTAAAATCTTTATTTTTATTTTCAATTCTACCATTGTACCTTTTCTGGTACGTCTCATAAATCCAATGTTAGTACTTATATTAATGATTTCTGCATGAAACAGTTTTAGCTGGCACAATATTTTTTTTCGTGGATCCGATGATAGAGCCAAGCTTCCTGAACCTGCAGTAATCCAAATAATACTAACAGTGGTTTAGTGAGACTTACCAGAAAAGGTAATTTTCTATATACTAAGGGCTCTGCCCCTGCTCGCTTAGCACGCCAACCTCTGTGGTGACATGTGGTAATGCAAACCACAAAATCCCTAACTTTGTTCATAATTTTTACATTTTTTAGTAGTAATGTTAACAAAAATGATGATTGGTCATCATCTAAGTTTGGTGGGGGAAGGGGGGAGCTGTGACCTGTACATAATTTAAGACATAAATTGAAATAGACACACAATATCCCCAAAATTTGCCCACAAAATCCGTAATTTTTACATTTAAAAATTTTTAACAGAATTTTCGGAATAAAAAGTAGCCTAAAATATTCTCTGAAAGTCCTCTACATGTTAATGAAAGTTTCTTCAAAATCGGTTCAGCCGTTCCGGAGATTAGCCCGGCCAAACAAACAGACAGAAAAATAATTTATAAATGTGTGTTTAGGTTTTTGTAACGTGTGAATAACCATATGATCTTTGAAAAAAGCTTACATTTTGAAATCACAGACAGACACTTCAATTTTATTTAGATGACAACCACTGTATTGTCAGAACAATGAATTCTCCATTATACATTTTGGCAACTGCATGAAAGAATCAGAAGCAAGTTTGGAATTTTTGACAAAATCGTGTTACTTTACACTTTCATTTGAAGCGTAGCTACGTAATATGAATATTTGGCTGAACACTTTATCAAACAATATCCAGATATAAATTAACCTCACCAAATATAGAACAAGTCTTTCCAAACTCCAAGGCTGTTGACAATTCAAGCTCTGGTTGGCAAGTTCACTAAGCTCTATTGTATTCTCGTCCAAAACAGACTTTACTGAAGTGTCAAAGTCTCGGCCCAGTTTATACAGATCACTAGAACAAAATAATCACTTTATACGAAATTTAAAACCAATTTTCAGAAGTTTAATTAAATTACAACAGAAAAAAAAATAATAATAATAATTTCAGAAGTTGATTTAAACAAAATTTATTACAGCACGGATTTATTTATAGTATTTTGCAGTACAGTAAAATCAATATAATGCAAAATATTCTAAAATAGTTGTTTAAAACTAAAATTACTACTACTAAACATTTTGATGTTCGTGGTAGTTTGCCCCTGCAATGGGATGAAAATAGTTCTCACTCTCGCAAACCCCACTCAAGCATATTCAAATCAAAAATTGGAAAACTAAACCAGTTCGACATGCCATGTCAAATGATACCCAAAGGAGGCCAGAAGCTCTATCGGAGCAGGCTGGCTGCTCAAGGGACAGTGATGACAGTTCAGTGGATACTGAGCTGAAGAAAACGGCATCAAAGATTAACAGGATGCACGTTAAAGACTCTGTCAAGAAGGGCGCTGCCTTCTGCAGAGAGAAGAAGAGGCGGCGTAAAAGGAAAAGGTGGCTGCAGGTACATGGGAGGAATCCCCAAAGCAAACTCCTGTGAGCAGAGAAGTTAGGGCTGGCAGTGGAACGCCAAAGAGGCTAAGGTCAGTACTAATTCAAGCTCAGGAGGGAGGCAAACACAAAAAAAAACCTAAGGGAGCGGCCAGAAATACACTAGCAGAGAAGCTGGCCTCCATTAAGATGGCTGTGATACCCAGAAACTATCCAGAAGGTCAGCTCACTGAGGAGAATATCTTGGAGCTTTGGTCTGTGCTGATTGCACAGATGAGGCCTTTGTCAGATGGGTGTCTGCCAGGCTTCAGTGAGTCGCCCATGCTGAATAGTGGTGCTATGGTTCTGCTGTGTGGTAATCCAGAGACCGAAGGTTGTCTGGAACAGGTAGTAGCCAGGAGCAAACCTTAGAAAGGGGTAGATAACGAAGTGGTGGAGGCGAAAAAGGTGTTTAATGTAAGCAAGGTTATCACCAGGTTTTCGCCTCCGTTCGAAAAAATGAAAGTTTAGGATGTAATCTCAAGGATTCATCAACATGATCTCAAGCTCTCAACACGAGACTGGAGAATCATAAACGGTAGAACCACAAGTCCTCAAGTAGTGCTACTGTACTGTAGTGTAAGGGCTCAATGAGAAGGATCTGGAAGAGCTCAAGAAGAGAAACCTTAGGGTTAGGCTTGGACTTGGGCAAATCCAGTTCCAGATCATTGGCAAACATCAAAGGGAAGCTGCTGTCAAGGAAGGGGCTGAGGGTAGTTCAGGCCAACTTTCAGCATAAAAAGGCTGCTAGCCTTAACCTGGCCATCAAGTTCAAGACCGAAAAGATCGATGTGCTCCTAATTCAGAAACCATGGGCGGTCAAAGGTAAGATATTGGGCTGGGAGACTCTGGGGGTAGGCTGATGTACAATACGTCATTAGGCACACCCAGAACATGCATGTTAGTAAACAAGAATATAAATGAAGTAAGATTTGAGGGTCAGGAAGGATGCAGGGCAGTTATAATAGGCTCTGTGTACTTTCCATTTGATTTGATTGACGGAAGAAGTTGGGCGGCTCGTGAAGGAAGCAAAGAGGAAAGGGCAACACCTAGTCCTTCGAGTGGATTCCAACGCTCATCACTCGGCATGGGGCAGCACAAACTGCAATGCTAAAGGTATGGCTTTGTTTGACTATATTTCTAGGTTAGATCTAGACATGGTAAATGTAGGTAACAAACCTACTTTCATCACTAGAGTGAGGAGAGAGGTTCTAGATATTATTTTATGTACTCAACATATGGCTAAATACATTAAAGGTTGGAGAGTTTCAGAGGAGCCATATTTGGCAGCCAATTTGAATTGATGAGTAAACAATGTGTAAACTATCGATACAGAAACCCCAAAAGAACTAACTGGAGTAAATTCAGGGAGGATTTGGGGCAGGCTGTGCAGGAGATTAATACTGAGGTGAGGGTGGTAAGTATGTTGGAAGAGGCAGCGGAGCAGCTGTAAGCTGCTGTGCAGAGTGCATATCAGGCCAACTGCCCCCTCATTGAAAGAAAAGAATATGGTAAGGTAAGGTGGTGGAATG
This sequence comes from Philaenus spumarius, assembly GCA_018207615.1. NCBI lineage: Eukaryota > Metazoa > Arthropoda > Insecta > Hemiptera > Aphrophoridae > Philaenus > Philaenus spumarius. Next base: position 570,585 of record JAGFPH010000167.1, on the reverse strand, counting down.
GGGACCTTGATAGGATGAAGAGGGAGGTAAGAAAAATGTTCAAGACCTCTGCTTGTCTCGGGTGTTGGGAACCATACCACAAGAAACTCACTGAGTATAACTGGGCAATCTGGAAAGCAAAGAGGGACTCTTGTAGGCAGTACTGTGGAAGAGTTAAAACATGCTCTGAAGCAGCCAGACTCCAGAAGGTCCTGAAGGCTGATTGCACTAATGTGGTAGGTTCTCTGGAAAAACCAGAAGGCTCTTACACGCGGTCGGGGTTGGAAACGCTGGAGGCCCTCTTGGCATGCCACTTTCCGGACTCTGAGAGAGAGGAAGAGGGGTTGTCTCTATGCACTGGTGTTGTGCCGAGGAGAGCGGATTTTAACTGTGCAAAGAGAATCATTTCAATGGAAGTGTGGAATAGGCCATTACATCGTTCGAATCGCACAAGGCTCCGGGGCCGGACAGGATTCTTCCCCTGTTCCTCAAGGAGGGATTGGAAGAGCTCAGGCTGGTGCTTACGGAGGTGTTTCAGGTGAGTCTAGCCTTGGGCCATGTTTCAAGGCAATGGGCTGTGGCTATGGTGGTGTTTGTACCAAAGCCTGGAAGAGCGGGTTATGCTCAGGCCAAGGCATACAGACCCATCTGCTTAAACTCATTTCTACTCAAGACAATTGAGAGAATACTGGATAGAGATATTCGGGAGACAGTACAAAGGAATTTAGCCTTGCGTGAAAATCAGTTTGCTTATAGACCAGCCTTGTGAGCAGACATCAACTTGTGAGCAGGTTGGAGGAAAGCCTGGATGGTAAGGAAGTAGCACTGGCGGCATTTCTGGATATAGAGGATGCCTTCAGTAACACTTCACACCAGTCGATGTTGAGGTCGTTAGAAGGGTGTGGGGTGAACAAAACTGTTGTAGGATGGGTTAATGCCATGTTAAGCAGCAGAAAAATTCAGGCTTCCCTGTATGATGAATCTATCATGGTCAGGGCTAGGCAAGGATGTGCTCAGGGAGTTGTCCTTTTTGTCTTTTTTTTAATTTAAAGGCAAAATCGGGGGAGGTGTTCTTTCCCCCCTACTATGGAACCTTGTAGTGGACAAGCTTTTGCGGAGGCTGAATGCACAAGGATTTTACACTCAGCAGGGTTATGCCGATGATGTCGTCATTGTGGTAAGATGCAGAGATCTAAAGATTGTCAGAGAACCCATGCAGACTACCTTTATTCTGGTTGAAAGATGGTGTCAGGAGGAACAGCTAGCTGTAAATCCTGGAAACATTTCTCTTATTCCCTTTACAAGATGAAGGAAACTGGAGGTTATCCAGCTGCCAAATGTCTTTGGGCAGGTGGTAGCATTTGGGGATCAGGTGAAGTACTTGGGCATCTTGCTGGATAGAAGACTTACCTGGAATCCGCAGATGGAGAGGTTGATAACTAGGGCCAACAATCTTAAGTTTGCATGTAAGAGGGCTTTAGGTAAAACATGGGGGCTAAAACCAAAGATGGTTATGTGGATTTACACCATGATCATAAGACCACTAGTCGCTTATGCGACGGTAGTATGGTGGCCTAAAACAGTTTATAGTGTTGTCGGTGGGAGGCTTGATAGTGTCCGAAAGGGTAGCTTGCCTGGCTGTCACAGGGGTCGACTCCGACGGACGCTTTGAATGCCCTACTGGATCTCCCTCCTCTTCGAGTGTTTATACAGGGGACATGCCAGGATGGGGGCGTACTGACTGCAGCAGGTGGCTGCTGGACAACAAGATGGCCTGCGATGGGTCACTACAAAATAAATCAGGTGGTCTCTAAGGAAGTTTTAAACAAGACGTCAGACCACATGATTCCAAAACTCTCTATTCAGAAATCCTTTAAGACAAAAATCTTCTCTAGGGAAGAATGGGAGTCTGGAAGGAGTTTATACGACGAGCAGGATATAGTCTGGTTTACAGATGGCTCGAAGACGGAGATGGGAACAGGGGGTGGAGTCATTGGGGTTCAACCTGAGGGCTCCAATGTCCTGTATCTAGGCAAACATACTACTGTTTTTCAGGCAGAAGTTTGTGCGATCTCGGAGTGCATAGAAGAGAATCTTAGAGTGGGATACAAAGGTAAGAACATCCTGATTTTCTCTGATAGCCAAGCAGCGATCAAAGCGCTAAATTCTTATAGAGTAAATCTAAAGTGGTGTGATACTGCCTCTCGGCATTGATGAAGCCTAGCCAGGGTTCCTGGGCATTCAGGTATTGATGGTAATGAGAGAGCAGATGAGCTAGCCAGGGTAGGGTCCGAGTCTCCTCTTGTGGGCCCTGAGCCGGTGCTTGAGATTTACTATGGGCATGCCAGAGCATCGGTTGAGATGTGGATGCAGGAGGGCAAAGACAAAGCCTGGAGGGTTTCAGGAACGAGTGGACTTGCCAGGAAGTTGTTCAAGCCAGGCAGGAAACATGCTGAAGAACTTATCTCACTAGGAAGGGATAACATGAGATGGGTGGTTGGCCTATTAATGGGTCACTGTCATCTCAGGAAATACCTACATAGAATTGAGATTACCGAGGAGAGTATATGTAGGAAATGAGGATTGACTGATGAATCGGCAGAACACATCTTATTGGAATGTGAGGCTTTAGGTAGAGCCAGAACTTTTACCCTAGGCCCCCCAGGGCAGGAAAGGGAAACAATCCTAGGAAACCCAATAGGTAGTATCTGTGCTTTTTTGAGGAAGACTGGTATTACTGGGTGGGAATAACTTGGAAATTTAAGGGGACTAAAGATCTATTTGGTCGATGCCGGCAGGGTTCTTTTAGGATTTTGCAACCCGTGGGAAAAAAAGGGATTATTCATGTTTGACTAGTGACAGCAAGGGTTGTCACACTCCTCTCAATGGGTGCAGCTCGTCTATACCCACTGTGTGGAGATAGAGAATTGAAAATGCTAAGGGCAACCACATAGTGGAGCGGTGATACAAGCTCCGATAAGTGGGAAGAGAAGAGCGATGAATACAAACACACGCTCTTCAATAGAATATCACATGGTGGAAGGGAGGGCTGCTACAAAGGAATCAAACATACTTGTTCTTGTCGCTATTTTCACAGGTGGTTTGTCTCTTAAAATGGATGTTGAACTGCAAACGGATGCTGCCGCAGTTAAGTATACAAATGATGCAACTCTCCATTAACATTCCGGGTTCGGTTGATGGCATTCCTAAGCTTTTTTTTGTGTTACATAAAATGCCATATTTTCAAAAAAGAATTTTCCGTGCACATGAAATTCATGTGTGAAAGAGAAAAAAACATGTGGACACAAGTGAGAACTACAAAAGTCAGCTGAAAAATGGGACTTTTGTAAAGCTGACTCACTACTATGCGGTGTAATCTCTTCCCTCTGTACTCTACCTTCGCGTCTATCACAGCTTATATCGCCTTTCCACTATGCGGTTACCCTAAGAATTTTATAAGCAGGGCACTCTTAACAGGTGAACCTATTTTTCATTAGATTAATGTTTAACCAAGTTATTGGTTCCTTTTTCATTGAACAATTATGAGGGATGTTTATCTCGATATTTTTCAGCTCAGAACAAACCGAACAAAAAACCTGTGTGAGTTGTAGCCTTCCATCAAAACTGTAACACTGGACCAGCGTTAAAGGCAATAAATAAGCCTGCCAAGCCACTAATGGGACACATATAGAAAAGTTTTATCGTATGTAAATTTTAATAAAAATATTAAAGACTGTAAATATAAGCAAATAATATGAAGCCATCAACACTAAATTGTTATACATGTACATCGACTTAATTTGTTACAATTTTCTATAGCAAATGTTTTCATAGCCACAAGAACAGTTATATAAGTAAAACTTGAAACATGTACTTACTTTCTTATGTTCAAGCCCACTAGTCTTACTTTAGGATGTTTGATTAAATGCAAAAATATTGTTGGCAGCCGTTTCCATTCAGACACCTAAACAAACGTTTCTTATAAACTATCTTTGTATAACAAATAATTCCTTTAATTTAATTTCTATCAGTTATCATATTGCGATAGGTACCCTTCACATTATATAATAATTAATAATAACCACTGGATCTACTGGAACAGGCAACAGGTACTTTTACCTGGAAAAAAATGCGGGAGATGAAACTTGGTAATAAGTACATTTTGACATCCTAAAAAACATACTAAGTTTGCGACCCCCACCACTTTGAGCTTATACCGCCATTTTGTAAAATGGTGGCCAAATTCAGGTTTTTTCCAAATAACTTCAGTTGGGTACGTCTAAAAAAAATTTGCATAAAAATTATAGAAAATTTAATTTTCTAAAACTTTAGTTTCAAAATTTTTTCTGTAAATAAACAGTTTTTTAGTTAAGTGCAATCTTGTATTGTGTATTTATAAAAATTGCATGAATACGCTATTATCACCTGAAATTGATGAATTATTTATTAAAATTTTTATTATGTTATTGATATTATTTGTTTTGTAATAATAATAGTAATAATAATTATTATTTTTCAATGTACTAGCTTCCACACCACCCCCGTGAGGTAAAGTTAATGGGGCGTTTTTTTTTTTACTGTGGTTTTATTTACGGGGTGTCCCACGAAGAGGTTTAAACATTTGATTTTGTATAGGTTGCCCATTAAAGCATCAATCTTTTTGAAACTTTACACATCCCACAATAGAGGCTTTAAAAATGTTCTGTACAAATTTTAGCAGTACAACTCTTGCAAAAACAAAATGGTGGAATAATGAAATATTATTAATTTTCTCTCTCTGTAAATAGGTAGGCCTATTTAAATTATACCTTACTGATTATGTAACAAAAATTCAATTATAAAATTACTGTAGATTTAGTAAAATATTTTTATTGTCACATTCTAATGATCTTTCTAAGGCACTTTGATTAGAAAACTAGGATATAGTCTTAACATAATGGAAAATTTAAAACCAAAGGCTAAAGTTGCTCAAACTGTAATCCGTCCACAGCAACACACTGGTAACAGCGCTAAAAAAAATGATTCGTACACTTTTAAAAAGAAATCCTGCGGTATCCGTAGAAGTTCCTCTTCAATTGCGAGTTTTAAATCCTCATCATTGTTGAAGCTGTAGGAATAAAACATGTTCGTTTTCGTAACCCCATAAAAAGAAGTCACATACTGTTAAATCTGGGGACCGGGGTGGCCAATCCAAAAAAATTACTTTCACGACCCATTAAGGTTACCATTTAGTAAATAAGTCCTTGACAGGATTTGCGAAATGAGGTGAAGCACCATCTTGTTGGAAGATTGTTTGGTTCATTTCTGGAACCATAATAAAATGAGACAAGACATGTTGATTTAAAACTTGTGCTTAAATAATTCCAGACATTGTACTGTCCGAAATTTCGTAAGATAACACCCCGTTTACACTCACAGCCGCCCAAACAGTAATGCCTTTTAATTTGAGTAGAGTATCTTCAAGAATATGGGGATTGTTGGTGTTGTAATAATTATAATTATGCTTATTCACTACACCATTGCGGTAGAAAGTAGACTCGTCTGAGAAAACAATGAGTAAATCAGGATCTAACTCATGATACTCAATAATACGGGAACAAAATTCCACTCGTCTGTCCGGATCATTATCAAATAAATTAAGGACTAGGTGGCTTTTGAAAAAAATCTGGTACCAACTCAAGAAAATTATTTTTGGAGGGAGAAAATAAGTAAATTTTTCACTGTGCCACCATTTTCCAAGATGGTGGCGTAAGCTCAAAGTGGTGGGGGTCGCAAACTTAGTATGTTTTGTAGGACGTCAAAATGTACTATATTACCAAGTTTCATTTCTCCAACATTTTTTTTCCAGGTAACTTCATTTTTAACTTCCTGCTGCCTGGGCTACTATGTTGATAGTGGTCGTGCTAAACATGGCTTGCACACAAACAATAGCTGATGTCACAGTTTATAGTTTAAGTGGGGGAGCCAGCTTGAGGCTAAATGTTCAAGTATAAGTCAGTCTGTTAGTAACAAGGTGGACTTACTTGCCTTTGCCTCCATTTAGTTTAGTTATAAGTCAAACTTACTATTACAAATCCATGAAAAACTACATTTTTATGAAGTATTATTAGTCCCTGAACCGACTCTTTTTGTTTCAACATTTTATTCCTAAATTTTAATGTATCAACGATTTGAAGTTGAGTTTGTGCTTCCGCCGCAGCCGCTCCGATTGGTTTGAAGTTATTTTAATCCATCGATGTACAATAATTAATATTCTGTCCCCGAACCGGAATGACACCAACTAAAAACTTAAGTCTTCTGATGGCTGCTGCCCTTTCAGTAAACTCATAGTTAATTGGACTACATTGTATATTGCAAATAGTCGGGAGGGTGGCGGCAGCGACCGACGGTTGATTCTCAACGAGTTTTTTGGGAGAAAATTTGCTTTCTTCAAAATTTGCTGCCGGGGGCATGTGCCCCAGTGCCCCGCTCCTAGATCCGGCTCTGACTGCAGGAGTGAACCAGACGAGGGCTGTGTCACAAAGTATTTAATTCAACATTTTATATCTAGTAACATCAATTCTTTTGTGAAATTTATTACTTACGTGAAATAGATGACAGATCTGATCGTTTGGACAAACTTGTATGAGAGCAGTACGTCCTGAACCTGTTTGATAGTCGACAGGCCATTCCAAGTCGAAGCCTAAAGCTAGTTCTTCGACCTTGTCTAAACCAGACCTAAAACAAAAAATTTTATTATTTGTGTGTAGTTTAGATTCATTCATTATTCAATGACTTGATCGATCATCATATATGTATTTATTAGTGAATTTCCATAGAAAAGATGAGCTATTGCAGTGACTCTTATGGTGAGACCAAGGTCAGGGGAGTAGTAAATGAGCACCGATCATGGTCCCCAGCACACAATTGTGGGTGTCATTAAAAACTTTTTATCTAACAGCCGCATTTTATATCAGATTTGGTCCAAATATGTTGGTTGTCTATGTGGCTCGGACGAGTTCGTTAGCCGAAAAAATCCAACAATCGGAAATGTTGTTTTGACTGGTAATTGTTTTTTGAGATTTTTCGTACTAAAATTATTTTTGGGTGGGGTTTTGTGTAAAAATATAAACATAGGAGATTATTCAACACATTTATATGACCTTATAGCACTTTGGGTTCCCCCAAAATCGATCAAAACGTAAAATACTAGGTCAGCTTCTATTATGAGGCCGACGGCCAGGATGCAAACCGCTGCAACCAAAGAAAAGCAGTAAAAAATCCGAGGCCACAAGGTCGAGGTGTAAACTTATAAAGAGAGTTTTTCCGCTACGAGCAGAACTAAGAAGCTCTTGAGCCTGGTTTGAGGCTTAGTTACAAACAAATTCTACTAATATAAATTACTAATGAGCTTGATTTGTGAGAAGGTAACTATAGTTTGGTTACTGTAGCCCATGCATCACTGAAGATACGGTAGCGACATTGTCGTTGAAACATGTTTGAAGTTAGTAAACGTTTATATTGTGAGATTTTGTGTTCAGGTTTTATTTTATCTACTAATTTTTCATACACACAGTTAGCTATTCAACGTCTTTGTGAGTAGACCAATTTCCCAAATAGTTGGTTGAAACTCTAAAATTATATAGGCCTAAACATAATTTTGGAAATTTGCTTGACTCCCATCAGCGGTTCAGTTGCGTGATTGAATCATTTATTGTTTTTAAAGTTTAAAACTAAACCGTTTTAGAACTTGTTTGTCTGTCTAAAATTGGTAAAAAAGCGTGTTAACACATGTTTTTGGATGTAGTAGATGAGGATATATTTATAAATCCAAACATACTTCTGACAATACACAAACTCGGAGTAATGTGTTTACATATCTAATCAAAGAGGAATTTACAAATAGCATTTGTACTATCCATTTAGGTGTATTTTTATACTTTTTTGGATTAGTACAAGGACCAAAGTGTTCTTCAACATCAAATGGTGTGCTGCATTGTAGACGGAATTCATAAAATTTGGTTATTGACTAAGACCATTAATATTATTGATTATGTATTAATTTAATTAATTAATTAAGACAATGTTGTAGGTGGAGTGAGTTGGTGGTGAGTTGTAGGACAATTAATTGCAGTTAGTTGTAGTCTTGGATGACAAAGGCTAGTTTTGCCCCCCAATAGATTTGATAAGGATCTGGAATGAAACGCTAATACCACAAGTTAGAGAGCAGATTTATTGGTGGGATCAATTTTCTTAGAAGTGGGAAGCCTAGCGTACGAATATTATTATCATGTAGCAGTATTCTGTGAAGCATTTTGAAACTATGCTGACAAGAAAAATATAATTTTGCTAAAACCAATGATGCTTTCTTACCTTCCTTTATTAAGTAGCAATTCTCTTATGCAATGCGGATAAACAATAAACTCATCATTATAATATTCATTGCATTTGAAAACAAATCTCAGGTTTGAAAATACATAAATAGTTTAATAATTCAGTTTGAGTACAATTTTCTGCCAATCCTAGCGAAACCCTTTTATTTGAGTTCGTACTGAAGTAGGTCTCATGAATGGAGGAACTCCGAAACGCGTCAACGAACTCAAGTAAAAGGGTTACGCTAAGATTGGCAGAAAATTGTACTCAAACTGATCATATGGATCCTAGCAGATATCATTTGTATAATAAGTTTAATAATTACCTAAGCATATTGTTCTTACATAATTTCCTCGCAAGCCATGCCACAGTCTCCTGTGTTATAGCAGTAGTTAATTCGTCCATCGAAGGTTAGGATGGGGTTTTCCGGCTCTTTGCTGCTGTTTTCTTCCGATTTCTCACCTCCCTGCAATTGTAGTTAATGACATTAATAAAAGGTTTGAAGAAGTTAATTTCTTTTTAGATGTAATCCATTATGTTCAAGTATTAATTAAAGAAAGTCAAAACAAAGACTGTGTTTTCACTCATAATAGAAAAGTAAGAAGTGACAGTAGGCCACATAGACGGTCTTGTAGCCAAGAGTTAGCATACCTGACTCAATGCCTTTTTTTCGAATTCGTAACAAATTTGTGTACAAAAATAAGAGAGCATCTTGTAAATAATTACATAAATTTTATACTTACGCTCACGTCATCTGATTTTTTAAATAAGCAATGCTTACTAAATATTTTACTAGAGGAGGAAGGTGTTTGTAAATACTTACCATATCTAACATCCAACTTGGTAACTTCCTTTCACTCGTCATCGTTTATAATTATCGAAACTGGTTTCCTTAAGTTCCTAGAAAATTCAAATAGACTTTAACATTAAGTTCAAGAAATGCAAACTTAGTTCAGGGAAATAATCAAATAATTATAATTGTTTTGTGATGTTGAGAGAAAAGTACCCAACAGGCCTGACACAAAATTGACTTTTGAATTCTAACTACATATCCATTGTCTTCATCCGGTTTCAAAACATAAAGGGCTCAAGCTCAACCAAAGAATTTATCTCATGGACAGTGCCTAGGGACAATTCATTAGTTTTCAGTAGTTTTATAATAACTGTACAATTTATTTTCAAAGTACCGTAGTTATAATTGTTTAGTAATAAAATTAGTATTGTCATTTAAAAAAAAAACTACATAAGACTTATTTAAATAAGTCTTTGGGCGTGTAATTGGGTTGTGTAGAATTTTACAGCACATCTGTGTAATTAGTCTGTGGTGTGGCTCCTAGTACTTAGATCATTTATTTTAATAAATTTGGTGTCATGGAATACTTTTTTGAGAATGCCTACATTGAAAATAATTCTCAAATGAACCTACTTTAAAAACAATGGGCTAACGGGTCATTCCAGGGTAACTGAATGAATACACTCTACATAATCAGGATAAATCTTAATTTTGTTCATCACTTCAGGGTTGTAGCACCATGAGTTGGTTTTCATTTGAAAAATTGCAACTATGCCGGTACGCTATAGGGTTGCGGTAGGAATGTCAACCTCTGCTAAAAAAATCTTTAAATTATTCTTATTCTTATGTTCAGTTGTGTATTTATTTCCATTACCTCGTTTTACAGTAAACTAACTTTTACAAGTTACTAAATCTACAAGTTTACTGTCGATATTAACGTACAGGTACATTAACCCTTCATAGGTCGCGTCTTTAGTTGTGACACAGTAGGTCGCGTGGTGTACAAAAGACCGCAAATCGTTCTTTTAGTCTTTCCACGAATAATATCCCTGTATATTTATTTTGTATAGTATTTTTAACGTATCTACTCTTACGTGGAAAATAATACTGCAGGATTAAATTAAAAACGAATAAGTTTAATTTCATTTTCATTTTTTTATTGAACTTTGAAAATTAACTTCGTAAGTTGTTACAAAACTGTTTTTACATTTATCCATGAAAAGAAAAAGAACATACATTTTATTTTGCATAAATGCAACAATACAACTTATTAGCAAAACGTAAGCATATGCAATAGATATTATATAGTATATAATTCTATATTTATTTACCAAATGTATGAAAAAAAGTATAAAAAACTATGAAATTAATTTAAGCTTATCTAAGAAATAGTAGTATGCATAAATGATATTCTATTTACAAAATAATGTTTTATTAGGCATTAAAAAAATGAATATTCATAAAAGCTTAGTTTCATAGTACCATTATTTACAAACAAAAACAAATATGAGAGTACATAAAACGCATTGTAAATACTAATATAAAATAAAATTGTGTAACATTATTGAACTTGATCAACTATGCGCAGAGTAACATCTTTAGCAGTATTGCTCAATTTGTAAGGGCCTTCGGACTGCTTGCCACAATAAATTTCTAAATTCTCCGTATTATAAGTTCTTGCGTCACACAATGCATACACTTTCAGTCCATAGCGAGCTGGCTTATTAGGAATGTATTGTCTAAAACTACATCTACCACGGAAAGCTTCCAGCATCTCGTCTACAGTTACATACTCACTGAGACTGTAGTGTTTTTGACAACGATTGACAAATTCTTCATATAATTCCCGAATGGGAGCAGATTTATCATGTGAATTTCTCTGTCTTCTAGTTCTTAGGTCGTCAAAACGCATAGCTCTAATCAGAAATTTAAATCGTCTCAGAGACATTATCGCTCGAAAATATTCAAAACCTAGCCCATCTGCAGTCCATAAATCTTCCAACATCGTATATGAGGATTTTAGCATTCCTGTAAGGTATAACAAACCAAGGACAGCATGAATGTCATCTCTGTCCATTGGTTTTGCATCCCTTTTGCGGGAATAGTTCTCCTTATTTTTGTCAATCCACACATTAGTATATTGGACGATTTGGTCAACTAAGCTATCTGGGGAAAATAATTTCCAGCTTGCAAGAGGGGAGTTTGCAGCTGTAGCTTCTCCTTTTGGACAGGGTAGGCGGACTCCAATTCTCTCCCCACGAATTATATTATGACGGCGGGCCCTTCCACGAAGGTTTGCCATATTCATGTGTACATTCCACCTCGTTTCTAAATATTTACCCAAAATGAAATTTTGGTTAGTTTCTACATCCATTGATATATCTTCTCTTTCAGACAGATCTTCGAGAGAAGTTTCTGAGCTAGTTTCGTGGTTACTATGCTCTACTTCATCTTCAGATTGGTCGCTTCCTTCTCTCTCGACTACGACATCCCCATCGTTTTCATCAGAGTTGATATTTGATTTGGCAAATAGTTCTCGTCTGAGAAGTTCTCTGTCCTTCTCTGCCACTCGTTCTTGTTCCCTTTCTTCCTTCTCCACACTTGCTAGCATCTTCAATAATTTTGCAGCTTCATTGGCATCCATCTTCACAAATAAAACTACAAACTCCACAAACACAAATGAAAAAACTTAAAACATAAAAGGTCGCGTGGCGCACAAATGACCGCACAAACAATAACTTTGTAGGTCGCACGGTGTACAAAAGACCGCACTCCGCAAACTGCGATACGTCCTGGTCAGTGGCTTTGAGCTAACTGGTTGTCGGTTGGTGAGGGGGTGGAGGGGGAAGTGGGGATGGCTGCGCCAAAGGATAGGGGTCGCACATTTGCAAACAAAACTTTTACACAAAGAAATAGATTTCTTGCGGAGGTTTGTACACCACGCGACCTATGAAGGGTTAAAGAATTTCGTATTTAAAAAGTTACCTATTATTTTCAATCTGATATATCTAAACTAGCTTCACCTCACTACTTTTAGTGAGGTGTATCCATATACATTTATTTTTCACCAAGCTAATTTGTCACAAATATATTAAAACAATATAATTTTCAAACCTATGCTGAAATTAACCTCACTTTGCTCGCATTTCCTTGCGAAGTAAGGCCATATGTAGCCTATTTGTTTTTTGGTCATGATAATTTGTTGCAAATGTATTCTAATAATATAAACTTCATAGAAGAAAAAAAGTAGTAGGGTATAGAAACTACTTTTTTTATCTATACCTACTAATATTATAAAGAGGTAAAAAAATTGTTTGTATATAGGGGGTAATCTCTTGAACTACTGAACCGATTGAAAAAATAGTTTCACTAATAAAAAGCTACATTATCTCTAGGTAGACTATAATTTTCATTTTGATAAAAACCTTTTTTATTTCAATATTTGTAAATTTAGTCGGAAAAAATCTTATGTTAGGCCGACTGATGAACCAAAACATTTATTTTCATTTATTACCATAGCAACTAATTGAATAAAATAACAGTTAAAACAGCCGTTTGATAAAATATTTTATTGACGGATGATTTCAAACTTTGAAGCAATTATTTTTGTATTTCTAACTTTCAGGTTAGGTTTTTAAAGTGTAGACCTGAGCCTTGCTGGTTCTTTTAAACTTTATTATAACTGCTGTTATAAAATATATGAAATAATTTGATTTGAACATTTAACATTCTTTACCGTCTTAGATTTGAGGTTATTATTAATCCTACACCTTGATTATAAAGAAAACATAATATGATTAGGTATAAAGAAGGTTACAAAGGGGTTGGCGTGCGGAGCACGCTGGGGTTTCCCATAGTATTTTTATTAAGAGTAAAATGTTACTTTAGAACTAAATGCTTATTCTTTATAACTAAATGCTCTAGAAATGCTTATTCTACTATGCCTGCATTCAAATATAAATTACTATCGTAACTCTTTATTAATTAAATCTTCATAATCTCTTAGTCAATTTCAATTAAAACTTACTTGATTAGTAAGTTCTGTGCGCAAATCATAAATATAACTTCTTGCTTGGTTAGTTTTGTGCAATTACTGGATTATAAGTTCTGAAGACTTAGCCTACTTGATTAGGCTAGCAAGTTCTGTGCACTTACTTGATTAGCAAGTTCTGTGCACTTACATGATTAGCAAGTTCTGTGCACTTACTTGATAAGTAAGTTCTGTGCCCAAATCATAAATATAACTTACTTGTTTTAAAAAAAATGTACGTAAAATTATGATCTGTCATAAACACAAATCTTAATACCACAATTTCACGCAGTGTGACTGCCAATTTACATCCGGTGTTACAAACTTTTTCTTCCTGGAAGTGGGGCATAATTTAGCCAATACTTTGTAAAGACCGGATGTACATCCGCATAATTGACCTAAACTCGAAAATGTAGGTTACTTTCTGGAGCCGGGAATTTTTTTCGACCTTGAGCATCCTGCTGGCCCATCATTAAAGATTTTATAAATTATACCAAATAGAATATCTCTATTCCTTGGTAGATTAAGACATAGTAAATATTTCTTGTAAGTTCAGAACTTCGTAAAACTCGACGAGTTACCATTTTGAAAATTTTGAAATTAATTACTACTGTACTGATATAATTAATTCTAAAACATGGATATAGTTTATATTTACTAAATAGAATTGTGTAAATTCACGATACCTTGTATAATATTTATATATAAGAATAATATAAATGTAAATAAATGTAGGGTAATAATAAATATAACTTATATTTATGTATAGTATAAATGTTTTAATTGAAATTATTGATAATAGCCTATCTATGAAAGATATTATAAAACATTTATATTATAAATAAATATAAGAATTATTCTCCCACAGAGTTTCTCTTGAAGTCTTTAATATCACATTCATATTCTAAACAAGTTTAGCATTACTATTTACTAATTTACTCTACATATAAAAGCCTACTACTACTACTGATATAATTAATTTATAAGATGGTAATAGCTTCAAAATATTTATTTGTTGAAAACAATTTTAGTAAATAGCCAAACAAATCTTTGAAAAATAATTGAACGTTCTAAAACACATGAGTTTGATTGAACGGATTGATCAAACATTATGCGTCACCCTGAGTAAAGTGAGTAAATAAATAGGGCCTACTAGGGTAAAGTTTTACCATCACTACTGGTCAAGTTCTACAACTTGGTTAAAGTTTCACCAAAATCATTTGATGTCAGACACGGTAAGGTTGCTAACACTGGAAGAGTGGAAGTCCAATTCAAGGTTAAATTCCATTGACAGTTCAGTTAGGTAGCATCTAGCGCTACAGCACGAGTGAAGCAAATAGATGAACTACAAATGGATGCACCGTGCCAGCTGCCAGAGATAATAATACCAACACCACCTATGACCGCCCTCATGTTTAGTTTCATCTGCGGATTGCTAGTTTTAGTTTATTTTTGTTTTTCGTTCGACAATTTGGAAATGAGCAATATCAAATGACAAATTACAACGAACTCGATTTCGAATTATTTGTCGATGTAATTTTGTACACTTAGCTGCCTGATATTTTAAACTTTGTTAATTTTATAAGCTGAAATAATCTTGTAAGAATACTTATATTGATCAAATATTTTCATTACTATATTATAGCCACCGGACCACAAGTTTATAATGTAGTGAGGTTTGTAACAAAGTACACCGTCTCGTGAATTGCGGTCTATTCCTCTCACCTCGTAGAGGCTACTCTAAGTGTTCATTATCAGGTATCACACAACATCACCAGGTTAACAAAGAAATATAATACATTTAAAAACACGACACAACACAATCACTTAACACACAGGAACATAGTTGTACTGGACTACAGGACTAGTCTAGACTGCGGCGATAACCTTGTAAGCACCGAGACTCCCCACTTCGTTCTTATAGAATAGTCTGTGTTACTACTATGTTTGTTTATTTGTGTTGGATCATTGGGTGCCCTTAGGGCAATATTATAAATAAAAAAAGCGTAAGCAGCTATGCCGTATTACAATAGCCGAATTTTCTTATCAGGGAAATCATGTATTGGGAGCTTCTTATGAATTTTGTTTTCGGGAACTGTACCAAAAACACCTTTGCACAGGCTTATAGTAAATTTAATTGCCTTTCGAATGATATAACTCACAAATTTTACTCGGGCTTATGAGTGGGAGAAATCATGCAATTTCCTCGCTCTAACTTTAACATTTTGTGTAGAATTGAAAAATAAAAAAATTTACAAAACATCCGAATCCGGTAAATCCTACAAAGACTCTTTCACCAAAAAATCAGCAATGACTACTACTTATTTACTACCACTTTTTTATCAATCCGGAAATAAAACACACACACTCTAACGGCCGCATTTTAAGTCCGATTTGATCCAAATTTGTTACACAAGTTGGTTTTAAGTCGCTCAGACGAGTTCATTTACCAAAAAATCCGACAACCGGAAGTAACTATTTTTTTAGATTTTTCGTACCAGAGTGAAACTTTTTTAGACTTTTCTCTAGAAAAATAAATCATATGATATTATTCTGCACATTTCGTTTTTTTACACGACCTTATGGCTCACTTGATTCCCCAAAATCGATAAAAAAATACCTTAAAGTACCCGGTTCGAATCCACATGGGGAATTTTACCGTGGGGGAATCTTCTAATCCTAGGTAACGGCCAAAATTGTACGTTGCTAGCGAAGCGAAGCAGTTCATGACCTGAGGCCGTAAGGTCTAGGGAGAAACTAGCAAAGCGAGCTTTCTGCTGCGAGTGGAACGAAGCAGCGCCTGAGTTGAAGCTGGAGGCTTAGGTGTAAACAATTTCTACTAATATGATTTTGTACACACAGCTATTCAGAGTCTTCGTGGGCGTAAATTTCCCAAATAGCCCAGTCGGTATAGGTTACAACTACCAGTAATTTGCAATACGGCTGAATTTTTTTTTATAAGTACATTAAAGTATGTAGATTAACATAAAAAAAAGTTTACCAGTCTATCGATTTCCCAAAGTCGAAAATAAAATCGATTATCATTTTTTTTTCGATTATCCTTAATATGTCGAGCTGGGATGAAGATAGAGGAAAATAAGAAATACCACCGTGTAGGGGAGGTATTTTTCAACAAAAAAGGTCATATGTATTTATTTCGTCCGAGCAATGGTTTGTCTGGAAAAAATTCCATAATGCAGGTATGTATTTTGCAGCAGGGGAAATCACTAAAAGGGGACATCTTATTCATATATAAAGCGTTGGCTCTTTCTAAATTGGCCGAATTTTAATATATCGAATTGAAAATTGACATAGGAGTTAAAATATATATTTTAAACATGTATGCTGAGTCTCAGCTTGTTATCTTGAAATTTACCCGATCTAGGAGTCGATTTCGATTATCGATTTTAGGAGTACCGGGCTCACGAACTAATTTCAATCTATTCCAGTTTCGTCAATTTTTGGAATATCAACATAAAATTTGTTTTACAAGTTGAGTACACCAGTATAAATATTCTTAGTAAGTATGAACGATTTTTTTCATGTTATTTTTAAAAACGAGGCGCTTGAAAATGGTCTTCTGTTTTACCTATCTCGTTTTAACTATAACACTTTTGGATTCAACGATTCTATTTTCGACATTTTTGAACATATCGATTTAAAAATTGGTGCAGAAGTTAAAAACACAATTGTTTTTTGCTACACTTATTTTAAAAACTATATTTAAAAAATTGACTAATCTGCAGCCGATTAACTCAAGCGTTTTGATGAAAAATCTAAAAAGGTCTAAAATTATACTTTTTTAAGTTACTTGTGCTTTGAAAAGTAAATAATAAAAAAGGTTTATACTCCTTGATCTTGTTTGAATCTATATATTTAACTTGTAAAAAAACTTTCAGGTTGATATTTTGAAAATTTTCTAAACTGGAGCTGTTTAAAATGAATTGGTGGGTCCGGTACTCCTAAAATCGAGAAATCCATTAATAAGTCAAGTGGCTCTAGATCGGGTAATTTTCAAGATAACAAGCTGAGACTCAGCATAAATGTTTAAAATATATATTTTAACTCCTATGTCAAGTTTCAATTCGATATATTGAAATTTGACCAATTTAGAATGAGCCAACTCTTCATATATGAATAAGATGTCCCCTTTTAGTGATTTCCCCTGCTGCAAAATACATACCTGCATTATCGAATTTTTTCCAGACAAACCATTGCTCGGACGAAATAAATACATATGACCTTTTTTGTTGAAAAATACCTCTCCTATACGGTGGTATTTTTTATTTTCCTCCATCTTCATCCCAGCTCGAAATATTAAGGATAATCGAAAAATAAATGATAATCGATTTTTTTTTTTGACTTTGGGAAATCGATAGATTGGTAAACTTTTTTTTATGTTAATCTAAAAACTTTAATGTACTTACAAAAAAAAAATTCAGCCGTATTGCAAATTACTGGTACTTTTGGTCTAAATTGACCTTTACCGACTGGCCTAAAATAGATGGATGAAATCGTAAAAGATAAAAACTTAAGTTTGGAAACGCACACGAAGCGGTTCAACTGCGTGATGTAGGCTAATTATTATTTATTATTTATCATATCTGTTCTAAAGTTCATTAGCAGGTTATAGGCCTACATGCAGCGTTATCCCGTGACAAATTCATTGCCACTCTTTCTCCGCGCCTATAACCTATAATATCACTGATTACAATGTTCATATCTTAACTTACATACTTATTTGTAACATGGAAAAGCCGGGTATTCAAAAATATCAACTTTGCAGAAATCTTTCGACCAACAATTCCTATTATACTGGACTATTTTGTTAAGAGAGATCAATCTATCCTTTATGCTGATGACACGACGGCAATCCCCAAAGCCATTTCAAATAATGACTCGAATACTGTAATTAATCGTACATTTGCTGAACTGTCGCATTGGTTTGAACAAGGAAAAAACTCAAATTATACAGTTAAAACCTTCACAAAGTAAAAATAAATCTGAAATCAATTGTCATTTGGCGGTGAGCAAATTGTGAAATCACGCACAGCATTTCTAGGAATTTTAATAGATAAGAATGTCTTTTGGAGGCCATTCATACAGAAATTAACAAATCATCTTCACTCCTTTTGTTGTCAAAAGCTAGTGCTTAGAGATGTTGTCAGTCTTGAAATAATTAAACTTGTTTATTATATAATTTAAAATACCTGTTTTTGTGTACTGCCCCACAGTCCAGTAAGATTTTTCCTTAGTCGGAAAGATCGTTTCGCCTATTTCATTCAGGAATATTCTCAGGTACTAAAAGACAGTTGAATATGTTCAAAAATCACTTAAACGAAATACTCCTATCACTCAAATTCACCAGCGAAATAGAAACAAACCAAAGCATTAATTTTCTAGATTTTACTATAGTAAAAAACAAAACAAAATTTGAATTTAAAGTATACAGTTTAACACAAAATATATCAGTATGGAATTCCACGGAAAAAACGTCACCGAAGGATATTTAAAAACAAGGATATACACTTGCATTTTAAAACAAGGAATAACTTAGGCAAAGCAATAAAACCCAAAAATAAAGAAAAATTGCCCTTTCAATTCAAGGGGGATAAGATAAGTTATAGGATAACTGGCGATGATTGCCCCAAACATTACATCGGCCAAACTGTAAGATCTTTTAACATTAGATGGAACATACAGTAAAAAGAAACCTCAACTCGGTAAAATGTAAAGTACCTGGGTGACCAAGCATCGCTCGGTATTTTTTAAAATTGTTTTTCAGGAAAATGTATGTAAATACGAATCGCATACTGAATAAATATGAATATTTTTCGATCTTACGTACATACGATCTGTTTATTTAAATAAAAAACAGGCAGTCGTGGGACTGTCGTCAGAAGTGAAAACATTTTAGATTCATATAGTTAACTTTATTTTCGCGTCATTAAGACGTATTTTTTAATCAATGTATTAAATGTTGTAATGGGATCTTAAATAATTGCGGAGATGCGACGGAGCCTTAAACAATTGTGGAGATAAGATAGAGCCTTAAATATTTGTGGAGATGCGATGGAGTCTTAAATAATTGCGGAGAAGCGACGGAGCCTTAAATAATTGTGGAGATAAGATAGAGCCTTAAATATTTGTGGAGGTGCGATGGAGTCCTAAATAATTGCTGAGAAGCGACGGAGACAGCTATAAAAAAGTTTCACTTACCTGAACTAAGTCTTTTTACAACGTCATCTTTACAATTTGTTTACTTATTTACATGAACGATGCCGGGTACGTCAGCTGTAACAAGATTTCCTTATTTACCTGATCAAAGACGGGTACAAAAGCTGTAAAAAATTGGTATGACAAATATAAAAATCTGTTCCTTATTTATATGACCGAAGACGGGTACGACAGCTGTAATAAGTTTTCCTTATTTACCTAACCGAAGCCGGGCACGACAGCTATGTAAAGTTATACTTATTTACCTGAACTAAGCCTGGTGCGACAGCTAAAAAAACGTTACCCACACAATACCCATCACACACAAATACCCATTACAATTACACAGAATCCAGAAAAATGAACTCAAAAACAGCTTCTAACATTTGATTACACAACATCCGCAATGCAATAAATTGCCTAACAATGACACAAAACACAAAATTACCACTATCAACATCTACTTATATAAAGCTAGACGGTAACACTGATTCATTGACATTAATTATTTGGCACTTCCCGTAATCGGACCCCCCTCAACCTTATACTTGAATTAAAGCTCTCGACGAGAAACGTTTGGGAAAATTGCCAGAATTGAACATTTTTTAATTTTGCAAGCACCTTTTGGGCGGAAAAGATTTTTTAGATTTTTTTAATTTTTTCATTTTTTCACTTTGAGCGTGTTTTGTAAGAAAACGGTAAAAGATAGCAAACAATTTTAAATACTAAATGTAGAAAATTTAATTTCAGACCAACGATTTTTCATCAGATTAAGATCCAATCATCCATTTAGCCACTATTCATCCGAGAAGGGAAGCTTCGCCCAACGTTCTTAAAGCTAACCGGTTTCACTGATTCACTGACATTAATTATTAGGCACTTCCCGTAGTCGGACCCCCCTCAATCTTATACTTGATTTAAAGCTCTCGACGAGAAACTTTTGGGAAAATTGCCAGAATTTAACATTTTTTTATTTTGGAAGCACCTTTTGGGCCGGAAAGATTTTTTCGATTTTTCAATTTCTTCATTTTTCCACTTTGATTGCGTTTTGTAAGAAAACGGTAAGAGATAGAAAAAAATGTTGAACACAAAAGTTTTAGAAAATTTAATTTCAAACTAACGATTTCCCATCAAATTGAAGATCCAATCATCCGTTCAGCCGCTATTCACCCAAGAAGGAGCTCCGGCACACAATCCTTCAAATTTCCCATGTTAATCTTATGAAGATAATTTTTAATGAGTTTGAGTCAGCTGCCAAATAAAACAGCTGATTTATGCTAGGCCATCTATGTACAAACGAGCCAAAGATTAACGAGATTCTTTATCGAATTTTCCAACTGCGAGCGAAGCGAAGCAGCCATCTGAGGCGGGGTTGGGACGCGAAGCGTCCAGGGGCAGGGCCCCTATAGTTTAAATCTATAGATCCATTTACACCAATAACCTGGTATTCATATGTAACAACAGCTGTTTGAATTATAATTCAGAAAGCCTTTTTGGTACATTTTTCCTTTGTGTTTGTTTATTTCGTAACCTAAAAAAGATATTGGTTGTGAAAAATAATTAACTTATTTAAAATGTTCTATGTTGGTTGCTATAGTAATCCACCAACAAACGTGTAGGTGTAGAACAAACCTAGAAATTGTGTTTCTAAGCTTTTTTGAATAAAAAGCTGTTTTATCTGTTCTTGGGCTGGTAAAGAATGAACTACTGTATTTTGACCATTTTCAACCCATAAAATCTATTTATATTTTACGTTTCTAGCTATTCTAGTTTTAGCTGTACGTTGTTATGAATCAGCCAGTCAATCAGGACGTCTTCTTTTATGTATACAGATATGCAGTTCTTTCATTTGACGTGTTCGACCAATGAATGCTTTTACATAGTTCTTTTGCTTTGTTAATACTGTATCATAGTGTTTACTAGTGATCTAGTAAGCCCCGTGAAAAATCACAGGCAGATTAATTAGATACACATCCGAAACACTATTTAAAAACAACAGACTTTATCTAGGCCTACCTAACTATGCTGACGGGGAATTTTAACTCGGTAAATGTTTACAATAAAGGATTACAAAACTGAAGTCCTATTTTTTTATAATTGTTTTATTTATATAAGTTATTATATACAGTATCTCTTCTTTAAATTAATTTGTGTAAACAAATATATTGATGATAAAACGTTGTATGCATATACAGTTTATAACCTCAAAACAAATATTATAACGTACATTATATAGCATACATTAGTTCTATAACTCATATTTAAAAAAAATCAACTTCACAAGAAAGTATAACGATTGAAGTAAGTCGAAATTATAACCCCAAACTATAATCTACACTGGGTTTGTTTAAGTGTTACAGATGATGGGTGAAATCAACTATTTAAATGTACGAATGTTTCCGAAACTAAACAAATTTTATCTTTTCATTAAATTTGTATAAAAAATATATATTGATGATAAAAGGATGTATATATATTCATTTTATAACCTCAAAGCAAATCTTATAACTTATTATAGCCTTACGTTAGTTTTATAACTCATGTTTAAAAAAATCAACTTCACAATACTTATATTGATGGAAGTTGTAAACATAACCCCAAAGTATAATCTTTGCTAGGTTTGTTTTAGAATTACATATGATGGGGAAAATCAGCGGTTATATTATAATTTTACTCACGTACATACGTATGTACTTATGTATTTACGAACGTACGGACGTAAACTCGCTTTTATAGTAGTTGATAGTGAAGCAATTAATAGTCGAATTAATAGTTTATATGTTATAGGAAGATGTGCGAATGTTTTCGAAGTTAAACGAATAGGTATCTCTTCTTTAAATGTGTATAAACGAATCTATTGATGATAAAAGGTTGTATTTATTTACAGTTTATAATCTCAAAGCAAATCTTATAACGTATTAGCACACATTAGTTCTATAACTCACATTACAAAAAACAAAACTTCACAAGAAATTATAATGTATAATGATTGAAGTTGTAAACATAATCATAAAGTATAATCTATTTATGGGTTTTGTTTAAGTATTACAGATGATGAGTGAAACCAGCTGTTATATGTTACTCACGTACGTACACTCACTTTTATATTACTTGATAACAAGTAGATAGTTTTGTTCCAAGATTCCGCCTGCCCTGTGTCTCTCTAAATTGAATTTGCTCGATAAGATACAAACTTGTGTGCTACATTGGAAGTAAAAGAAAATATAGGTTTTGTGGAAAGTGGGAAAAGAAATTTAAAATGATTACCGTTATCAAATTTATTTTTTTCTAACGGGAAATAGCGACTAATATTATATAATGTCATTCTGTCATTGTAGCAAGGGGTATAGACATACAAAGATGTGGGGGGGGGGAGGACATTAAGCGCCCAGGGCAGTGTTTCCTGTCAATCTGATATCAACATGTGCGCATGCTTGTAAAGTAACAATAATTCACGTGACAATGTAACTGTCATCCGTGTCCATTACGAGTAACATGTACGGCAACTACACGGACACGCATTGTTTAGTGATGCGCGGTTGTGAGAGGTTTTTACAATCGAATGCGTTTCAAATACTGTACAGGAACTACTATTTTAGGCCCCATTTAATTAATCGCTCTTCTTTGTTATCAAAATCTAATAATACGACTTGTTAAAAACACACACACACTATTCTTAAGTCAATCGTGTTGTACTGAACAAGTTCCTGGAAGAGAGTGCGTGTAGAATAACATGAAAGCACTTTAAAATTAATAAATGTTTTGAAATTTAATGTTAATCTATTTAAAGAAATAATCATTAGCGAATTTCCGTAGGAAATATGAGCTGTTGCAGTGACCCTTATGGTGAGACCTAAGATTGGGAGTAGCAAATGAGCACCGTTCATAGTCCCCAGAGCTCGTTTGGGGTATCATTAGAAACGTTATATACAGAGTGTAAAATATTTGGGTCTGCGTAGGACCAGAAGGTGGAAGTTATACTTCTTTGGCCACCCAATGGTTTAGACAGGTAGACCTACTATTGATTAAATATATTTTGGGAAAAACTAGTCGTAACTTAGAGTAGCCCTACTATTTTGTAGATGATAGCCTATTCTCTTATAAAAACACTAACCAACACTGAAGGCACATTTTAAAATTAATATCCCATTTTTTCCTTCTTTGTTACATACGCTTATGAATACTATCGTTGCATCTGTTTGGTTGGTCACAGTTAGTCTGGGGACCATGATCAGTGCTCATTTACTACACCCAACAAAATGAATGAGCTCCCGAATCACCCTGCATATAACATTTTTAATGACTGCCGAAAACGTGTTCAGGGGACCATGATCAGTGCTCACTTACTACACCCAACGAAATTAATATTGCATTGCCTGAATAAGTCCTTGATAAGTGTGAAAAGTTTCAAATCAATCCGACGTTTTGAAGGGGGTGAAAATCACGTCGTGTTCTGGGAACCATGATCAGTGCTCACTTACTGCTCCAAAAAAAATTAATATTGCATTGCCATAGGTCCTTGATGAGTGTGAAAAGATTCAAATCAATCCGACGTTTTGAAGGGGTGAAAATCACGTCGTGTTCTGGGGACCGTGATCAGTGCTCACTACACCCAACAAAATTAATATTGCATTGTCATCAGTCCTTGATAAGTGTGCAAAGTTTCAAATCAATCTGACGTTTTGAAGGGGGTGAAAATCACGTCGTGTTTTGGGGACCATGATCAGTGCTCACTTACTGCACCCAACAAAATTAATATTGCATTGTCATCGGTCCTTGATAAGTGTGCAAAGTTTCAAATCCATCCGACGTTTTGAAGTATAGGAAAGTATACGAATATACGAAGAAAGGTATAAAAAGGCACTTTCAGGATTTTACTCCTAACGCGTGACGCGGTTTCTCGACCGTCCCCCCATCCCGATTACAACGGGCGCAAAGAAGTATAACTTCAAAAACTCTGTACCCAAACTTCAGGATATTGTTCCTTGGACCTAAATAAGCATACAATTAAATGCTACCAATGGCCTATCTTATTTCGTTTACTGTCTGCCTGTCCATATGTGTTTTTTACTAAAAAAAATCACATTTGAAAAACTACTGAACCAATTTAAACCAAACTTTAATCAACCCTTTATATTAATGTCGTCTATCTGAGATAAAAGTTTAGTTGACTTTGTTTCCCTCGTTTAAAAAATGGCGGCCACTTAAAATTTACATACTTAATTAAAACTATACATTTGACAAACATTTTTCAAGAATAGCCTATTTTTATTAAAAAATTTATAAGCAAAGCTTTTGGTACTTTTTTTTAAACCGATAAAAAATAACTTAATTAGGTACATTTTTTGTCAGGCAGGACACTATGCTTTTTAAGTGCTCCTTATTATGAGTCAATAGTACAAAAATGAAAGACACAAACATGGGCTTTGTTGTAGCATAATACAATTGTAATGTAATTGTTTTACATTACTTTACTTCAATCAACTACATTATGTACAGAGTATTAACAGTTGTTACAGTTGACTGATTTATCTTAAGTGATAAATCCGTAGCCTACAAATTAAGTGGTTAAATAAATCAGCTGACTTTATAAAATCAGCTGACTTTTCTACAACAATTGAAAACACTTTTGTTGTTTCTTTTTGTATTTGTATAACCTCCAAGTCAATACGTGCTTTTAGTTTAGTGTTTTAAGTAGCTACAGTATTACTATGAATAATTTCACTGCTGCAGAGTACTGTGACATGTAGGACTTGCTGGTGGAAATTCTACGGAGGCTAGAAGATTATATGGTGAGATGTTTCCTCATAGGCGGCGCCCTTGTGTTAAAACCTTTACTAAAGTTCATAATAGACTACCAAAAACTGGAACACTTAAAGTGGCCATGAACGATACTGGACGAAACAGGACTGTTAGAACATTTGAATTCGAAGAAGATGTGCTGCGTCATTTCAATAAAACCCCACAACAAGCACTCTAGCAGTTACAAATGCGCTAGGTACAAATCAGATGTCAGTTTTTAGAGTCCTGAAAGAAGATGGTTTGCATCCCTACCACATTCAAAAGATGCATGCATTGATTCCCTAGGACTACCCAGTTACTCACAGAGGGTATTTGTTTTCTCAATGGGTCCTAAATAAGGTTCATGATCACCAGATTTTCTAAATAAAGTTCTTTTCACTGATGAGGCCTCATTTAACAGTGATGGAATTTTTAATTCAAGAAACAGCAATATTTGGGCTTATGATAATCCACATGCAACAGTTGTCCGGGGTCACCAGGAAAGGTTCTCAGTAAAAGTGTGGGCCGGAAATTTAAATGGGAGAATTATTGGGCCCTACATTCTGCCAAACCGCTTAAATTCTCATACTTACTTGGGGTTTTTAAGAGACATCCTGCCTGAACTGCTTGAAGATGTACCCATTCAAGTCAGATTGGGAATCTGGTACCAGCATGATGGATCTCCCGTCGATTTAGCCCAAATTGTGAGGGATTACTTGAACTTTACTTACGGACACTAATGTTAGACCTGTGGAATGGCCTCCCAGGTCACCTGATATTACACCACTTGACTGGTGGGACAAATGAAAACTCAAGTTTATGCTACACCAGTAAATGATGAAATGGATCTGGTGGCTAGAATAGATCCATTGGCTAAGGCTAACAACAGACGAGACACCGGTGTACGGGACACTGTCCGGTGTCCCAACTTCTCGCAGGGAGAGACACCGTAGAGCCACAGAATCTGGTAGCGCACTACTCAGTGTCTCATCTGTTGAACACATTTAATTGATAGTACATTTAGTGTCCCGTACACTAGTGTACCGTACACCGGTGTCTTGTCTGTTGTTAGCCTTACTGCAGCTGCAATTCAAGAAAATTTTTTAGATTTCAACCGATTGAAAAGATCAGTGTTACCTTTTTGTTTTGTGTTTTGTACTGATATTAACGGACAAAACTTTGAGCACTTACTGTAAATTCTAGTTGATTTCTAGATTTCTAGTTGATTTAAGTAAAGTAATGTGAATTTAAATAAAATAAAGTACCAAAAGCAATGGTTATTAATTTTCTAAAAAAAAGTATTCTTGAAATTTTTTTTCAAATGTATAGTTTTCAAGTTATTTAAGTATGAAAACTTTAAATGGCCGCCATTTTTAAATGGGCAAAGCAAATTCAACTACACTTTTTTTTTCAGATAGACCACATTAATATAAAGGGTTGATTAAAATATGGTTTAAATTGGTTCAGTAGTTTTTCAAATATGAGTTTTTTAGTAAAAAAAAAAACACACATATGGACAGACAGACAGTAAACGAAATAAGATAGACCATTGTTAGCATTTAATTTTTTGCTTATTGCTTATTTTTGTCCAAGGAACAATATCCTGAAGTTTGGGTACAGAGTTTTGTTACACCAGAGTATGTATGTATGTGTTCGCACTCTAACGCATTTTAAGTCAGATTTGGTCAAAATTTGGTACACACGTTGGTTGTCTGTGTCGCTCGGACGACTTTTTTAACCACAAAATCCAACAACCGGAAGCACGATTTTTGATCGGAAGTAACATATGTATATATGTGTTCGCACTCTAATTCACTTTTGGTTGTAGTGATGAACTATATTTTTTGTCATACTGCAAATAATATAAAGAGAAATATTTTTAAAAAAATCTAAAATTAAAAGTTAATTAATTTTGATCCTACTAAACAAACAGCTGTTGCACAGGTTTGGATATATTACATCTGTTGTGCATGTAATCCATTACATCTCACAGGAAAAGCCTCTCTCGACGCTCACGCTGATGTCTGCCAAAACTCTCCGTTTCGCCCAAGAACCTTCCCCAAAAGACCTACCTTCTAATCTTTTCTCTTGATTTAAAAACTTCTGCCTTCACTCTGTTTTCCCCGTCTATCTTTTTACTTAGATGCTACCTACTCCATATTCCTTTGATATTACCTAAGTGTGCTTACAAGTGCAATAGTTCTACTGTTGACAAATACATTGACTCATTCCATTTCGTAATATCCTGATATGCGCACCGTTAAGCCTGGTTCACACGAGGTCGTGAACAGGGCGAGAGCACTACTTGCTTATACGACCTGCGAGCTCTCAACCCTCTCCAATTCAGACGGAACAAGTGCAATTGCTGGTCGTAATTTTATCACCCGCTGTTTTTTATGAATTATGGCAGAACGTGAAGCTGCGAAATTGTGTCCGAACTTTTAATACAGGAATTAAGAATTTATTTGAAGAACTCAAACAAACAAAAGACTAGGTATGTGTGAGTTCGAGAGTGGATAAGGAGACCAAATTTACTACAGGTGCCACCAGTGGTGTATGTCAGGAGTTATCCTTGGAAGATCAAAACAAATACCAAACTTTTTTGGAATGGATCCAAATTTGTTTTGGGTTTTGCTTAGTAAAATGAACGCAAAAATTCAGAAAAAAGACACCAATATGAGAAGACCAATACCAGATGAATCAAAATTTCAAGTTACTCTAAGATTCTTAGCTACAGGTGAATCGTTTGCCCGTCTGCAATATATGTTCAGGATACCAAAGAATACGATAAGCACATTTATTCCTGAGGTTTTGGATACGATTTACAACGTATTATTGGACTGTATTAACCAAACAATTTTTAAAGCTAATTGTTTGCAACGCCAAGACATTTCGGTGAATGTGCAATCATATTTTCAAAAATTCGCCCCAGATAAAGTAATTATAAACCAATCCAAAATTGTTCCATAGCTTTTTTTGTAGAGAAACGTTCAACGAATTTATATATGCCAGTAAAAAAATTATTGATGTACAATTTACAAAGTTATTAGCTCAAGAAACGAAAAATGTTCAGTAACGAAAGGAAAAAGTTCAATTGTAGGCCTACATAAAAGTAGTACACATTTTTGTAACTATTTTCATTAATGTAAAAAAGTTTCGTAATTTAGTTCTAAATAGACCTGTATACAAATATTTATCAATTTCAAATTTCTTACTTTGAAAACACCAGTTTTTAAGTTCCTACTACAAGACTGCTAACGAAACAGGCCTAGTTTAAATAGTAATTTACTAAAATATCCTTTAACTAAAAATAAAACATTATTATAAGAAAATGTAGAGAATAAATCAAAGAATTGAACTTGCAAATTATTATGTCATACAAATATTTGAGTTAGCTTTACTTGAATCGCAAAATGATATGAAACAAATGAAACCTCGTGCGGACAAAGGGAATTCAAAAAATTACCGTTGAAGAGCTTGGAAACAGCCTTGCTTTGCCTTGAATTTATCTCAAGCGGTAGTATAAATTCTGTACTTTCAACTGCTGTTTGAATAACATCTAACCTCTCAAATCTAGTTTACTTTATGTCAAACGATAGATTGAACTTTGGTCTATAAATAGATATAAAAAGGCTATTAAAATAGTTCATATTATAAGAGATATCTCGAACGCAAAATGTGCTGTTTTATTGGTTGTAATCAGTTCAATTGCAAAGGTAGACAATTAAATATCTTTGGAACTATACAAGTGACTTTTGATTGAATGGCAGTTTTAGAAAGTTAAAATCTTGGCGAATCCAAAACTATCTCTATATTATTGTCAAAATATCCCGGTCGAGCGGTAAAGAGCTTCAAAGAATTGACAAAGTCGAGTCTTTCCATGTGATTTATTCGCGCGGCGTTGGCGTTTCAGAAAACTAATATTTTAAAATGATGATTACATACGTAAATATACGTTTTAGAAAAATAAGTACAAAAATTAAAGTTTAAATCATTTCCATTCCACCAGTTTTTGTTTTATTGTGATCGGATGATTTACAGTGGGTGAAATATCCAATACAAGTTGAGTTGTCACAGATACAAAATTCACTATGGCATCGCGAATTCACTTTGAGTGGTCCCACTTCTGGAGGGTTAAAGTACATTGTAAATGTGTTTTGCGTACATATCTCATTTTATAGACAGACATGTTGCCTCTTCGAATGCAGAAGTACGACTGAAGCGGTCATGCTAAATCCAACAAACTGGAGAAACCACGACCAGCTGCTGATGCGAGGACGTGAACGACCCTCACATACTCTACCGACAGTTCAGACGAGGTAGAGAACTCGTCCTGCCAGATGATATGTGTGAACCCGGCTTCAAGGAACTAATTTTTAGCATACGGAGTTATACAATGCAGCCAGGATAAGCTACGGGTGTCTGGACTGGAATGGTACAATTAAATACTATAAATAATTTTACTTATGGAACATACATTTTGTGTACGCTGTACAGATATTTAATAACAGAGAAAGTATTTTGACGTCAATAGCTGATCCGTCATTGTTTAAAGTCTAAAGGAAGTTGAACCCCGCTACACCCCTTTACATGCAAATACCGTGGTTTAATGAAGTCAGCGCTTTCTGGTGGGTACAGTAGCGACTAAAACTTTGATTTCAATCGACCGAAACAGATTACGTTAGCATAGTGACTGCACACTGCTCACCCCTCTCCCTTTGTGTGACATGCTATTTAGTGCATTTCCTGTCTGTCACGCTTAGTAATGATACGGACAGACCAGTTCACAGAATTACAATTTCAGCTCGGTACATTAATCGCAAAACATACGTCCTAGAAAATCTGATATTTAAAATATTTATTATATTTTGTAACAGCAGTTATAATTTAGGTTAAAAGTACCAGCAAGGCTCAGGTCTACACTTTAATAAAAACCTAACTTAGAAATACAAATAATTGCTTCAAAGTTTGAAATCAGCTGTAAATGGAAATATTGGAGCAAACAGATGTTGTATCTGTTATTTTATTCAATTGGTTGCTATGGTAATACATTTAAGTACATGTCTAGGCCTAACCTAAGATTTTTTCCGTCTAAATTTACAAATATTGAAATAAAAAATGTTTTTATCAAAATGAATTATTGCCTATGTTACTCAGAGTAACAAAGAAAAGTAAAGAGAAATTCAGATAATAGGGCAGACAATGGTAAAGTAGCTAAATTACTTATATTTTCAATAGACTATTCTAATAAAACCACACCAAAATGGCGTAGAATCAAATACATTGGTAAAGTTAGCTATGTCCTTGGCGCTAAGGACACCTTCTCACACCAAAAGTGAGGCTATGATCTTGAGTCCTTGATCCTCTTAAACTCCGGAGCTGACAGGATGGCCTCCGAGGTGAAAAGATGGCGCTAAGGTTCACGGGAAAAGAAAAGCTTTCTTTTTAATTTCGGTCTTTTATTTATCGGTACTATCTATTACACAACACAAATCCTACTGGCTCTTTATATTTATAGGATATTTAAGTGTACGGAGAGGAACCACACGCCATACACGCGGTCTAGTCGGCGAGCCTCACATCCTGGTCAATTGTAGACGGGCTGCGATTGTACACGTATTCTTTACTTCCAACTTGTATCTAATTTGTTTTGTGAATGATGGACAATTAGTAATCTTGTCTTATTAAACGGGCAATTCTTGTATATTTTTTTATAAATTTATTTCGGGGATCTCGCTAACGGCACTCTAACGATTTTGATGAAAATTTGCATATATTAATATATAGGGGTTTTTCGACGTCAGAAATCGAATGCGCTAGGTCTTATGTCTGCAAAAATGCGTATGGACTCGGAAAAAATGCGCATAAAATTTAAACTCTGAACTTATTTTGTGTTCCACTTTTGAAGTCACTAAGTATTATAGGCGAATAGATACAATAAAGATGTTTTAAAAACAGATGTTAATCTGTTAATTTTAGCTCCAGATGTGTATATACTATTTATTTAACAAACATAAATCATTAAGAATGTATTAGGTGGTATAATTTTCAACTTATTTCTTTATTCAAACACCAAACGTAAGTATTAATAAAACAGAACTAATTACACTCATGTTTTTTTTATTTAAATACACAGTTCATATGTACGTAAAATCGAAAAATACTCATATTTATTCAGTATGCGATTCGTATTTACATACATTTTCCTAAAAAATCAACAAAACAAATAGTACTGAGCGATGCTCGGTCGCCCAGGTACTTATGTATTACGAAGATTGATGTATCCGTGCCCACGGGGTCACATCTATGCGGTTGGGAATGTATTAGGAAAGAAAACTCACTGTAAACCAGCTGTTTACTGTAACCACAATTTAAGGGAAATATTAGTAAATTTAAGGTTAAGTCAAGCTGTGTTTACAAACTTTCATGCAACATTTGTAATGCAGCTTATGTGGTTCTGACTTTAGTAATAAAGACTTTAGTTTTTCGAATCATTTAAAAACTCATTTAGTGTCAGATTTTTACTATAATGGTAATTTTAATATTCTCCATGTCAATGGAAAAAGTAGGAAATCAAATTCTTTGGAAATGTTAGAGATTATTTTGGAAAGACTTATACTTTGTACTAATAAGTGATCAGGTAGTATTTATGTCAAACTCGTCTCTGCTGATACCATTGTCTGCCCTGTGACCATTGTACACATCTTTTCCCTTTACTTTTGTTGTAAAAAAACATAGAGATTAACATTTTTGATAAAAGAACTTCAATTTAAAAAAATATAAAATAAAATCCTATTTGTCAATTTAAAAGATATAGACTATTATGAGTTGCGATGGACTGTTTAGTATACTATTTATTACTATCTGAATACCCGTGCTTTGCTACTAGGAATTTGTTTTGCATCACTATGTTACTTAATTTGTAATATTTTTCCTCATTTTTATTGAACGAAAGTGAATTATTACATAATATTTTCGATTAGTTTGTTATTTATTGTTCACTGGTGGCCCGTCAATCGTCTTTGTCCATGGTATTTGAACTCAATAAATTAAATAAATTTAAAATTAAAGAATTCAGAGTGAAGAACGACTTCTTTTTCAACCGCTAAATCTACAGACTGGTAAAATCACAGTCTTAGTTGGATGGTGCACCCAGATACGTTTTTATGCGAATCCATAGATCGTGATAGTTTTGATCAGCTTACGTCTTTAAATATTTTCTTAAAATTAATGAATGAGTTCCAAATTTCAGCTCTCAAGCTTTAAGGAAAGAATATCAATTATTATTTATTGTTTTTAGTGGTTGCTATCACATTTTCACCCCTTAGCACCCCTTTAGTAATAAAATGAAAAATGGGTTTATTTTTATGTGTATCTTGTAAGAAATAATTGTACAAAACTTCAGCTCTCTAGTTTTAAGGAAAGTATAACAATTAATATTTATTGTTTTAGTTGTTCTTACTACATTTCTAGCCCTTAGCAGAACGTGACAAAATGTAAAACTGGGTTATT
>JAGFPH010000167.1:493725-521029 GCA_018207615.1 Philaenus spumarius | reverse complement strand
ACATTTTCTGGGGACGATGGTCGGTGTTCATTTACAGGTTGTTGGATTTTTTTGGCTACATTTTCTGGGGACGATGGTCAGTGTTCATTTACCACTCCCAATGAGCTTTTGCTATTACTTGATTTAATTTTACGGGTAGTTAAACCATTTGACTTAAGTAATTGAATTGCAAATGTTTTTTTTATATCAATTAAGAATAATATTAAATCATTTTAGTTTTATAGTTTGTGTGAATTTAGTGCAATGTTTTTTTTTTGTAGCTACTTATTTATATCCATTTTTTGTAGTCACCGTAATCTTTAAAAAATCCTTATACTAATATGTGTAAATTGTGAAATTTTATTGAAATTGGTTTAGCAGTTTTTTTAGAATTTAGAAAAAGTAAGTGTGTGGATTATTATTTAATTTACTTATTCCATTTCACCCCTTTGACTTAAGGGGGCGCTTACCCTGCGCCATATTGAATCTGATTTCCATAAGAGCAATGCTACAGAATAAGTAATTTTTTCCCGTTAATTCGTGGAATAAATTTAAAATCTTGGTTTCATTTTGAAGTACTATCATATTAGCCCAGTCGGTATAGGTTACAACTACCAGTAATTTGCAATACGGCTGAATTTTTTTTATAAGTACATTAAAGTATGTAGATTAACATAAAAAAAAGTTTTCCAGTCTATCGATTTCCCAAAGTCGAAAAAAAAATCGATTATCATTTTTTTTTCGATTATCCTTAATATTTCGAGCTGGGATGAAGATAGAGGAAAATAAAAAATACCACCGTGTTGGGGAGGTATTTTTCAACAAAAAAGGTCATATGTATTTATTTAGTCCGAGCAATGGTTTGTCTGTAAAAAATTCGATAATGCAGGTATGTATTTTGCAGCCGGGGAAATCACTAAAAGGGGACATCTTATTCATATATGAAGCGTTGGCTCATTCTAAATCGGCCGAATTTTAATATATCGAATTGAAACTTGACATAGCAGTTAAAATGTATATTTTAAACATTTATGCTGAGTCTCAGCTTGTTATCTTGAAAATTACCTGATCTAGAGCCACTTGACTTATTAATGGGTTTCTCGATTTTAGGAGTACCGGAGTATAAACCTTCGCTTTTTATTGTATTTTACGTTTTGATCGTTTTTGGTGGAACCAGACGGGCTAAAAAGTCGTGTACAAAATAAAATGTGTAGAGTACTCTCTAATATGTTTTTTAGAGAACAACCAAAAAAGTATAAATCTAGTAGGAACATTCTAAAAATATCTTGCTTCTGGTTGTGGATTTTTTGCTAACGAACTCGTCCGAGCTTCTTAGAAAACTACTGTGTGTACCAAATTTGGGCAACATCGGACTTAAAATGCGGCCGTTAGAGTCAGAACACACACATCTATATACTCATTTTAATGCAATGACTCCCCAAAACGTGATTGGTGTTCATTGACAACTCCCTACCCTATGTCTCGCCATAAGCTCTTCTTTCCTATGAAAATTCGCTATTGAATCGTTTCCAGTAATTTTGTGCCCGCTGCAATTTCTTGGCCAGAACTACAGACTACGGTGTCACGGTAAGGCAAGTAGGGATTTTACTAATAATGCTCCAGTTTGGAACGCCAACAGTCCTGCATTTTTCGAGAGAGTGGGATTAAGAGAGGCTTAAATCTCCAACAATGTTAAATAAGATATTTAATTAGAGACTGATCTGCGAAAACAAACTTGGAAAAATATTCGAAATAAAACATAAACCTTTTTTAATTTATATTCTAAATTTTTGTGTTAGGAGAAATGATTAAATGTTTTGGTATTTAATGTTATATCTTCCCGTAATGTCTATGAACTACCCTTAGAATTATATTCAAGGCAATGCTCCGCTGTTGTTTGATTAAATTTTGAGGATAGTTATAGCATTGACCCTTTGACTTAAGTAATCGAATTGCAGTGTTTTTTTTTTGTGTCAATTAAAAATAATATTAACTAACTTTAGCTTTATAGTTTGTAGGAAGTTAGTGCAATTTATTTTTATTTTATAGGGGGTAGCTACCCAATTTAAATATATTTTCTTTGTAGTGACCATATTCTCTAAAACAATCCTGGTACTAATATGTGTAAATTGTGAAATTTTAGAGAAATTAGTTGAGTAGTTTTTGAGAATATAGAAAAGTAAGTGGATTACTATTAAATTTTAAGGGTAGTTATTCCATTTCATCCCTTTGACTTAAGTAATAAATTTAAAAATAGTTTTCTATATCCCTTAAAAATAGTAATACTGTATATCATTATAGTTTTATAACTTGTTGGAAATTAGTTTAACTTATATTTATGATGATGGCAATGGAAACGTATTATTGCATATTGTGTTAATTTTACGTAAATGATGATTTATTAGGACAGGAGCAGTTGGATATAAGTTGGATGGTGAGGGTAGTTGTGAACTGTACACAATGTAAGGCACAGATCGAAATAGACATTCAATATCCCCAACATTTGTCCACAAAATCCATAATGTTTACATTTTTTCAACAAGAATTTGAAATATTTTCGGAGTAAAAAGTAGCCTAAAATATTCTCTGTAGAGTCCTCTACATGTTAATGTAAGTTTTGTCAAAATCGGTGAAGCCCGAAAACTAACAGACAGACAAAACATTTATAAATCTGTGTGGTAATACGTGAATAACCGCATGAGCTTTGAGCAAAGCTTATATTTTGAAATCACAGACAGACAGAAACTTAAATTTTATTTATATGTATATATGGGTAGCAACACCATTTCAACCCCTTATACGGTAGTAATTGTAAAGTCTAAACATTCCTTGCAATTATATTGATAAAGTGCGACATTTTTAGCGAAATCGGTCGAATTGTTTTTGAGCCTATAGAGGACAAAGATACAAACATTCATGTTTATAGAGATTGCACACTGAATTGTGATTGAAGTAGCAGAAGTGTAACAACGAGTGTTTGTTGTTAAATCTAGTCTCTATTTCTGACTCAATTATAATGCAACCCATTCACACGGAACATTCGAACCCATCAAAGTGTTCCACAGATGCAAACCAGTTTTGCCCTTGTTCGGATAAACTTTGCTAAAATTAAACTCCGTAAATATGTGCAACCTTTGTTCCCGGCTCTGCGTATAATTGAAACGTACTTTGGCGGAGTTTAAAGGCTTGCACGTGGCCGGCTTCTCGAGTATAATTTAAAGCAGTGAAACAGTTGAAGTGAAGCCATCACCATGGCGACGCTAAACACCGTCATCCGCCGTCAAATTCATTTAACAAACTAATTACATTTTTTACGTGTATTTGTTCGCTCCGAGTTTGCATAGGTTGCCGTTTATACGGCTTCATTTAGTCGGTGGGGTTGATCGGACGCGGCGAAGGTTGTTGCGTAAAACATGTTTATTTAAAATTGTGTGTTTTTTTACTTTCTCACTATACTAACAAATAGACAAAGTATAGTGATCGCAAAACAAATCCATTTTGAGATTTTTGTGGGAGTATCCGTTTTGGGACCCCCTGAGTCCAAAAAAGTGGTTTTTACAAAATGTCTGTCTGTATGACTGTATGTATGTATGTCTGTATGTATACAAAGCTAAAGAGAAAACTATTCAATCGATTTCAATAAAATTTGCACCATACGTGTTATTTAGGCCTGTATAGATGCACGAAAAAAGGTTTTTGGCCAAAAAACTCCCACAAAAAATCAGTTATTATTTTTTTATAAAAAACGGCTCTAACGATTTTGATAAAATTTGGCTTATTTGTAGCCCTTAATGTACCCTACCATATCAAAAAACCGCATATTTCTAAAAATTCTCGTTTAGCTAATAATAATAATAACTGATTTTTAAGGGTTTTTTGGACGAAAAGGGGGTAGTTTTTCAAAATTTTTCAAAACATTTTTCTTGCATCTATACAGACCTAAATGACATGTCTGGTGCAAATTTGTTTGAAATCGATCGAATAGTTTCTCTCTAGCTAATAATAATAATATTTCTTAGTTAATCTCCTAGTTTAAAATTACCTCTCCTACCCAACCTACAATAATAAATATGAAGTCACAGTGAATCTGGTTAATAATTTAAATATGTTTGTGAGAAAGTATGTGTCAGTTCCTGGCACTGTTTATTTTGAATGTGATCTTTCGTTCCTTCCTTAAACCACGTTATTCTAACTTAGGTCACTATTATTCCACCTGAATTGTAATTTTTAGAAAAAAATACTATGAATAGTATTTTTGTTTGTTATCGGCAGATTCGGGTCCACAAGTTGGGCAAAATCATTAAACATTTTGCAATTTCATAACAGTTTTCACTTCTTTTAGCGCTTTGTTGCGGTTATTACAGGTTGCATAGTATGTCATTGAAATCGGTTGACGAATTTTGATTAAGGACTTAAACACGAATAATGTCAGCCTTATAAACCTAGAGATATCATAAAAAGAACACTTGTACAGTAAGAATATGATGTTTTGTAAAAAAATTATTTTTGAATTTTAAATGGTTCGACCATCTTTTTTTAAGGTATTCTGTATGGATCAAATCACAAAGTTTATT
Source organism: Philaenus spumarius (assembly GCA_018207615.1). Lineage (NCBI taxonomy): Eukaryota > Metazoa > Arthropoda > Insecta > Hemiptera > Aphrophoridae > Philaenus > Philaenus spumarius. The sequence continues at coordinate 516,476 of JAGFPH010000167.1, read as the reverse complement.
GACAGTTTAATGTCCAAGGTGATTCAGAACTATGCGACAATGTCTTGGAAACTCATTCTATAGCTTAGAAACAGTACCACAAACTGGCACATACTTTCTCACAAATATATTTAAATTATTAACCAGATTCACTGTGACTTCATAATTATTGTAGGTGGGGTAGGAGAGGTGATTTTAAACTAGGAGATTAACTAAGAAATATTATTATATTAGCTAGAGATAAAACTATTTGATCGATTTCGGACAAATTTGCACCAAACACGTCAATTAGGCCTGTATGGATGCTCAAAAAAGGTTTTGAAAAATTCTGAAAAACAACCCCCTTTATGGCCAAAAAAACCCCAAAAATCACATATTATTATTATTATTAGCTAAACGAGAATTTTTAGATGCGGTTTTTTTGCTTATGTTAGGGTACATTAAAGACTACAAATAAGCCAAATTTGATCAAAATCGTTAGAGCCGTTTTTCTTATTAAAAAATAATAACTGATTTCTGGATTTTTTTGAAAAAATGGAGGTTGTTTTTCAAAATCGTGCCTACTTGACATGTCTGGTGCAAATTTGTTTGAAATCGATCGAATAGTTTTCGCTCTAGCTTTGTATTCATACAGACATACAGGCATACAGACATCCATCCATACATACATACAGACATAAATACATTCAGACATACAGACAGACATTTTGTAAAAAACCACTTTTTTGGACTCAGTGGGTCCCAAAACGGATATCTCCACAAAAATCTCAACATCGATTTTTTTTGCGATTGCTATGAGAAAGGAAAAGTAAGAAAGAAGTTCTTGAAAACATAGGCCCGAAAACGCTTCGTTTCCTAGATATTCGCCATTTTTTTTTACAAAATAATTCATATCTAGAGAAATATTTGACTGATTGAGTTCAAACTCGGCATGAAGTTTAACCTAACAATGATACACCTCAAGAAAAATAAAAAATAAAATCCAATCATGCATTTCAAAATGGCGGCTGTTTGAAAATGTCACACCTCAATTACCTCAATATCTAGACACATTTTTTGTAGCCCTTTTAATTTTCTATCAGATGGCTTAACTGACAAAACATTTGGATAAAGGATAATAGTTAAATTATGTGTAATAATTGGTTTGTTCAACCCGGCATCCTATTAGTCCAGTTAAAATCGATTAAAAGCAAGGCTCTTAAAAATAGTCTTTTGTTTTACCTATCTCGTTTTAACTCCAACATCTTTGGATTCAGCGATTCCATTTTCGAAATTTTTGAACATAACATTTTAAAAATCGGTGTAGAAATTAAAAACACTATCGTTTTTTGCTACACCAATTTTAAAAACGATATTTAAAAAATTGACTAATCAACGCCGTCCAACTCAAGCGTTTTGACGAAAAATCTAAAAGGGTGTAAATTATGCTTTTTAAAGTGACTTGTGTTTTTAAAAGTAAATAAGAAAAGAGGTTTATACTACTTGATCTTGTTTGAATCTATTTTTTTTAACTTGTACAAAAGTTTTTGGCTAATATTTTGAAAATTTTCTAAACTGGAGTCGTTTAAAATGAGTTGGTGGTTCCGATACTCCTTAAATCGCGAGGCCCATTGATAGTTAAGTGGCTCTAGAATAAGTAATTTTCAAAATAACAAGCCGAGACTCAACATGTAAGTTTAAAATATATATTTTAATTTCTATGTCAAGTTTTAATTCGATATATTAAAATTCAGCCCATTTAGACACTCTACACATATGAATGAGATTTCCACTTTCTGTGATTTCTGTTCTGCCGTATTATTTTTTTTTAGCAATATTTCTAATTTTAGTGAATACAAATAAATTTGTTTACTAAAAATACATTGTTGTAAATACTTTTTAACTTAATTTATTTAAAAATTGTTTTCAGCAACAATAATTTAAACAATTATTGTTTTGTTATTATTGTTATTGTTGCTTTTTTTTTTTGTTTTTTTTGTTTTGTTTAAAACGGTTTTTATTGAATAAAAATTTTAAACTTTTTTCTACTCGTCGAGACGAACAAATTAAAAAAATCACGTCAAAATTGGTTAACTTGCACTGGGTTTCTACCTAAATGTCTATTTTTACTGTACTATATACCAACACAGTAAATACAACAATATTATATGTACATTTGCTGTTATTATCTTTAATCAATCAGAATTCATGAGTTTGTTTCATCAAGTACCTGTATCGATAAACAATATTTTGATTGTTTTTCTGTTATCACTTGCAACTAATTTTAATCATTTGAATTCGGTTACTATCCAGTATTTAATTAGATTGTAACAAACAACACAAAAAATGGGGAAACGACTTTTAAAAAGATTATATGAAAATATATATATATACAAATAAATAAAGTTGAGGTGTCTGTCTGTAATTTGAAAATATAAGCTTTTTTCTAAGTTAATATATGGTTATTCACACATTATCAAAACCTAAACACGCATAGTACATTAATGAAATATACATTTTTGTCTGTCTGTCAGTTTGTTTGGCTGGGCTAATCTCCGAAATGGCTCTACCGATTTTGACAAAACTTTCATTCACATGTAGAGGACTTTTCAGATAATATTTTAGACTACTTCTTATTCTGAAAATATTAAAAATTCCTGTTAAAATTTTTTAAAAATATAAAAGTTATAGACAATATTAGGGATTTTGGGGGCAAATAAATGTTGGGGATATTTGGTAACTATTTCAATATATATAAATATGTCTTACATTATGACAGGTGATTACTATTACGAAATTGAGAAAATGTAAAAGTTATGGACAAAATTAAGGATTTCGTGTACAAATGTAGGGGATATTAGATGTCTATTTCAATGTATGTCTTAAATTATGTACAGTTCACACCTACCCTACCACCTAACTTAAATCCAAGTGACTCTTTCCTAATAAACAATAATTTCTATAAAAATTACTACTAAACAATTGAAAAAATGTAAAAGTTATGGACAAAATTACTGATTTTGTGAAAAAGTGTTGGTTATATTTGGTGTCTATTTCAATATGTCTTACATTATGTTCAGGTCACAGTTACAACCCACCAATCAAGTTAAATCCAAGCGACTCTGTCCTAATCAACCGTAATTTCAGTAAAAATTACTATTACAAATCGAAAAAATATAAAAACTATGAACAAAATTAGATAATTTGTGGTTTGAGTTGGCATCGCCATATGTCACCGCAGGGGCAGAGCCTCTAGTTTCGAGTATAGTTATTAGTAGTTGAACTGTATTTGGCTGACGGGCTTAAACACTTTGTCAAGTCGAACATAAACCCTAACAAACCTAATCTATGAAAAGTTAGGGAATCTTGAACGTGACGACCCACCCCGGCTTGTAAAGCTTGTGACAAAAATTGTCACTTAGTATTTGTGATGTATTGCCAAGAGTATAAACCCTGACAGTTAGGGTGTTTGGGGGGTGGCGCATGACTTGATTTCATTTCACGGAATTATACCCAGTTTTAAAACCGCAGAGGGACTTTTATTGGGAAATTATGTTTTAAAAGTGTAAGCGTTCGTGGGTTGTTCTTTCATTTGGACGTTTTATTTTTAGTTATCGATGAATAAGAAAATATTTCAGGATTGCGATATTTGTATACGGACTTTCAAAACAAACGACTGATTTATTTAAGAATTTCTTGATATAGGCATATTGATAAAACGGGTGTTCATTTGACACATTTACAAAGATTCTGGTTATCTCAGTGTTTAGTATTTTTAGGGGAAACTAATTTTGAAAAATGGGTTAAACCCTCTGATAACCTAACTTTAAAATATGTAGGGCACCAGAGTGTCACAGTGGTTAAAGGCGCTCGTCCAGTCTGCTATAGTTGACGCATACAGCACAAGACTGGCTTAGGTTAGGTTAGGACCTACCTACTAGTGTCCAATTACTTGCACTACACGCTGCTCTTAGTATTTATTAGTATAGATAGAACAAAGAAAAGACGAATACAAATAAAAATACAAAAATTAAAAAGTTAATTATTATATTTACTGTATATGAAAAGAAAATTAAAATTGAGCCATCCATTAGCTCACGTAGCTTAAAAATGCGTCTTACAATACTATTTTCCAGAACTTTACAATTTTAATTAAATTTTAGGGTTAAATAACCAAACTGGATTCAACTATTTCTACACTGTTACAATTCAATTTTACCTGAATCTTAAAATTTTACATCACCAATGTTGTTGAAATTTGTTAAATTTGATACTAAAAATATTTGAACGGGATGACATAGTTTGTCACATATTGTTTGACAATTTTGTATACAACCTTTTCAAACCACTTGACTGGTTTTAAAGTTTTCACAAATATTGTGAAATTAATGTAAACTAGTAGCTTGTAGGGGCAACAGTCCCTATATATAGGCTATATATTCTAGTAATTTATTGAATAAACTAGCGAAAAAAGCCTCCCAAGGTCGGCTGAAAAATGTCCTAGGGCACAATAAATCTCCAGAAATAGGTATCAATCGTATCATAAAAAAAAAATTCAATCACTTTCTTTAATAAGAAAACGACCTAAATTCAGAAATAGGTATCAATAAAGTTTTAAAATAAAAACAAACAAACTAAAAAAAAATCCTTATAAATAAACCGATAAAATAAAAATGACAATTCTTATTTTGTTGATAATAATTACATTTCCTTTCATTTAAATCAAACCGCACAAAAACCGGTTGCATAGATTTCTAGAAATAGGTATCAATAGGGTTTTAATATAGAACCAAAAAACCTCAAAAAGTGTCCTTACAAGTATTAGGATGAAGTACAAATTACTTTTCATAACTTTTTAATAATAATAACAGTATTCTCTTTTTATTTCAAATAAACAGAACTAAATTGGGCCCGGTAGATCTTCATAAATATGTAGTATAAGTGTTTCAATTTAGAACCAAAAAACATCAAAAAGTATACCGATGATATACAAATTATTTTTCATAAAATTTTTATAGTAAAGACAATATTCCCTTTTATGTTGAATAAACACCACTAAAATTGGCCAGATAGAACTCCAGAAATAGGTATAAAATCAAAATGGTTTTGGCCTAAAACCCTCAACTCTCAAAAAGTGCCCTTATAAATGTACCGATGAAATAAAAATGACATTTAATAATTTTGTTTATATCTATGACAACATTTTCTTTCATTTAAAACAAACCACATTAAATCGACCAGGTAGATCTCCAAAAGTATATAGGCCTATATCAATTGGTTTTTAACCGAAAAACAAAAATTTTAAAAACAGGCAGTCGGGGGTCTGCCGTCAAATGTCAAAACATTTTAGCTTCATATAGTTAATTTTATTTTCGAGTTATTAAGAAGTATTTGTTTAATTAATGTATTAATGTTGTAATGAGATCTTAAATAATTGCGGAGATGCGACGGAGCCTTAAATAATTGCGGATATGCATTGGAGCCTTAAATAAATGCGGGAATGCAACTGTGTCTTAAATAATTGCAAAGATGCTACGTAGTCTTAAATATTTGTGGAGATGCGATGGAGCCTTAAATAATTGCGGAGATGCGACGGAGCCTTAAATAATTGTGGAGATCCGATAGAGACTTAAATAATTGCGGGGATGCGACTGTGTCTTAATAATTAATTGCGGAGTTGTTAAAAAAAGTTATGTCCGTGCGATGACGATCATTCATTTTACTCCATGCAAAAAGTGCTGAACACGCCTAATTTTTCCCTTTAAAAAAATCTAAAATCATGTAAAAAAACAGCAAAAACGTCGGAACGGTAAATCGCCAGATATAGGTATCATTAGGGTTTTAACCTAAAAACAAAAAACTAAAAAATGTCCAATAATGGAAAAAAAAAACATTTAATAATTTGTTTAATAATGAGATTTTATCGACCAGTTTGATCTTCAGAAACAGGTGTCAATAAGGTTTTAAATTATATTAAAAAAAAAAACTGGAAAAGTGCCCTTATAAATATACCGATGAAATAAAATTGACATTTAATAATTTTTTCACAATAATGACAATATTTTCTGTCATTTAAAACAAACACCACTAAATTCGCCCGGTATATCTCCAGAAATATGTATCAATAGTGTTTTAACGTAAAACGACAAACAAATAAAAAAGTACCCTTATTAAAATACTTCCATGAAAGAAAATTGATATTTCATAATTTTTTTATAACTAGGACAATATTTTCTGTCATTTAAAATCAACAACACTAAAATCGGCCCGGTAGATCTTCAGAAACAGGTATCAATAAGGTTTTAATCTAAATAATAAAAAAAAATTTAAAAGGGCACTTTTAAATACACCCATGAAATAATATTGACATTTCATATTTTGTTGATAATAATGACAACATTTTCTTTCATTTAAAAAAAAACAGCACTAAAATCGGCCTTGTAGATCTTCAGAAATAGCTATCAATAGGATTTTAATCTAATACCAAAAAAACTCAAAAACCGCAATTGTAGGTACACCAATAAAAAAAACTTATGTTTCATAATTTTTTGATAATAATGACAACATTTTATGTCATTTAAAACAAACCGCACTAAAATCGGCCAGGTATAGGTATTAACAGGGTCACCAAATGTTTAAGGGTGTACTGAATTCTTATATAAGTAAGATTATTAGTTTCATAAGTTACTATATTTTTGAGTTGTTTGAAAATTATGAATATAATATGCAAAATAATGATTACCTACCTGCATAATTAATTTTTATGTTTGCTCTGTTTGAAAATAAAAAACGAAAGCACTGTGTTATTATCAATACCGTAAGTTAATTTATTTAATGACAAGAGAACAAAGGAAACATTTGTCAATCCTCTTGATGTATATTAATATACATTTCTTTGAATCTATTGAACACGAAATTAAAAAAAGAAAACCATAATAATGTCATCTTCAAAATTGAAGAACAATGAAAAACTTACTGTAGCCTATTATAATTCAAACATCTGTTGTTAGCCTACATATTATAAATAAAACACCTAGTTTCTAAAGCTTAAAACTAGTTTACTTTAGGCCTACACTGAACCAACACACATTTCTTGAAAGCATTTACATTTATCACCATAACAACCAACATGGCAAATTTAGACTCAGGTAATAATTATTCTTAACAACGAACAGTTTTTTTAGGTTATATCAAACACACAACAAACAAAGAAAAACACATCTCAAAACTGCACATTCAGCTGTTGTTATGATAGCTGAATTTTCCAATTGATATACAATCATCAGTTGTTAACAGTAACTTCACCTGATTTACACCTATACATTTCCATGCTATTTAAATGGAAATTATTATATACAATCACCAGTTTTAACAGTAAAATCACCTGGTTTACACCTGTATATTACCATTTTATTTAAATGAGAAATATTACATACAATCTCTATATTTTAACAGTAACATCACTTGATTTACAACTATACATTCCCATGCTATTTAAATGGGAATTATTATATACGACCACCTGTTTTTAATACTAAAATCTCCTGATTTACATGCTATTAACATGCTATTTAAATGGAAATTATTATATACAATCATCTGTTTTTAACAATAAAATCACCTGATTTACACCTATACATTTCAAAGCTATTTAAATGGGAATTACTATATACAATCACCAGTTTTTAACAGTAAAATCACCTGATTTACACCTATACATTCCCATGCTATTTAAATGAGAATTATTGCGAATGGGATGTTATATTATACAATCACCTGTTTTATAACAGTAAAATCACCTGATTTACACCTATAAATTCCCATACTATTTAAATGAGAATTATTTTATTCCGTAACAAATTTTCGGGACACAATTAAGTAAAATGAATATTTTCCCCCAAAATTGAATGTCCAGACCGTTAAAACGAAACCTCTCCCAGCTTTCTATCATCTCCCATTCGCTCACAATTTCATTACAAAATTTGGGCTTACGGAATTAGATATAGTATAGATTGGATACGACGCATGCAGTATGGATTATTGAACTATAATCATTATATTACTTCTAGTTTTAAAATATAAACAGCTATTCAGCGTCTTTGTGATTCAAGGTTCAGCTGCAAGATCGAATTATTTTTTATTTATTTTAATTCATCGTTAAACGTTTAAAATGGAAACAACATTCAAATAAATAATAAGTGTTATAAAACTCATTTCTAGTAGCAACAGCAGGACAGAGAATTTATTAATTACTCAAAGATTCAAAGGGCGGAGCGAGTCAAATTTCAAGGCAAAAAGCGTCCGTTTAAGTTTTAATTAGGTCGCCCCGTCTAAGGAGGAGTGGTTCGTTAGATAATATCAAACAAATTAACCCCATTCTGATTCTGTGTAAACCACCCCTTTAATTTAATAGCACCCCGACCTTCTTATAATATAAGTAAATACGACTTTAATATTATACAGTTAACAATATAAAAAACATTGTTTTTTAACAAGCATTGTTTAACAAACTTTGTTTTTTAACAGTCAATCGCCTATATTTTTAAGTATAGTAGACAATCTCCTATATTTTTTCAGTATAGTAGACAGTCGCCTATATTTTTTCAGTATAGTAGGTAATTGCCTATATTTTTTCAGTGTAGCAGACAATCGCTTATACTTTTTCAGTATAGCAGACATTCGCCTATATTTCTTCATTATAGTAGACAATCGAATATATTTCTTTATATAGTACCCAGTCGAATATATATTTTTTCATTATAGTAGGCAATCGCCTATATTTTTTCAATGTAGCAGACAATCGCTTATACTTTTTCAGTATAGCAGACATTCGCCCATATTTCTTCATTATAGAATAGAATAGAATAAATTTATAGTAGACAATCGAATAGATTTCATCATTATAGTAGACAATCTAATATATTTTTTCATTATAGTAGGCAATCGCCTATATTTTTTCAGTATAGCAAACAATCGCTTATAATTTTCAGTATAGCAGATATTCGCCTATATTTTTTCCATAATAGTAGTCAATCGCCTGTATTTTTCCAGAAAAGCAGACAATCGCCTTTATTTTTTCAGTATATTAGACAATCGCCTATATTTTTCCAGAATAGTAGACAATCGCCTATATTTTTCCAGAATAGTAGTCAGTCGCCTATATTTTTTCAGAATAGTAGACAATCGCCTATATTTTTCCAGAATAGTAGACAATCGCCTATATATTTCCAGAATAGCAAAAAATCGCCTATATTTTTCCAGAATAGTAGATAATCGCCTAAATTTTTTCCAGAATAGTAGATATCGGTTATTATTTTCCAGAATAGTAGTCAGTTCCTATATTTTTTCCAGAATAGTAGACAATCGCCTATATTTTCCAGAATAGTAGTCAGTCGCCTATATGTTTTCCAGAATAGAATCGCCTATAATTTTCCAGAATAGTATACAATCACCTATACTTTTCCAGAATAGCAGAAAATCGTCTATATTTTTCCAGAATAGTAGACAATCACCTTTATTTTTGAGAATAGTAGACAATCGTCTATTTTTTCCAGTATAGTAGATATTCGCCTATATTTTTCCATAATAGTAGAGAGTCGGCTATATTTTTTCAGTATAGTAGACAATCGCCTATATTTTTCCAGAATAGTAGACATCTCTTATATAAAATGCAATGTCCTGACTGACGATCAACGCAGAGCCGATTCTATTAAAGCTAGAGACTTGAAATTTGGAAGGTACATCCGTCCAATAATGTAGAGGCGTGCTAAGAAAGGATTTTGCAAATTTTGAATTTAAAGGGTAGAAAATGCGAAAATTCATCCCTCCCATAAGCAGCCATATAAAAGATAAAACAGCTGATTCGTATTTATTAATGTGTTATTCTGGTTACTATGGTGATAATTCCAAACTCTTTCAAAAAAAGTGTGTTGATTTTATAATAATAGGCCTAACCTAAAATTGTGTTAAACCTTTGGTCCAAATAAGCTGTTTTATTTATAATGTGTAACAATAATATAATGTTAAATTGTAATATTAGATGTTTGAATTATTATATTTCATAGGTTTTAAAGGCCTAACCTAAAATTGTATTAAACTTTTGATTCAAATCAGTTGTTTTATTAATTATGTGTAACACACATTAGGCCTATGTTGAATTACACGGGATACGAATTACAGACTTTCAAAGTTTCAAATTAAGCAATAGCGAAGCATTGCCGGGTCCACTAGTCACCTATATTTTTCCAACATAGTAGACAATCTTTTTTGAATCAATCATATTAGCCACGGATAAATTATATAATTATATTATATTGCATGTGAGTACTCACGTCTGTTGATCCTTTTTGTTTTTCCTCTCAATAAAACAATTGCAATTTCGGGCATGAAATACCAATCATCAGGTTTTTATAAACATATCACATATACAAGAACACAAAGACAGACATATATTTCACTCCGTATTGAGAGAAAAACAAAAAGGATCAACAGACGTGAGTACTCACATGCAATATAAGTAGACAATCGCCTATATTTTTCCAAAATAGTAGACAATCGCCTATATTTTTTCCAGAATAGTAGACAATCGCCTATATTTTTTCTAGAATAGTAGACAATCGCCTATATTTTTTCTAGAATAGTAGACAATCGCCTATATTTTTTCTACCGCATCGACCTGACTTAAACGAAATTTTCTCCTGACTCCCAGTGGTAAAACATATTTATGTTAAAAACGCAGAATACAATAAACCGGAGTGTCACTCACGCACCAATGTTCCCTTACCATTAGTCGAAATAATGTTAATAACATTGGCGTTTCTACTAAGAGTATGGTTAATATATTGACATTATACATTGGTAGATGGTGACAAGGGAGAAGAGGGGATGGCGAAAAAATAATTTTAATTACACATAAAGGTTATACTGTGCCGTAGTCACGTCTTCTTGACTTCGCAAAACACTTTGAATTGTATTATGGTCCGTCCTTAGCATACTTAAAACATTACCCTTATTTCAAGAAGCTTCGTGTTCATCTGGCTCAAATATAAAAATGTAAATACTCCTCCGGAATGAAGTTTGCTTAAGTTTCTACTCGAGACCAGAATCTCTGATATCGATTTATCCTATCCCTCGCTCCGCTCCGCTCTGGGCAACTGTATTAATACACTAAGAACGATTTCATTTCACGGCATTTTAGTTTTGTGAATGATGAATCTCACCCCCGACTTTACACCCCTTGTGATACAAATCATCCCCCGCCCCCGACTCCTTTAACTTTAGTGTTATGTCGACTTCTATTATATTATGCATTTAAACGCTGGGCTGCGCTGCTTGAAGAAGCTTTTAAGACGTTTATCCATTGGAAGTAGTTAGCGAGTTGAATGCGATTGTGGAAATTAAATGTAATTTTGGGAAAAACATTAACTCTTATAAAAAGGAGTGTAACTTACGTACATACGTTCTTGTTGTTGTTGGACTTTTCTTATTCATACTGTTAAAGTCATGATTATAACTTAGATTCAAAATGTACATCAATAGTACAAACATTTATTATTTTAAGATTAGGTATCCATAATAATCTATATATATATATAATGTAGTTATTAAAGTTACAAAATTTACAATAGAAAACTCTACTCATACAAGACTCATAAGCATGTTTATGTAAGCATGTTCCTTGCCTTTAAATTTAAATCTCTTGCGAACAAAAGTGAATTAACGAATATTAAACATATTTAAAATATCTTCAATATTTGTAATGTTCCAGTAATTATTGTTTTTAAATACAGTATTAAGTTTATAAATACCTTCTATTTCTCTGACAACTGACAGAAAAACTCTTATTGGTATTAATACTACAGTGGTTTTTCGGACTTCTCAAGCGTTCATCCTCAGGTCGTTTAAACAATAAAGTTCAACACAAGACGTAAAACAAACATTCGTCGCCGTAATTCTCCCGGCACCCGTGCATGGTTCCTGCATTTTGTTTACTTTGTAACTTTAACTTTAACTTTGTTACTTTAATAACTCAGTTTTTATAATTATTTTGAGCTGATTTTCTATTATGTTAAAGATTATTTTATTGAGTACTGGGGACTCTCGCTCCGCTCGCCAACCCCGGCGACGACCCATCGTGATGTTAATGCAAACATATTATTGCATATTATGTTATTTTTACGGAAATGATGATTGATTAGGACAGAAACACTTGGATATAAGTTTGGTAGTGGTGGCAGTTGTTGTGAACTGTGCAAAATGTAAGACAGAGGTTGAAATACTGTGTAAACGTACTATCTACAACATTTGTCCACAAAATCCCTAATTTAATTCGTAATTTAAAAATTTTTCAATATGAATTTTTACGGAAATGATGATTGATTAGAACAGAGGCACTGGGATCTAAGTTGGGTGGTGAGGGTAGCTGTGACCAGTACATATTGTAAGATAGAGATCGAAATAGACACGTAATATCCCCAACATTTGTTCATAAAATCCCTAATTTTGATAATCATTTTTAAATTAGCTTAAAGTAGCTTTTAAGTAGCTTAAAATATTCTCTGAGTAGTCCTATGAATGTTAATGCAAGTTTCGACAAATCGGTTCAGCCATTCCGGAGATTAGCCCGGCCAAGTAAACAGATAGACAGACAGAAAGATAAAGACAAAATTTAGAAATGTGTGAATATCCATATGAGTTTAAAAAAAGCTTCACAGACAGACACTCTAATTTTATTTATATGTACTGTATAGGCAATCGTTATTTACACAATAATTTTACATAATAAATTCATTTTATTTAATACTTTTGAGCATTTTACTTAAATAATTTTAGAATATTATGTGTTGCGTTGGACTCTTTAATGTACTATTATAATTACCTTGAGTAAGTTTGTCTTTGATCCGTATTTGTAGGCCTAGCTACAGCCCTGTACTAACACTATACAACATCAAATCTGAGTATAACTCGGTTGTAAACATATATAACAATAAAAATGTTTGTGACCACGTTATTCTGGTTGTTCCTGTCCCGCTGCAGGTTAGACACTGCATGTGAACAGCGGTTATCGGTATAATTCTAATAATTAGGTTCGAAGTCTGAACAAATGGTATTTGTTATGTTTTCCTTAGTTTGGCGATTATACCAAGTTGGAATAAAAGTTCAATTTGTCTTTTAACATGTTATTTGGGTTACTCTTACTCTATATTTAGATTTCTTATAATATATCCATTGTGGTTTCTTTTTTGTCGTTGTCTATTATCTGCAAATTTATGTTAATGTCTGTGTCTGTATGATCCTCGTTAATTAGGTGTTCTGCATAATTTGAATTCTGTCTGATGTGTTCTTTGAATCTAGTTTTGAACGAGCGTCCTGTTTGGCCTGTATATATTTTGTTACAGTCATTACAGGATAGCTTGTATAGGCCTACGCCACTATTTGTAAATTTGTCGTTGCTATTGTTTCATTTGATTTGTACTAAATTACTTTAATTGTTTGAAGATCGATGAGCGATTTTGTAGCCGTGTCTGTGGAAAGTGTTGCTGATAGATTTCGGTTGAATTTCATGCAGATATATTTTGGTTTTTCAAAAATGGAAGCTGGTTTGACGGTGGTGGTTTCACACCGAGTTTTAAAATGCAGGTTCTCTTCGCTCACGAACACTGTAAGCGTATAGAAGGTACCTTTGATCTAGCTTTTGCAGACGTTCATTGATTCTGGCGCCAGACCAAATTCTTAATGTCACAAGCAGAAGCGTGTATCAGATTGCTAGCGGTTTGTTTCCAGACCAGACGAGACGTCTGTAGGCTTAGCCAACTCATGATTACATCCAGCACAGTAATAACTTACGTCGAAACTAAATATTTGATTATATATTGAGCAATGATTTGCAACAATTGTTCATGACAGCTTGGATAAAGCAAGTAGGTTTCATAATTAAGGATGTTGACACTGAACAATTGGTTTATTTAAAAGATTTATTTGTGGAGAATTATTTTCTGTTGAGTATATTTAAGTTAGCAAGTTTTATTATCGCTTCTCTACAAGACCAACAACAACGTAAAGTCTTAAACTGCGAAGCAAATGCAAGCAGATTATTGTACACTATGGTATTTCCACCGGAATGACGGTTGATTAGGAAAGAGACTTTGTATTTTAATTAAGAAGAGAGGCAATTTTCAAGTAAATGTGATACAATAAAGCAATACTTCAAACTTGTCAGACAGACCTAGTAAAGAATAAAGCTGCTAGAGAATAATTTGAGTAGTGAAAGGTGTTTGAATTATTATACAGTAAGCATTTGTCGTTGTTTGTGTTTGCTATTACCTAACCTGAAAACAGTTGTTTGTGGTAGAATAATTACCTGATTCAAGAAACGTAAGTCGGTTCAGTATGAGTCTAATCTAAAATTGTGTTAAGCTTTTGATTCAAATCAGCTGTTTTACTTATACTACTGTATAGGCCTAAGCAAGTAAATAAGTTTTATTATCGCTTCTCTCTAGAGATCAACAACAATATAACATTTTAAACTGAACATACTACATCTTATATCAAATACAGACAAAATTTTGCAATACTGTATTTAGAATATAGTAAGCTAAGTTGTAATTACTTTCAATAAGAACAAAAAGTGAAACAATAAAAACACCGAGGTATATAAAAAAACCACTTGATTGGGGCAACAAAAATAACAAAACAATAATAAAAAGAAACAAATAAAAAAGAAACAATATATTTTTATCTATTTACTACTAAAGTGAGAAGTCGAAGAGGGAAATGCAGCCGACTCAGTTCATACAAATAACCATTATAATTACACAGAATCTAGAAAAAAATAACTCAAAAGCAGCTTCTAACATTTGAACACAACATCCGAACCATTTGAACTAACATCCCTGTTTGATCTGGGTCGGCTGCATTTCCCTCTTCGACTTCTCACTTTAGTGGTAAATAGATAAAAATATATTGTTTCTTTTTTACAAATTGCCCAACAATGAAACAAAACACAAATTATCATTCTCAACATTTAAATCTATAGGTCCACTTACATCACTAACCTAGCATTCATTAATATACACTCAATAATATCACTCATGAATTCCTTTTTTATTCTCTCAAGAAATAACATTAAAGAAGAAGTTAATGTTTCTGCCTTCAATTAAATGATTCCTCAATAATTTTATAAACCTAAATTTACAGTGAATACTAGCGTTGTATGTCATATTTTACTCAACTGATTGTAGTGACTATCAAATGGCGAAAAACTTAAGTTATATTTTACAATTATTGCTAGTCTCTAAAAAGTAAAATTTATATTTTTTAAGAAAAGAAAATTGATAATCCTTATTTTTACACACCCAATCCCTTTTCATTCTACTTACACATACTTTATTAACGAATTTCTATAGGCAAGATGAGATATAACAGCGAACCTAGTCGCGAATTTCAAAAAATTCGAAATTTTAGGTTGGGGGGGGGGAGGTCAAAGTACTAAAAATCCCCGTAAGAAATACATAGTGTGATATATTTATTGATATATTTTGTTTTTTGTTTTTGTTAATATATATTTAACTTTGGTTTGCCTATCCATGCAAAGCTGGATCGGGCCAGCTCGTTTAGTATAAAACCCCAAAATGGTTTTATTCTAATACGAAAAACTACAGAAAATTATTACTTCCTGTCAAAAAAAAGCGCTTAAGGTTGATGGATTTTTTTGCTAACTAACTAGTTCGAGCTACTTATAAGACCAACATGTATACCAAATTTGATCAAGTACCAAGTGCGAACACATATATATAGATATACATTTTTAAAATAATTCTGGGGACCATGGCCGTTGTCCATTTACTACTACAGATCTAAGGCAGTAGTAAACTATCAATATATCGCACTCTAACGGCTATATTTTACGTCCAATTTTGTACACATGTTGGTCTTATAAGTAGCTCGGCCTAGTTCGTTACCAAAAAAATCCATCAACCTTAAGCACTTTTTTTGACAGGAAGTAATAAATTTCTGCGGTTTTTCGTATTAGAATAAAACTATTTTGGGGTTTTACATTAAAAGAGCTGGCCCGATCCAGTTTTGCATGGATAGGCAAATCAAAGTTAAATGTATATTAACAAAAACAAAATGTATCAACAAATATATTACACTATGTATTTCTTACGGGGATTTTTAGTACTTTGACCTCCCCAAACTCCCCCTAAAATTTCGAATTTTTTTAAAACCTTTCTTAGCGAGTACCTAGGGCCTTAGAGGAAGCTACATACCAAATTTAATTCCTATCCGATCGGTGGTTTTTGAGATTTCGTGATGAGTGAGTCTTTGAGGGGTATTTGGATTTTATATATATAGATAAATAAATATAGGAGATTATTTTGCATATTTTTGTTTTTACACGACCTTGTAGCTCGTCTGTTTCCCCCAAATAGATTAAAACGTAAAATATCATTAAAGTACCCAGTTCAATTAGCTTCTGAGTCAAGGCCGACGGCGACGGGACGGCCGGGATTTTATCTCGCGTAGCTAGTTTGCCTGCTAGTTTATAATCCGATGCCGCAAGGTCGAGCGGAATCAAACAAGCAAGGTCGAGCCGGGGCTGGAGGCTGAGGTACAAAACAATTCTAGTAATATATTTCGTACACGTGTGTACAGAACATGATAAAAATGTGTTTATACTTTCATGTGTGTGATAATACTCTCATATAAATAACTACAAGATACAGTTAGAGCTATACACAATCTTAGTTAAGATATTCATGTTCAAAAGTCGTTAAAAAATAGGAAAAAGGGTAAAATCATTTGTAAATTTCAGTATTTTTCCGGTATCTTGATGCCGTACTCTTTAGATTCATTTGAATACAAAGGCAGTGAATGGAAATTATATATGTTTATTGTGTGTACTTATTAAGTGAAAACAAAGAGACTGTATGTAGTGGATAGAGGAGAGTTACAGCAAGGAGAAGAAAATAAAAGAGATTATTCTCTCAGTTATCATATTTATCCTCAAAGGTTAATATTTCTCGAACCAAGCAAAGAAAGTCTGAAGGTCCTATGCTTGCCTGGCCACACAAGTATGGAAATGAATAGTTTACCAAACTTTATTTGTATTTTCTCCTGACTAACAATGGAAACTCCGAGTTCCATTAAACTAGGATTTACACAAGAGTGGAGCTCAAGCTTGGTCAGTTGCTTGGGTCAATGCTTTGAACTTTGATCTATTTGGGTTTTTATGGAGTAAATTTACTATTCGACCCTCGGCTGATATTTTTGCAGGCGACGACAATGTACTGTTAACATTGTACTGTTAAATGCTGAATACAGGTAAACGTACTGTGTCTAAAGACTATAAGTTAGAACTTTAGGCAATGTTTTTTTTAAAAATTATTATTCTTGCATTTCTGTTGCCGTAAGTTAGCCGAGGGTCGAATAGTAAATTTGAGCCGGTTTTTATTGTATTTCGTTAAAATAGAATTTATTCATTTAATTTATTCCCTGATATATAAAAAAGATGTACAAAATAAGAACATAACTTCACAATAACGTATAAAATAAAATAACCTGTAATATAAACTTATCTTTAAAACATAAAAGAATAAGGAAATAAAATTTTGGCAACCTCTAGGGCAAGTCCGTTTTGAGGTTGCAGAGTAAATTATAATTTACTTAGAGGAACTGGCACATACTTTCTCACAAACATATTTAAATTATTAAACAGATTCACTGTGACATCATAATAAATTGTATTAAAGTAGGATAGTTACTAATAAATAAAATATTATTATTATTATTATCTAGAAAGAAAACTATTCGATCGATTTCAAATAAATTTGCACCAATCACGTCAATTAGGCTTGAATTAATGCACGAAAAAAGGTTTTGAAAAACAACCCCTTTTTCGGCCAAAAAAAACCCCCAAAATCAGTTATTATTAGCTAAACTAGAATTTTTAGAAAAATACGGTTTCTCGCATATGGTAGGGTGTATTAAGGGCTTCAAATAAACCAAATTTTATCAAAATCGTTAGAGCCGTTTTTTTATAAAAATATAATAACTGATTTTTTCAGGTTTTTTGGCCAAAAAGGGGGTTGTTTTTCAAAAATTTGTCAAAACCTTTTTTCGTGCATCTTATACAGGCATAAATTGACATGTTTGGTGCAAATTTGTTCGAAATCGATAGAATAGTTTTCTCTCTAGCTTTGTATACATACAGACAGACATTTTGTAAAAACCACTTTTTTGAACTCAGGGGGTCCCAAAACAGATATTTCCACAAAATTTCAACATCGATTTTTTTGCGATCACTATATTTTCTCTATACTATAGTGAGAAGGTAAAAAAAAGAGTAAGAAAAGGTTTATCGGAGCAGTTAAATTTACAATTAAAAGTAGAACCACATTATGGGCAAAACATACAAATCGCGGGAAAAAATTTAAAGTCAAATTAATAAACGGGAACCTAACAAACATATCTTATCTTCTAAAGCGAGACATAATCGTCTGTCTGCTAAATGGATCTGGAATCTCCGTCTAAGGATTTTTGATTTTTTTGATTTTATATGGGGCTTTTGGCCACGAGAAATCGATTGGAAATGGTCACCAGTCTGGGAAAATTCGTTTTCTACGTCTTTTTATTAAATTAAAAAGTGAAATTTGTCCATTTTAAACGATACAAATCACAGCTGATGCAAATGTTTTCAATGTCATTACAATAATCATCTGTTTTCTTTTAAACGAAGCACAGCTGATGCAAATGTTTTCAATGCCATTACAATAATCATCTGTTTTCTTTTAAACTGTATTTTATTAGAGGTAAGCCTAATGTTGTATCTATTTATAGTTACCATGGCAACGAATACTTCTGCTAAATAAACATACCCTTTATTTAGTTGTTTAATGTTATAGGCCTAACCTAAACGATGTTCACGGAAATTTGCAATAATAGTTATTGACGAGAGCGAACTAGTCCCTGCTTATAATCGAGCTTTAGCTCGGTCTCCTGGTACTCTAAACTAATAAAAAGGATCACAGTAATTATATAAAAAGATTAAATATAAAATAGAAGATTAAGAAGTAATTATATAAAATATTATGTACAGTATATATAAAAATATTCAACATTTATTTACTGTATCTAAATTTAAATTACAGAATACACATTCATAGGCCTACTATCTTTCACACACCAACTCAAACTACTTGCAGTCTCTCTCACACAGACACGACCACATCCAATAAGTTCTCTGCATCGTACCTGCTCAATAGCCAGTGTTTTAGGAAGTTCAAATATTTGTTTAGCTTACTAATTTTTTAATTTTGTTAGGAAATTTATTTTAGAGACTAGGTTTAATTACAGAGAAGAAATTTAAATAAATTGTTAATCTTTGCTTTGTTTTCGCATCTTAAAAAATTATAAATTCTGTTGCAAAAAAACTGAAGAACCTTGACTAATAATGTAAGATATTTAAGGACTTTGTAAATACACAAAAGAGAGCAATACAGAGAGGCGTCGAAACAATGCCTTTGTTACTACAGTGATTGCGTGTACTAAAGTTACCTTGGACCCGTTTGGTTTAGTACTAAAGGATGTGACCACTGGGCAAGGGTTGAAAAGTAATAGTATATAACAAGTTCTCAGATGTCTGAATAATGAAGACTGTCCTGAGCAAAGCTATACAAGGAGGGTTGAATTAATTAATACTATTAAAAGTTTAAAATTATCTATGAAATAATATCAATTGTTAAAATAGTTCGATCGCTCAGTAACCGCTGACGTGAGTTGAGCGAATTTCTAAAATAAAGTTTATGAGTTTTAGGGTTTCAACCAACTATTTGGGAAATTGGTCTACTCTCGAAGGCGCTGAATATCTGCCTGCGTCTAAAAAATATAATACCTTTGCGAGTTTGCACCTCGACCTTGCTGTGTCAGACTATGGACTGCTTCGTTTCGCTCGCAGCGGACAAACTAGCTTCGCTGGATTGAACCTTCTATTTGTATGGTATTTTACGTTGAACGATTTAAGGTCGTGATAAAAACAAAATGTGCAGAATAATCTCCTATATTATTAGTTTTAAATAAAAGCAACTAAAAGTGTTATAGGCCTACTCTACACCAAATCTAAAATAAAAATAGTTACTTTCGGTCAAAAAACGTGCTTCCAATTGTTTGATTTATTTGGCTAACAAACTCGTCCGAGCGACTTAGAAATCCCAACATGTGTAAAAAATTAGGACCAAATCGAGACCACACACACACACTCTTATCAACTCTTTAATGGCACTCCAAATCGTGTTCTGGGGAAAATTTACTATCGGTGCTCATTGAATACTCCTCACCTTAGGTTTCACCATAAGAGTCACTGCAATAGCTCATCTTTGCTATGGAAATTCGCTAATATAGAGAAATTAGAGGCCATGATTACGATTTACTTATACGGAAAATGGTTAATCATTGCTTTCAAAAAGGGTATAAGAGTTTTAAAATATCCAACGTAATTAGTTATAAATTTCCAACTTTATGGTTTTTATAGATAGGGGAGTTCTGCTCGACCAACTTTAATAAATTCGCAATCGTTGGAATGACTTTCTTGGTACATTAAAAAACAAAATTGTTAGAGATCCAATTTCTACAAAATTCACACTGGAAAACTGGCTAACATAATAGTTCTGGAAAGTGTATAGTCTTTTTCAGTTTACAGTAAAAAAAAAAACATGAAAATTGGATTAACGGATTTGGAATATACTCAAAAACCACTTTCTCACTTTTTTTCCTTTTTTTTAAAAGACATTAAACTTTCAAAAGCGAAAATTCTTGTCTTTTTTGACCGAGCGTAAGCGAGGTTTCCGTTTTAACTCGACCGTTCGGCATTTCGTCTGTGTGTCTGTGTGTCTGTATGTCTGTGTGTCTGTCTCACGATTACGGCCGAACGCCTTGACCGATTTTGATGATGTTTTGCATGAATGTTCCTTATTCCTAGGCCGAGCCATGTATATATACGGTTTTTTTCCATTTTTCATTTTTAACCCCTTAAATTAAATAAAATTGGCGGCCGCACCGTTTCTCTCAGTGTAAGCTTTTTTCCAAAGCCAGTTTGTGGCTTAACCGTAAGACGATTTTAAAACTAATGACATTTTGCTAATAGAAAATTTGATTTTCAACAAAATTGTATCCTTAATTCTTTTCCGTATCTCTAACGGTAAGCTCACAAAATGGCCGTAAACTTCAAATTTGTTAAAAATCGTCCAAGTTTTTGTATTTCAACCATGTTTTTATACGTTTATTCTAAACCAATTCAAAAGTGTTGCATAGTTTTTTTGTAGATAAAGGTTCAAAGAACTCATATATGCCAGTAAAAAATGATTGAAGTAAAATTAACAAAGTTATTAGATCAAGAAACATTTATTAGTCATTAGCATGTTCAGTAACGAAAGGAAAAGTTCAACTTTAGGCCTACATAAAAAGTAGTAAAAATTATTGTAATTTTTTTCATAAATGTAAAAACGTTTCGTAAAGTAGTTCTAAATAGAACTATATAAAAATATTTATCAATTTTTAATTTCTTATTTTGAAAACACCAGTTTTTATGTTCCTACTACAAGACTGCTAACAAAACTAGGCCTGTTTTGAATAGTAATTTAGGAATATATCCTTTGCCCAAAAATGACATATTATAAGAAAGAGTAGAGAATAAATCAAAGAATTAAATTGAATACTTGTAAATTTCATAAAAGTATTTGACTTAGCTTTACTTGAATTACAAAATGAGATGAAACAAATAAAACCGCTCGGCGATAAAGGACATACAAAAAATTACCGTTGGACACCGTGGGATGTGTTGGTACATGGGTTGAGAATAAAGTTGAGATCACTTTCACGACGTTTTAACATCGTTTGTTTTCATTATTTCTAATATTGTAATATGATATGGAAGTTATGGAACTGTAAATACATTGTTAAGTTTTAGTTATTTAAGTATGTAAATATTTAATTATATGTTTTCCCTTTATAACTTGATATTTTTAGCTATCTTACGCATTATTAACCTAAATAAAACACAATGCCTCTAAAAGAAAATCTTTAGCAGTTAAAGGTCAAGAAAAGAAAAAACACGAGAACTAGAAATCCCTTAATCGCGGAAATTGTAAAATAATGTTTCGCTGGCTAAACCTTGTGGTTACTTCCTTACTGGCACACTATTTTTAACCTAAGCTCAAAACCACATTTGTTATTTCAACGAGCGAGGTCTACTGTTCACAGAACTACTAGTTTATATATACTGAATGTTTATTTTTGCGGACCCACCGTGAATGTGAGAGCTAATAGCATTGTTTTTTGTCATCATATAATATTGTATCATAGATTATAACTGAGATTGCACAGTGACAGTTTGTGATTTTATTGCTATACAAAACTGTTGAAACAGAAAGATAAACCGCCCCCATTGAAGGGTAGGGAGAGAATGTAAATCCCAGCCCGTGAGCCTAGTACATATATATACAATACCCGGCCCTGTCGTCACTACTGTTTGTTGTAGTTGTAAATACCACCACTGGGAGCGTTAGCATCGTCCCTGGGGAATCAATACTCTACTAGACTTGCCGAAAACATTCAAAACAGTTAATTGATTTATTAATAATAGTCAATAATTAACGTAATTGTTTAACACGTTCACTGCTATGCAAATTTCGTATTTCCTATGCTAGGAGCTGAACTTTTATTTTTTACATTTATAGCCTAAATGAGAAGAAATTACTTTATTTTTATTTTTGTATATTTCTACTAGGCCAGTCGGTAAA
>JAGFPH010000167.1:458893-480478 GCA_018207615.1 Philaenus spumarius | reverse complement strand
TTTCTCGTCGAGAGCTTTAATTCAAGTATAAGGTTGAGGGGGGTTCGATTACGGGAAGTGCCTAATAACTGATGTCAATGAATCAGTGTTACCGTCTAGCTTTATATAAGTAGATATACTGTATAGGAGAATATTTTACACGACCTTATATGCCGTCTGGTTCCCATCAAATCGATCAAAACGTAAAATACCATACAAGTACTATAAAAAGCGTGTGGAACGATGCATTGCGTGAACCGGGGCTGGACGCTGAGGTGCAAACAAATTCCACTAATATATTTTGTACACTCATTCAGTTATTCATCGTCTTCATGAGTAGACCAATTTCCTAAATATTTGGTTGAAACCCTAAAATATATAATTTTTGTTATTCGTTCAACTGATCGAATTATTTATCAAATTCACTTGGTAATGCTGGTCAGGCGTTCCCTTGAATGTGAAGTCAGCTACGTCGACTAATAGACTTTAAATCAAATAAAGTTTCTACTTGATTTATTGTGCTGCCTGTTACTCTCAGGAAGTATTCCTTTTATCTATAGTAAAATACAAGTTTATCTAACATCCCTTATTGCGCTTTTAATCAACCCTTCAGCTTAACGGAGGTTATTAACGAATCAGATAAGGGCGCACATTAAAACAGGGGTCGAGAGTGGAAATAAGTGATAACCAGATTACGTTCTAATTGTTGAATTAGGTTTAATGCCCTTTGTATGATACGGTTGTAAATGATTTCATTTCAGGCTCATGCTTATTGTAGGGTGAGATAAATGTGCGATTTTTTATGAACACGTCAATTGTCATCTCTACGCTCTGGGAGGATAGACAGTTTAATATATTTGATGATAATGACTCTGTTATCAAAACGCGTCAGAAAATTTATTGTGATAAACTGTGTTTATTATATTGTTTACTAAAGGCTGACTGACCTCTGCGGTGACATATGGTGGTGCCAGTGCAAACTACAAAGTCTCTAATTTTGTTCATAATTTCAAAATTTTTTCAATTTTTAATAGGAATTTTTAAGGAAATGATGATTGATTAGGACAGAGGCACTTGGATATAAGGGGTGGTAGGGGTAGCTGTGACCTGTGCATAATGCAAGGCATATATTGAAATAGACATTAAATATACTCAACATTTGTCACAACATCCCTAATTTTGTCCATAATTTTACATTTTTTCAACTGTTTTACAGAAATTTTAAATATTTTGGGAATAAAAAGTAGCCGAAAATATTCTCTGAATATTCCTCTACATGTTAATTAATGTTTCGTCCAAATCGGTTTAGACATTCCTGAGATTAGCCCTGCCAAACAGACAGACAGACAGAAAACTCATTTATAAATGTATGTTTAGGTTTTGGTAGTGTGTGAATAACCATATATATGATCTTAGAAAAAGCCTACATTTTAAAATTACAGACTGACACTTCAATTTACATATAATATAGTGTTTTATTTCTCATAAGTCGAGTTGAATTAAAATTATGTTTATTACTTAAAATTAATACAAACTATTTTATTCCAACAACTACCAACATAAAATCCTACCGACATTTAACAGTATAAGAATAAGTTTTACCTCTAGGTACAAGTTTTAATAAATTCATATATACAATAATATATAAATAAAGAATAAAAGAGGGAAAGAATTTTACTGCCTTTATTTTGTGGGGCGAGGTTAGAAATGTCTCGTTCTCTACCACCTAACCTAATTGTACATTAACTACATATTATATACTGCATAATATTAAAAAAAAAAAAATAGTTAACAAAACATTTAAACTAAAAATTAACATCAAACTGACATAAAATACTACAGCTGACCCGTGTGGTTATTTCTCAAGTTAGTAGTACTTACCTGATTTAATACTTTGATTTAAGGGTCGGCTCTAGCTGTCGGCCATGTTGGCTGACACTCCATAACACCAATGTTAAATTAAAATCCAAATTTTTCCTTTATTTTTGATCGGATAATTATGAACGATATGTCATTTTAAAGCTATGGTCAATATGCATGCAAATGGCTTTTTAAAAACTAAGAAAAATATACAATATAACATTAAATATAAAATATTTATTAACAATTTAAAACATTGATTTTTAATATTTTTTTATGTTGTCACTATTAAAAACTACCAAGCCACTCGCATGAAGAATTTCGTTCCCAAGAGTTTTCTATTTTTTTTAAACGCTATTTGATCAATTGCGGGTTTTAAAAGGATTTAGGCTGAGCAATGTTTGTGTAACCTACTGCCGCTATAGGGTGATTTTAAATATTTGTTTACGTTGTAACTATTAATTATAGCGAAAAATTACGGATCCATTCGGATGAAGAATTTTGCCCCCAAGAGTTTGGTATTTTTTAATAACGCTATTTGAATAATTGCGGGTTTTAAATGGATTTAGGATGAGCAATGTCCGCGTAACCTACCGCCGCTATAGGGAGTCGCAATTTTTTTTCTGTTTTACTAGATCCGACCCTTAATTCAATTAATTACGTTTATAAAATACCAGTTTATAATGCTTTACGTTTATTTAATTTGATTGATTTGCGTGATAGATTATATTTGCATATAGAATGTAAACAATCTAATTAACAGCTGTCATGTTAGTTAAATAGATTGTTAATAGATGGCTAGTTTCATTATAAATCATAGAACTTTCAAAGGAAAGTTTTTTATAAATGTTTTTAACGAAAACATTAGTTTTAAGCTATTTGTCTATTTTTCGTCAATAGCGAGGAACAGGAGCTTTACCATGACGTGTGAATAATTCTTAAATTAAAAATTAAGGAAGATAATTTCCGATAAAAAAATCCCCTTTGAAAAATAATATGATTCAACAGATTAAAAGAAAAAGAAAAACTAACAGAAAATTAGATTTTAATGAACAGAAAGCTGAATTTTACATTTGAGAACACTAATGCTTAATTATAAAAAATTAAATACATATTTAAATATACACACGCGCACGCTCACTAAAGCACATCCATACATATAAATATAAAACAGACTCAACAAAACTATGATAAACAATATTGTATTACTAAATAAACTAAAATACATAATTACTTATTATTTATTCTCCATACATGCTGTATACACAAAAGAAAAACTAATCATGCTATCACACCCCCTTGATCCATTCCACTCAATAAGGAAGTCTTAAGTAATTTTAAAAAATTGGACACGACTACAACAGATTATTAATTAATCTGTTATTATTATTCTGTTAAGCAATTATTACTTCTGGCAATAAATTCCAGAAGCGGTATGCGGACACAGTAAAA
The DNA here is from genome assembly GCA_018207615.1 of Philaenus spumarius. Lineage (NCBI taxonomy): Eukaryota > Metazoa > Arthropoda > Insecta > Hemiptera > Aphrophoridae > Philaenus > Philaenus spumarius. The sequence continues at coordinate 477,187 of JAGFPH010000167.1, read as the reverse complement.
GATTTACTAAGCCCTAGTTGGCAACTGCGGCTTTGCTCGCAGATGAGATTAAATAAATAAAATTACTATCGTGTAAATATTGTGTCTTACCATTACACGCAATTTAAAAAAAAAACTTTTAGATCCGAGTTCCATGGCCCAAAAACACACAGTGAGTTTCACCCAAATCGATCTATATATCCCTTTTAGGCCTACGTAAATTATTAGCTTTGCCCCAATAAACGCTGAAAATCCCGTCTTCCGCCAGTTTGTTACTCATAACTTCCGATCGAGCATATCAATTTATCAAGGTGTATTTAACATCTATCTATCTATTAGTACACTTCACATTATTGCATTCTGTTTTAAATATATATTTAACAGTTAATCCAGCTTATACAGTAAATTAAAACACAAACGATCTTGTCAAAGTGTTGAGCTTTTTATCCAAGTCAGTTATTGTATTTATAATGGTCACGTCCGTTCGGAAAAACCCTAATTTTGTCAATAATTTAAAAAAATTTTAAACAGCAACCTACATTTTCCGGGATTAAAAGTAGCCTAGCATAATCTCTGAAAATTCCTCTACAAGTTTCGTCAAAATGAAAGTTTCATCAAAATTGGTTCAGCCATTCCGGAGATTAGCTCAGTCAAACAGACAGAAACAAAATAAAGAATGCATGTTTAGGTTTTAGTCAAGTGTGAATAGCCATATGAGCTTAGAAAAAAGAATTTATTTCGAAATGACAGACAGTTCGATTTTATTTACAAAGTATACATGACGGTTGTATGTAGCGGTGTAACAAGCAAAGTGGAACCACTTCTGCACTGATATCAGAGGTGAAAACAAACCTTTCAGCCATATAACTAGACATTCCAGTTCGTAGGACCGAATTTAGAGTATTTGAAATATGAAACGTTCGCAAATCGTTAAGTTTTAAGATACTGAGTGCTTAATATTAAGGAGTTACATGAACATCGCTTTTCAGAGAGAGGGAAGGCTCCATCATGATATTGTTAGTTCTAGACATTATAGAGGATTCTGTTGCTAACTTAATGAAGTTAATAACATTAAGCAAATTTATCTATAATCCGATTTACAGTTTCTGAGCCCTAGTGCAATATAGACCAGCCAAACCGAGCAACCAGCTTTGAAGTTTGCAACTGTTGGCTGTGGGTAATGAAATAATACTTTCATAGGATCTTCATTTCACAAAATATATAGTCACTACTTTATAATATTTAGAAATATAGGTTCAACAGTTAAATAACAGTTGAAGTTCCTGTTGTCTGCCGACTACATTGAGTGAGACTGTGGTAAAAAACCCGATTAAAGTGGTTTTAATAATGAGGCTTGGTTGTGTTCATATTCTGAAATTAACTTATTTTGGTATATTTTCTTCTCGCCTAATTTATATAATTACTAGGGTTCTACACCGTCTGCTCGCTTAGCTCACCAACTCCAAGGCGAAGCAAATAGAAACAGATTTACTGAATACACTGATATGTTTAGGGAAATGATGCTTGATGAAGACAGATGCACTTGGATCGGGATTGGGTGATGAGGGTAACAAATAACCATATCAAATGTAAGACAGAGTTCGAAATAAGGACTCACCATCCCCAAAAACTGGTATAACGGCATGCCAGTTGAAATTTAATCACTAATAATTAAATAATCAACAATCAAAATTTCAAAGAAATTTTGATATTACCAACTAAAGGAAACAATATAATGTGTAGCACCCGATGTTTAAGTTTTAATACAGCGGGGTCTCCCGTTAATTTTGATTTGTGTTTGCTTTTAATTAATCTAAAAACTGTTGGTTGTGAAGAATTAGCTGATTCTAAGTTTGCCTAGTCGATTTCTACGGTAATAAATATAAATGCTTTCGAGAAACATGTTTTGGTTCAATATTAAGTTAAGTTTTATCCAAATCAGTTATTTTATTTATAATATGTAACAAATGTTTGAATAATATAAAGTAAGCCTTTTTCGTTGACAGTTTGATTGTGTTTGCTTTTATTTTGATATTCTACTTTTTTTTTAACTTGAAGAATAATTAACTGATTTTAAATTTGCTAAATTGATTGCTACTGTAATGAACGTGTATGCATTCAACAAACGTGTGCTACTAAGATTTTGATCGGAGACACCTGTTTTGTCTGTTGTCGAAATGTTCACTATTTTTTCGCTTCAAAATTAAAATTTTGCAAAATCACTTCTTATTGTGTGTCAACGACCTAATAAGAATATATCTTTAAATTTTCGTATTTGTAGTGGCGGCCAGCTTGGATTTTTATCCCATAAGAGCAATGTTAAATTTCAAACCATTTATTTCGTTTACTTTTTATCATCAAATAGTTTGCAAGGTCTCATTTTAAGCACAGTCACAATACGCATCCGTCTTGCAATTTAAATTTTGTTAAATGCTTTTGATTTGTTTTATAATTGACATTTTGTAAGTGCAAAGTTTGAATTTTTTTCCTAACACAATACAAAATTTATAATGAAAAATAATTTGCAAGCCGGATCCGAAATTTTATAAAGAATATTAAGTTTTTTTTTCAACACTCAATTACAAAAGATAGACTTATAAAATGGTATGAAATGACGCAATGTCGAAGCGTTCAGCTGCAAGAAATTGCACTGTTTAGATAGCGATACAGTGAGAAGCGGTTGCGTTTCCGGTTGCTTTCTCGTTTACTGGAGCAGACCCTTAAGTAGTTTTAGCTCTATGTCAGTCAGTCAGAACAAAGCCGACTGATTTAAATATATAGATTCTGTGGCGTCTATAAGAAAACAACTGACCCAAAGTATCTTCAGTTTATAAAAGCACGGAGTTAGGTATATGGCTAGCTTGGGCCATCATCATTCTTGTAGCAATGCGTTGATCAATCGAATCGAAACATTGATGTACAATACAAGTCAAAAATATGACTTGGGTGGTAAACTGCAAAGATTAAAAGCTTCTGTCAAGTTACCGTCTGGGACTGGAAAGCGAATGTTCTTCGCCGTGAATGAGTAAAAGATGCCAAGATTAGACAGATGATTGTATTACGCGTGATATAATTTACAAGTTTTTATTTGTTTTGTTCGTTTCATTTTATATATTTTAGCTATTTTCAATTGCATTATTATTACTAATTGTTCCTCTAAAACAAAGATTTTACGTTGTTGTATTTTTAAAATGGTGGTTCTTTTACGTTTCACATGTTTACCAGTGAAATATCTCGAACCGTTTATAAATCAGCTACAAAATATTTTAATTGGAACAAAATTGTGAATTTATTTGTCTACATCTGACAATACAACGAAAATTGGTTGAAATTTTAAGTGGTTGAAGGAATCATTTCATTAAATTTGGTAAATGGATTTGATCATTAGTTTTAAAAATGAATACTAGTTCAAGGTTTATCTGAGTCAACTACCAAAACATTATGTTCTTGTCGATAACTTTAGAACTACAAACATTTTTTTAAAAACATTTTGTGTTTTGTAAAGCATAATATTTCGTCCTTTCTATGTTTGCTGTAAAGTTAACGGTTTTTACAAACTTGACGGAAAACAATTTAAACTGTAAACATTTTACACATAATGCAAAATAAAGTCTTGTTTTTTGTAAAACTTAACATACATAATGCGTGTTCAAAATTAGAACTTAATATGTTATGTATTTATAAAACGTTTAAAAAAAACCAGTTGTTAAGCAAAATGGCGGATGTAGGAAATTACGTGATTTCACACCTATGAATTTATGGAATTCACTCTCTATTTTCTTTTGTTGAATGAGTTGTCTGCATACTTTCTTTCGTATTTCCGTATATTTTTACTATTTGAACTTCGGGATTGTCACTCTCCTCAGAAAGAAGGCTATATGATGCACTGTCTCAGTTCTATACGTGGGACGTATCGCTTGGAGTTAGCAATATCATCAACTGAAAAGTTGACATTCACTGCACGAAGTACATTGTAACCAGCCAACCGTGAACCTATTCCAAGCACAATAATATATAGGGAACCCTTAGTGGATAACCCAATCCAACAGTGATATCTTGCAACAATTTATTGAAAATGTACGTCTCTACTTTCAATCGAATAGGTTGTGGTTGTGGTTGAGAAATATTTCGTTTTATTTATAATTTAAGAGTTTTCAGTCGAAATAACAATCAGTGACAAACCTACGAATGCCAACCATTATTTTATCATTAACTAGGGCAAACCCATGCGTGCTCCGCACGCCAACCCTGTTGGAACCTTCTATGCACATAATAATGTTATGTTTTCTTTATAATAAAGGAGTAGGATTAATAATAACCAGAAAGCTAAGATGGTAAATAACATTAAAAGTTCAAATCAAATTATTTCGTATATTTTATAACAGCAGTTATAATAAAGGTTAAAAGAACCAGCAAGGCTCAGGTCCACACTTTCATAAAAACCTAACATAAAATTAGAAATACAAACAATAGTTGCTTCAAAGTTTGAAATCAGGTGTTAATGAAAATATTAGATCAAACAGCTGTTTTATCTGTTATTTTATTCAATTGGTCGCTATGGTAATTCATCAGTCTAGGCCTAACCTAAGATTTTTTTCCTACCAAATTTACAAATATTGAAATAAAAAATGTTTTATCTAAATGAATTATAAACTAGTAAAACTATTTTTTCAATCGGTTCAGTAGTAGCAGAGATTAACCCCTACATACAAACAAACAAACAAGTTTTACCTCTTTATAATATTATATAGATTGTATTTGATGTAATAAAACTTGAATACAGAATCTCACAACTAATACGTTTAATAACTCGAACGCGTTTCAACCACAAAGTCGCCATCTTCAGTAATGCACGAGTGATATTAATAAAACTATAACTAACCTAACAGTGATGCACGCCCAGTATTTACACATAAATAAAAAGAATACATGGTTCTGCAAACGTCTGTAGTGGAATGCAACATTGCAAACCCGACTGCAAAAGAACGATCCAGTAAAAAATTACAGCTCCTTAAATATTTTACGTCCGATTTGGTCCAAATTCGGTAGATACGTTGGCTTTCTAAGTCACTCGGACGAGTTTTTTAACCAAACAATCCAGCAACTGGCAGCACGGGTTTTCGGAAGTGTGAATTTTTTGAGATTTCTCGTACTAGAATGAAATATTTTCGGGTTTTATCAAACAAAATTAATATAGGAGATTAATCAGAAATTGTTTTTAAACGACTTTGTAAACCGTCTGTTTCTCCCAAAATCGATCGAAACGTTAAAAGTAAAAGTTTGGGGTTTTACCGTGGGAACATCTTCTAATCTGAGGCCGACGTCCGGATTTGTACTCTGTGAGCGAAGCGAACATACCATACCCCGAGGGCGCAATGCGGAGGCGCAAATTCACAAACCGAGTTTTTCCGCTGCGAGTGGAAAGAAGAAGCGAGTGAGACAGAATTAGAGACTGAGTGTAAACAAATTCTACTAATACATTTCGTACACGCAGTCTGCTATTCAACGACTTGGTAAGTAGAAGAAACTGAAGAACTCTGCAGGCTGAATCCAATGAGTGTCTCAGATTGAATAAAGGCCCTACCAGTCTAAAGTTGTAAGCAAACACGTGCTCATAAGATGGCGAAATATTCGTGTTTGGTCACTAATGACGTCACAACTTTTGAATGAATGGTAATTTCTCCTAAACCTTCCCGAAGAAATGCTGCGTCTAATGGCTCAAATACTTCATAGCTTTATAAGTTCAGCCGTTCTAAGTTGATGCCGTCACAAACCCAAGACAGACACGATTTTATTACATCTATAATAAACTAAACGACTCTACAATAAAATGTTGATATGTGTATAACTTAAAATGAGACCTTTTTGCGCAAATTGTGAGTCCACGATTTTTGTGTTTTGTTTTCAAATATTAGGAGTGCATTAAATGAGCAGTTCTTTCCTCCTCCAATAATAATAATCTTTATTTTTAAAGCAAGTAGGACCATTGGATCATCTCTTCTAATCAACCCCGAATTAAAAAATTCATAAATTCATCGAAATTAACACTACGAACAAAAATGAATAATCAAATAAAAAAACTATAAATTCTAAAACATAATAATGTAAATATACACATTTCTCTTCTAAGTAAAATAAAACTAAAATTTAATTATGCTATACAGAAGGGAAACAAATATACATATACTAGCTGACCCGTACGGCGTTGCCCTTGATGGTTGGTATTTTCAGTATTTTTAACGTAATTGTATTCTTTTTAAGTGTTCAGTCAGTGAGTGGTATTTTGCTTTTATATATATAGATCTTAAATAATAAAAGCACTATTGTCATAATAATAAAATATCTGAAATTATGATTTTAGTAACTTTGATCCACCAAACCCCTCCTAAAATTTTGAAATTTTTCAATCCATTTCTTAGCGAACGCCTATGGCCCTAGAGGAAGCTACATACTAAATTTCATACCAATCTGTTCGGTAATTTTGGAGAAATCGTGATTTAGTAATTTTTACCCCCAAACCCTCCTAAAATTTCCAATTTTTTAAAACCCTTTTTTAGTGAACACTTATGGCCCTAGAGGAAGCTACATACCAAATTTCATTCCAATCCGTTCGGCAGTTTTGAAGAAATCGTTTTCTAAAACTTTGATCCCCCCAAACCCCCCCAAAATTTCGAATTTTTTCAAACCCTTTCTTGGTGAGGGTTTCTTGGTGAGGGGGCAATTAAATACCAAATTTAATTGCAAGCTACATACCGTTCAGTAGTTTTTGAGAAATCGTGATGAGTGAGTCAGTGAGTGAGTGGTATTTCGCTTTTATATATATAGATAGATATATTATTTGATAGAATAAACTTTTATACAAAATCTCACAACTAATACGTGTATTAACTCAAACGCATTTCAACGACAAAGTCGCCATCTTCAGTGATGCACTAGCTACAGTAGTCAAACTATAGTTATAGGAGTTATATTTCTACTATTGTAGCTCGTGCATTACTGAAGACGGCGACTTTGTCGTTGAAACGCGTTTGAGTTAATAAACGTATTAGTTGTGAGATTTTGTGTTCTAAGTTTATTCTATCAAGTATATCTTCTCACAAGTCAAGCTCAGTATGCATATATACATATATATAAACACACATACATTCTCAAATACACTCTCATTCAGGAACTTCCTTCAAAAGACCCCAAAATAGCCGAGAGCCCGAAACTATTCAAAAGTGTCGCAAAACAAAAACTCACAGTCTTCTTGAACTGAACACTATTATTGGTGTATTTGAAATTCTCCGGCAATTAATTCCAGAGCCTCTATGCTGTCAGATTGAATGATTTATTAAATGTTTCAGTTCTGTGCCTGGGTATAAGTAATAATGAAGATCCTCGTGTAGTATCTGCTGTAATTTGGAAATTTAAAACTCTTAGTTTCCTTTGCTGCTAAGAGGAATTCTAAAAAAGCAAATTTTTGATTTCAAATATCTTTATATATAATTAATTCTTTTGTACGGGTGTATGTCACTCAACTCCTCCTAAACTGCTGGACCAAAATTTTGATGACATCTGTTGTGTGTTTTTGAATTGATCTCTCAATTGGAAGGGGTTGAAATGGAGTTGCTACCCATATACAATAAATATAAACTAAACTAACTTCATACTATCAATAAAGCTAAAATTATGTAATATTATGTTTAAGGGATGTACAAAACTATTTACAGTTTGATTAATTACACCAAAGGGATGAAATGGAATAACTACATTTAAAATGAAATAATAATTCACTTACTTTTTCTATATTCTCGAAAACTACTCAACTAATTTTACTAAAATTTCACAATTTACACAAACATATTACCAGGATTTTTATAGAATATCATCGCTACAAACAAAAAGATTTAAATGGGGTAGCTAACCCTATACAATAAAAATAAATTGCACTAAATTCCTACAAACTATAAATCTAAAATTATTGTTAATATAAATAAAAAACATTTACAATTAGATTACTTAAGTCAAAAGGATGAAATGGGATAACCACCCTTAAAATTAAATCAAGTAATATGGTAGCATTGCCAGGACCACTAGTATTTTATAATTCCTGAACCAGTTTGAATAGTTTTTCTTTATTTAGAGGAGGTGGCGATGAAACAGTTTTATTATAAGAATTTTCTGCAAGACTAATTTTGTAAACCATGAAAAATATACATGAATCTAATTGTATAACAAAATGTTGATCTGAAAGATTATAATTAATGTTTTCTAAATATTGTCAACGCCTTTTGGGAATTGAACCCACACTAGACTTTCAGACGTGAACACAAAAGCGTTTCCCATTATGAAGCTTTCCATCTGTATTGATCGGATTCAGTGTAGACCCACTATTTAGTTAATTCACAAAGCTCGCCTACACTTTGCTATTTTTGTAACGTGGGTGGGTATCACTCCTCACTAACACACACTGACAGTGTAGAGTTATTAATAGCAAAATACTCGGCGCATATAAGGAAAAAAAAATACAAATTCTTTATATAATACGAAATTAGTTTTTCAATATTTCCTCTCCACTCAAACATTAGGGAGAAATCTATTCATGCACATTTCCATAGCGGGGGGAATTCCCTCTGCCCCCCTTGTATTTCAGACAAACAAAAAACCCCAACAGTCGCGCATTTTACTTCCGTTACTGTACACAATACGCCCGCCCACGAAATACCCGGCTACGATTGGACGGTCCGGCGGCGACGCTTTGTACGGTACAACATCGACGCTACCGTACGACCAATCGCTGATCGCGTCTACTGCTCATGCGCGCGTCGCGACGCTGCTACAGCACCCGGGAGTTTTCCCCGGCGTCTTCTAGGTAGAGACCACCATCCCGCGCCGTTCTTAAGGTACGTTTTGTGTGTTACTGTACAACGCCTGTTTGAACTGTAGTTTTAGTGTTTGTTAGTTTTCACAAAAAAATGTAAGTATAGTCTACAAATGTGTGTTTTGTGTTGTAATCAATTGTATGTTTAGAAAAAGAAATGCAACTGTGTTTAGATCTATTTGTTTTAAAAATATCGCACGTTTTAATAGCTTACTATGATAAACTAATTCAATGTATTCGAAAAAGAAACAAATTATGTTCTACTTTATTAAAATTACTTTTTAATGGTATGCTCATTATTACGTAAGGAATTGAAATTCTAAATAGAATAGAATAGATTTATTTATCACACATCACTCATACAAATGACGCTTTGAATCTTAACTAATTACAAACTTTTCTCTATAATCTAAAAAAGTTGAAAACAAAAATCCAGCGAAATTACCTAATTAACAGTGTATTAAATTAGGTAACCCTTAGGTTAGGATTACCATCATAATAAAATTTTCAAGAGGAAAATTGTAGTGCCTTATCATTAAAAATTAACAATATCCACAAATTAAAATTTTTGGTACAAATTAAAAAATCTTTCTGTTTAGAATTTAAATAAGAATGGCTTTATTTAACTAAAATATCAATTACTTTAAAACACGGCAAATAAACACAAACTACAATTATAATAAAATACTTTCTACATCTACCATATTCAACCATGATTTAACTAATTTTTTTAATTCATTTTTATTCTTACTAACTTGTATGTGTTTTGGTAGAACCTTAAAGAACTTATATTTCCGATATACATAAAATGCTTTAAATGCTGATAATCTTTCTTTTGTATTTAATTTTAAATACATGCCTCAATGTTAACAATCCCATCAACCTAAAAAGCGGTAATGAAGAATCCATTATCTTACGATTTAAAATTACACGAACAATATGTTTCTGAATTGTTATTATTTGTTTAACAGAGGTTTTAAATATGCCGCCCCAACACATTAGTTCGTACTGCAACCTAGATTGCACGAGTGAAAAATATATTTGCTTTAATACCTGCAGAGAGCACGATGACCTTAAAAATTAAACTTTTCCACAATTCATTCAAACCCTTTGAAAGATGGTTGAAAGAAAAACAAATTTAACTATAATTCAACAACATTAAAAAAATGCAACAAATTGAAATATTTAATAAAATGTAAAAAATGTGATATGTTTTTATTTGAATATTGGTAAGCTCTATTCGAACAATAAAAGGTATAATAAATGCAAAAAAGTAAAACATTTATTTATTCCATAACAAATTTTACATAAAAGTATTAAAACAAATTATGCATCTGTGGATTAATGCCCAAATAGGAACGTGGGCTGTGCTTGGTCACGAGTTGTGCGCAACATAATTTTACAATAATTATTATTACGAAAACAGGAGAGAAACAAAATTAACAAAATCACAATTTTAAAAAATCTAAAAAAAGTATAAATAAGATCAGCACTAAAAGAACGACATTACTGCAGTGGCCCCACAAAAATACGCTTACGAAAAATCAGAAGTAGATCGCGAGATAAAAAATAAAAAAAAAAAATAAAAAAAATAGCGACAACTTTAAGCATACACCGAAGAATTGACGGAATCAAAATAATCCCTCCCCACCTCCCTAAACGATAAAGCAACCTTGTTTTTATTGCCATTAACTTGTTAATTTCGAAATAGCCTGAGGTTCTTTGGAATATCACCGAAAAGGATTTGAGATACGTAATTTGAATTACGGATACAGATCTAATTTAAATCCATGAAATATATGTTATTTGTTATGTGTCTAGTTATTAACTAAATTTAAGCACACCATTTCTAAAAATGCATTATGCTTAAAAAACAAAATACTTAACATTGTAGGTCTACCTAACCATATTAGGGAGAACTGACAGTTTCCATCGTATGGTTTAGTTACCACTTCACTCCAATCTAAGAAATATTTTCCAAAACAACTCAAATTCAAAGGAATATACAAAACATTGTAACAGGCGCCAAACATTCGTATAGTTTTGGTTTTGTTATTTATTAAAATCCATAAATTAATTTTGTACTTAAAAAGGTTGTAAAATTATATATCTTTGCGAGAAAAAAAGTAGTTTATATTAATCAATCTTAAAATTATTTAAAATGTGTACCCGGGTGGCTAATAATAGTTATATGTGGTCTACAAAATATTGTTATGAACGACAGAGATTGATAGTCGGTAGTTGGCCCACAACAATTTGATCAATAATCAATAGTAGTTGAGCAATCAATAATTGATAATATAATTTGATTGAAACGAAACAATTATAAACATTTTGGACACAAGCGATTAATAAGAGTACTTATTATATATTCATTTAGTGTTACTACTCCTGTTCAGCTGTGCAGATCCGGTCTGATCAGCTCAGAAAGCTTTCTGACACGTATCCCATCCGCTCCGTTCCGATTCTCACAGAAAAGAGTCGGAAATGGATTCATCGGCACAATTCTGAGCGGATATTCGGGCTTTTCGTGCCCCGAACACACCACTTCAAGTAAGGTGGTCGTAACATCATGCAAGAGTCACAATTTGAGTTAGTTTTCTTGTTTTACAAAGAGTAACGTAAAGTATTTTGCCGGTTTTAATTGACTGACCTAACTGAAACACAATATCAAAGTTATGAAAGGAAACTAATTATTTCCTAAAAATCGAAATACAAACGGATATATTAAATCCGTTTTATATTTTATAGATCAAGAATTAGCAATTGCACTTTGCCTTTTTAAATACATTTAAATAGGGTAGCAACAACAGAAATAAATTGCACTTAATTCCTACAAACTATAAAGCTACTAGTAGTTCTGTGAACAGTAGACCTCGCTCGTTGAAATAACAAATGTGGTTTTGAGCTTAGGTTAAAAATAGTGTGCCAGTAAGGAATTAAGCACAAGGTTTAGCCAGTGAAACATTATTTACAATTCCCGCGATTCCGTTAGTTATAGTTCTCGTTTTTATTTCTTTTCTTGAGCTTTAACTGCTAAATATTTTCTTTTAGAGGCATTGTGTTTTATTTAGGTTAATAATGCGTAAGATAGCTACAAATATCGCGTTATAGAGGGACAACATACAATTAAATATTTACATACTTAAATAACTCAAACTTAACAATGTATCATAAGTTAACTTAAGTTCCATATCATATTCCAATATTAGAAATAATGAAAACAAACAATGTTAAAAAGTCGTGTTAGTGATCTCAACCCATGTACCAACACTTCCCACGGTGTCCTACAGTCATTTTTTGTGTGTCCTTTATCGCCGCGAGGTTTCATTTGTTTCATCTCATTTTGTAATTCAAGTAAAGCTAAATCAAATACTTTTATGAAATTTACAATGATAATTTACAGGTATACAGTTCAATTCTTTGATTTATCCTATACACTTTCTTATAATAATATGTAATTTTTGGGCAAATGATATATTCCTAAATTACTATTCAAAACAGGCCTAGTTTTGTTAGCAGTCTTGTAGTAGGAACATAAAAACTGGTGTTTTCAAAATAAGAAATTTGAAATTGATAAATATTTTTATACAATTCTATTTAGAACTAAATTACGAAACTTTTTTACATTTATGAAAAAATTACAATAATTTTTACTACTTTTTATGTAGGCCTAAAGTTAAACATTTTCCTTTCGTTACTGAACGTGATTGTTTCTTGAGCTAATAACTTTCTTAATGTTACTTCAATATTTTTTTTTACTGGCATATATAAATTCTTTAAACCTTTATCTACAAAAAAGCTATAGAACACTTTTGAATTGGTTTAGAATAAACGTATAAAAACATGGTTGAAATACAAAAACGTGGACGATTTTTAACAAATTCGAAGTTTACGGCCATTTTGTGAGCTTACCGTTAGAGATACGGAAAAAAATCTAGATTACAATTTTGTTTAAAATTTAATTTGCTTTTAGAAAAATGTTATTACTTTTTAAATTTGACTTACGGTTAAGCCACAAACTGGCTTTGGAAAAAAGCTTACACTGAGAGAAACGGTCCGGCCACCATTTTTAATTAATTTAAGGGGTTAAAAATGAAAAATGGAAAAAAACCTTATGTATACATGGCTCGGCCTAGGAATAAGGAACATTCATGCAAAAAATCATCAAAATCGGTCAAGGCGTTTGGCCGTAATCGTGAGACAGACACACAGACATACAGACACACAGACGAAATGGCGAACTCGCTTACGCTCGGTCAAAAATTATTTAATATTATTCTTGATTGATATAAAAAACATTTGCAATTCGATTAGCCTACTTAATTGAAATTGATGAAATGTATAACTAACCTTAAAATTAATTCGAGCAATAGCGGCATTGCCGGGTCTACTAGTTACTAAATACAAATCAGAGTTCTCTGTCGACTTAAACAAATTTTTAACTCAGGTATATTTTTTACTTTCTCACTATACTATAGTATAGAGAAAGACTTTATACTATAGGCCTGCTTAGTATAGTGATCTCAAAAAAATCGATGTTGAGAATTTTGTGGAAATATCCGTTTTGGGACCCCTGAATCCAAAAAAGTGGTTTTTACAAAATGTCTGTCTATAAGTCTGTATGTCTGTATTTATACAAAGCTAGAGAGAAAACTATTTTATCGATTTCGAACAAATTTTGCACCAAACATGTAGTTTAGGCCTTGTATAGATGCACGAAAAAGGTTTTGAAAATTTTTGAAAAGCAACTCCCTTTTTGGCCAAAAAACCCCAAAAAAATCTGATATTGTTTTTTATAAAAAAAAAAAAAACGGTTTTAACGATTTTGATAAAATTTGGCTTATTTGTAGCCCTTAATATACCCTACCATATGCAGAAAACCACATCTTTCTAAAAATTCTCGTTCAGTTAATAAGAATAATGATAACTAATTTTTGGGGGGGTTTTTGGCCAAAAAGGGGTTTGTTTTTCAAATATTTTCAATAACGTTTTTCGTCCTTCTATAAAGTCGTGCATCTATGAGGTCAATGCACTGTGTATTGAAAATACTCTCAATACAGGGGTTGGCGTGCAATGCACTGTGCGTCGGCTTCTTCTCATAGTCTTCAGTTTCAAGCTCACATGTGCGTCCTTAACAGTGAACGTGTTAATAATTTTAATATGTTTGCGAGAAAGTATGTGCCAGATCCAGGTACCGTTTATTTAACATAATTTTACGCCTTCTCACAACAGTTCTAAATCTGTTTGTCAATTCCAAATATTTTGAAAGTAAGACAAAACCCACACAGTTAAAGTTTTACTTGGAATGAAATTAAAAGAATTACACAAATATCGAATTAAAGCCCACAGAAGACAATTTGTTATTGTTTTACTAGTTATTTCAGGAAGTCTATTTAAATAAATGTACATTTGGTTTTATATATATATATATGTATTTAATCATTTGTTTACTGGCCTTGATATAAATGTGTGCTTCAATGAGTTACAACATTACATTTCCTTACAAAATCCGACTAAATTATACATTTTGACAAAAATTATGTGCCTGAGTAAAATTTAAAAACTATTTAAATTTAATATTGATATAAATGTACAGTAATAATAATATCTACGTACAACATTAACAAACCTAAATTAAAACACATACATTATTTAAACTACTACACGCTCTGTAAAAGTATACATTATTTAAGTTGTAAGTACTTGCCACAATCGAGAGATTTACCCCTCCATCCCTTGGGAGCAGTGGTTACACTGTATACTCCCCATCACCCTCAACACTATATTAAACAAGATATAATGATTGTAAAAATACAATTTCACATCAATATTATGTAACTGTTTTATTGCCACAATAATTTTAAAACAAACATTCTTGTCCAACAAAATAATTTGAAGTGAAATTACGTGAGGACAGTGAATTCACTACATACGCATTATGAATCAATCTACGTTGTACGGCATAAATTAGTGGAGCAAATACGAAAAGTGTGCACATAATTTCAATGTGTTTTAAAATTTAGGCCTGTAGTTAATTTAAAGAAATTATAAAAGATTTCTCAGCTTATGAAAGATATATGTTTTACGGTGATATTTGTCATCCTTTGTGCAAAGAACAAGAGTAACGTGAATGAATCCGATCTACGATCAGGTGGAATTCTGATTGGTTCAGTATTTCAAAGTGTTATGTTTGAATTAAACTAAATAATACTAGCTGACCCGTGCGAAGCATTCGCATTCTAACTTACTTAAATCCCACTTAATTAAAGTAATAGGTGAATCCACAATGCTGTTTATAACCATGCTTACAATTTATTAAAAATAGCAATGTAGTATGCAATTAATTACGGCAGCTCTCCAGCTGGGTATTGTTATCATCAGTGTTGCCAACGTCAGGAAAATATCCCTACAACTAACTTGATCTTACATCTTACATCACTGTTACTTTCGGATTCTTTATTTCTTTTCTTTATATTTTCGTATAATTGTATTGTGTACATTTTTCCGGTGTAGTGGTTAAGGAAAGCTTTAAAATGATGCCTCATTCATGTAATTTAATGATTTATTAAGGAAGTTATGGCGTACCGACAAAAAAATGGCCTTGAGAAATAATGTATGTAACTAGCTGACCAGTGCGAATATTTCGCAAGTTCGGAGTAGGCCTACATTTACCTGATTTAACACGTTGATTTAATTCAGTTAATTAAGTTTATTAATTTACATTGGTTTATAAATAACAGTTTCCCTATACAATCTTACAGTGTAAACAATCTAACTAACAGCTGTCATGCTAGTTAAACAGATGGTTAGTAGATGGCGCCTTTTATTAGGAACATACAGAGTATAATATAAAAGTTTTTTAAATCAATTTTTGTTATTAAAACATGAATTTTAAGCTGTTTGTCTATTTTTCCCGTGTAGTGGTTAAGGAAAGCTTTAAAATTATGCCTCATTCATGTAATTTGATGATGTATTAAGGAAGTTATGGCGTACCGACAAAAAGATAGTCTTGAGAAATAATATAAGCGATTATAATATATTAATTACCTTGTAGGTCCGTCTTGTGACTTTAAGTGAGTTGTTCTTGACTAGTTTCGGGGTCTTGACCCCATCATCAGATAAGACTTATTTCACTCATAAGAGCTCTTCAAACATTAAAAAACACATACACAACACATACACTAACACAAAAAAAAAAAAAACATCAACGTGTCTGACACCGTAGTGCACTAAGTCATGTCTGTCGGAGTACTGCCGGCAAGACCTAATAGTCCATCTGATAACCACCTCTGTTGGGCGCTTTTAAATGATTTAAAGCCGTATCGTATAATAAACGATGCTATTGGAAGGAAAGTTAATAATTTAAGATGTTATCTGGATCGTTTTTGAAAGCTCTGTAGATCAGAATTCCTCATTCGCGTTCATTAATCTGCCTTTTTTGCAAACGCCTTCTACACTGGACACTTTTGGGTTGTTTTGGTTCAAGTTTACAACCTTATTGATACTTACGTATGGACTACCTAGCCGATTTTCGTGTGTTTTGTTTTAAATTAAAGAAAATGTCATTATTAAATTATTTCTTTAATTTATAGCTGTATTTATAATGGTCCTGTTTGTGTTTTATTTTAAACCCTATTTATACTTATTTCTTGAGTTCTACTTGGCAGATTTTCTTCGTGCGGTTTGTTTAAAAATTATAGAAAATGTTGTTTTATTATAAGTAATTATGAAAGTCCGTTTTTTATTTCATCATTATATTTGCAAGGGCACGTTTTGGGTTTTTTTGGTTTTAGGAAGCACATTTGTGGAGATTTATTTTGCCCTAGGAAGTTTAATTTATAATACGACATGTTCATCTGTACATCAATCTAAAGCAGTTTATTTTTTAATCTACACATTATATACGAGAAAATAATCAGTATAGTTTGGAAAGCATACGTTGCTTTAATAAAAACGAAAATTCAAATACTCAGCATTCATGATTTGTTTTTAAATAATCGAAATAAGAATTTATATAGTAACTGAAAAGATTAAACAATTTAAGGATTTAAATACTGCCGACGATTTAACGAGTATATTTTTTAAAACAAATTTAATTTTAATAAAACCTGCTTAATCTTGTAAGCTTCGACTTGTGTAAGCCTAATTGTTATACTCCCTACCCTTCTACGGTAATATACCAAATGGAAACTACAGATTAATTACTGTATTCGTTGACAGGTCGTGAAATATGACTTTAGTTGCATCCCTTCTGTTCCTGTGATGCTGGATCTGTCAACCTTAATAATAACCGTATTCAAGATTTTAGTGATTGCTTTCTCCGTACTAAACATTTGAAAACTTACAAATACAACTTAACTCATTCTTCGCAGTTATCTATGAATATAATGCAGTTGTGTTTCTGACCTTTAAGCTCTTATACATTTTATATGCTGAAGTATGGATTAAGAATTCAAATATTTTAGGCTATTTTATATGTTAAGATGTGTAAACAAATGTTATTTAACTATTGAAAACTAGATAAATAAACGGTACCAGGAACTGGCACATACTTTCTCACAAATACATTTAAATTACTAAACAGATTCACTGTGACTTGTAGGGTGGGGTAGGAGAGTTTTTTTATTAAAGTTGGAGATTAACTAATAAATATTATTATTATTATCTAGAGAGAAAACTATTCTATCGATTTCGAAAAAATTTGCACCAAACACGTCAATTAGGTCTTCATAGATGCACGTAAAATGGTTATGTTATTTTTTTTAAAACAACCCGCTTTATGGCCAAAAAAACCCCAAAAACAGTTATTATTATTAGCTAAACGAGAATTTTTAGAAAGATGCGGGTTTCTGTAAATGGTAGGGCACATTAAAGGCTACAAAAAAGCCAAATTTTATCAAAATCGTTAGAGCCGTTTTTTAATAAAAAAATAATAACTGATTTTTTGGGGGTTTTTTGACCAAAAAGGGGGTTGTTTTTCAAAACTGTTCAAAACCCTTTTTCGTGCATCTATACAGGCGTACTGGACATGTCTGGTGCAAATTTGGTTGAAATCGATCGAATAGTTTTCTCTCTAGCTTTGTATACTTTTATTAAAGTAGGCGATTAACTAATAAATATTATTATTATTAGCTAGAGAGAAAACTATTCGATCGATTTCGAAAAAATTTGCACCAAACACGTCAATTAGTTCTTTATAGATGCACGTAAAAAGGTTTTGAAAAATTTTGAAAAACAACCCCCTTTATGGCCAAAAAACCCCCAAAAATCAGTTATTATTATTATTATTATTAGCTAAACGAGAATTTTTAGAAAGATGCGGGTTTTTTTATATGGTAGGGCACATTAAAGGCTACAAATAAGCCTAATTTTATCAAAATCGTTAGAGCCGTTTTTTTATACAAAAATAATAACTGTATTTTTGGGGGTTTTTTGACCAAAAAGGGGGT
>JAGFPH010000167.1:420844-437690 GCA_018207615.1 Philaenus spumarius | reverse complement strand
ATAGTACCAAACGTTGGCACGTAAACAAAATGCAGGGTAAAATATTATTTGGAGTTTTGATTATTAGAATATTTAAAGGTTAGCATACTTTCTAACCGACAAAGACAGAAAAACAAATGATCACGAAAGTATTTTGTTTATTTTATGTTAAACAAAATTTCTCCTGGCTATTCATTTTAGACCTAATAAAGTTAGGTTTTTATTCTAAGTAACTGGTTTTATTATTATCATAATACAGTCTCTTATGTCAATCCTGTGCTCTGAATATACTTACGAGTACGTGGTAAAGACACAAATTTAAAAGTTATGCGCCCACGCCTGTTCTTCTCTTGATCTTTAAATACTTTCCGACCCTATATCTCAAAGGATTTCCCATCCCTAACTCGAGGTTATCGTCCTAACCGCCCCCTTCATTCCTAGGGAAGAAAACACAAACAAAGTTATTGATTTTTCTGTCCTACTTCCCGGTACGTCTAGTTTGGTAGAGAAACTGCGGCGCCTTTCCAAAATATCTGTCTGGCGCCCTAACCCCCAACCCTCGTGGCGTCTGGGGCGGCGGCTTCCAAAACGTGACTACTGGCTGGGGTTTGATTGATTAGAACTTGTAAGATGAGCGGCTTGCGGCCGGAATTAGGTTAGTAGAAGTACAATTTGAGACTTGTCTTTCTTCTTGCGTCGGCTTAAACATACTTGGAACGCTATGGCTAAAGTTAACCGGGAACAAAAATTAACAAACAATAAAACATATAGGGTAGGGATTTTTAATTTGTGATTTTCTGTTAATTTTTCCCTGTTTAACTAAAGTCACATTCTTTGGTTCATCTTTCTATTTTTTGTTGTCTAAAGGTTACGGAAAGGGTTCAATTTCTTTGGACCACCTGGTATATAAAATCATTAACTTCAAAAATTCACAAAATAGAATAAGAGTTGAACTGTTTTGATTCTAGGTTAATTTCGTGTACTTTACACAAGTACAAAAAAGGAAATTTCGTTTTTTCTAGTGTTGTCCTTCGACCTACAGAATCAAATTGACCATTTTGTTTGTCTTTAAAAAACAACTTTTCGTCTCGTGTGATGTTTTTGACATATTCAACATCAAATATTTAAACAACCTCCATTTTAAATTGGATAATAATGTTTTTAAACTAAAAACTTTGGACGGAAGTCCGAAACTTTCTGTTTAATTTTAACCAATTCAATTGATAATCTATTTGCGTAAATACCACTGTAATCTATGCAAATATAACTATAAGTTATATAAACATAACTTAAATAACAATAAATAACTTATAACAATGTCTGTGTCAATAAATATAACTCTAACAGTATAACTATACAAAAAGAATATATATTAATGAATATATCACACACAAAATTTCTAGGCCTATGTCAAGCATTTTTCAATATTTTGAATTTATTTTGTATTTCAAGGAAACTGTATATTATACACATCAGAAATACATCACTTGAAAAAATACTGTTTAAAAACAACAGACTTTATCTAGGCCTACCTAACTATGCTGACGGGGATATTTAACTCGGTAAATGTGTACAATTATAAGCATTATAATACTGTAAGCCTATTTGATAACATTTTTTATTTATATACATTATTATATATATAAAGAAATATAAAAATATTATCTTTTAACTGCTTTTTATTTCATATTGATAGATCAAATGATTTAGAAGTTATTAATATTATAGTGAAGAAATTAATAATCGAATATGTTTATAAATGTTACACGATGATGTTCTAATGTTTCCGAAGTTAAACGAATAGGTATCTCTTCCTTAAATTTGTATAATCGAATATATTGATGATAAAATCTTGTATTTATATACAGTTTATAACCTCAAAGCAAATCGTATAACGTATTATAGCCTATATTAGTTCTATAACTCATATTTTTAAAAAAAACTTCACAGCAAATTATAATGATTGAAGTTGTATACATTACCACCAAAGTATAATCTAAGCTGGGTTTTGTTTAAGAGTTAAAGATGATAAGTGAAATCAGCTGTTATATTATGTGTTACTCAAGTACGTACGTACACTCGCTTTTATAGGAGTTGATTGCACGTTTTGTGTTATGTTAACTTTACACTATTTTAACGGACTTACGACCTCAATTTTAGAGCTAGATTCTGAGGATGGAATGCATTTCCGAAACGTGCCAATGTTCAAGTAAGTAATTACTTAAGTTGGTAAAGTCACACATACGGACAGAGTTATTCTTTTATTCTAATTATGGATTGGAAACAAAACAATGAGTTTTCTTTTTTAAAGTAAGTATATTTAGTTTCATCGTACCCGGTAGTTCCATACAACGGAGCGTCATTTGTTTCGCTTTAAAATTTACAAAAAACTGAAAGACTGCGGACTACGGGTGCATTATTTGTAATAGGATTAATTTCCACCTGCCAACGGGTAGAGGGTTGACGGAGGAAGAGGGACGGGGTAAATCCGCCACCGGCGACGATCACAGCAATGACGTTTGTCAGGGATTAAAGGGGGCGGTTGAGGAACTGAGACTATCATTTTTGACGTCCCTCCTCATTAGTGGACTTAGTGAATAGGGGATGGAAGGGGGACGCACAGTGAAGAATTTAATAACTGGATACACGGGACTATATTAGCGGCATACGTTAGCGTCCTGCACGAGTCATTAGAACGCGGGAGAGAATGTAGCCAACTCTCCTCCCGGTGTAATATGCTGAAGTGTGTTTCATTACTGTAGGCCTACTGTAGAATTACATTATTTCTAATCATTTTAGAAAACATGCTCAATTTAGTTTGAGCGGACACTAAACGGACTTAAATCAATACAATCAAAGGGCTGATCCAAAAACCGTAATTTGAGATTATTACAACATAGTGTTAATTATAATCAAGGGTGTTATGTAGATATAAAATATTCTTCTAAAAGGTGACAAGTCACATGCAAAATGAATATTGGACATTTATGGTTTCTGCAAAAACCGGACAAGTCCACTGAGTTGCCAGCAAAACTTGTCTTGTTCTTGCTAGAAAATTGACTTGGTGCACGAAAACCCCACGATCAGCGCTCGTGTATTTGTACACAGATAGCAATAGCCTAGACTAGATTTATAACATATATAGCTGACCCGTACGGCGTTGCCCGTGGTGGTTGGTATTTTCAGTCTTTTTAACGTAATTTTATTCTTTTTAAGTGTTCAGTCAGTGAGTGGTATTTGGCTTTTATATATCTTAAATAATTAGCCCAATAATTGGTGTTTTAGTTCATTGTAGGCCTAACCTAAAATTATATTCAGTTTTTGATCCAAATCAGTTGTTGATCAAAATCAGCTGTTTTAAGCTTTTCATACGAACAGCTGTTTTTTGTGCCCCTGATAAAATCAAAAGAAATCTTTCTTCTTCTTCCTTAAGATTGTCCTTCCATAAGATTAACATTTAAACTTTGAGGGCCACTGGGGCGTAGCCCTAATGTCCTAGGACTTCGGTAAATGGCCTAAAACCTTCCCAGGGTTAACCTGTGTTACTATGCAAAATTTCAAAGCAATCGGATGGACGGTTTGGTAACGCATAAAGGACAAACATACAAACAGACAAACGTACAAACAGACAAACGTACAAACAGACGGACATACATTGAATTTTATATACAGGGTGTCCTGCGACCATATGAACAAACTTTGTCACATTATTCAGCATGTCAAAAGAAACAAAAAATATAACAATAACATGTGTCCTATCTCATTCCGTTTTCGGTCTGTCTGTCGGTATGTGTTTTTTACAAAATACTTAATATTTTTAGAAGTAGAAAAGATATTGAGCTCAAACTTTGTACACCTACTTATTGCGTAACCTTTTATCACTGTACGAAAAATTAGAACAATATTTTAAAAAAATTCAAAATGGAGGCCGTTTATATTTTTTAAAGTAAAATATCTCAAAAACCGCTGACTTTACAAAAAATTACAAGAGACAAAAAAGTTTACTTTTTTAATGACAAACTCAATGGTTTTTTAATTTTTTCTGTAGCTCAAAGGACAACATAGATATTGACAAAAAAAAAGGAAAATTTATTTCTTGGTAGTTGTCAACAATACCCAGAATTACTCTAGAAACAAAATATTTTAAAGTTATTTTGAGCTAAAATAAAAAGTTATTTGCATAATGTTCCGAGCACTTTATGAGCTGATTCCACTAGCAAAAATAACGAAAAATGTTAATTTATTCATAAGGTCTGGAAATGCTTCGTTAAAGAGTTACAGCTAGCGAAAGATTTCACCCGTGTTTCAGATTACTCACAGAAACGAATCCCTATTGAAATATGTAGGGCGTTAATTAAGGTGTAAAATTTAAATTAATTTAATTTAATTTACGTAAAATGAGCATATAAATTTAATAAAATAAGTCCCAGTGCTGTAACTGCAGTAATTGTTAATACAGGGTGTCTTGCAACCATATGAACAAACTTTATCACGTTATTCAGCATGTGAATATTATTAATATTAAATAATTAATAAACTACAAATTTTATCAAAAAAAGATAAGACACAAAAAAGTTAGACAATTTTAAGACAAATAACATGATGAATAATTTATTCTTATTGGCTGAAGGATAACTAAGAAAATTACATACAATTTAATTAATAATATTAATTAAAGTAACAATTAAATAATAACTTATGAACAAATTAACCTCAAATGCAATGTATTGCACTTTGGTTTTAAAATAGGCTTACCAAATTAATAATGTTTAGCATTATTTCAATAATTTTACACCTTAATTAACGCCCTACATATTTCAATAGGGATTCGTTTCTGTGAGTAATCTGAAACAAGGGTGAAATCTTTCGCTAGCTGTAACTCTATAACGAAGCATTTCCAGACCTATGAATAAATAAACTTTTTTCGTTATTTTTGCTAGTGGAATCAGCTCAGAAAGTGTTCGGAACATTATGCAAATAACTTTTTATTTTAGCTTAAAATAACTTTAAAATATTTTGTTTCTAGAGTAATTCTGGGTATTGTTGACAACTACCAAGAAATACATTTTTCCTTTTTTTGTCAATATCTCTGTTGTCCTTTGAGCTACAGAAAAAAATAAAAAACCATTGAATTTGTCATTAAAAAAGTAAACTTGTTTGTCTCGTGTATTGTTTTTGTAAAGTTAGCGTTTTTTGAGATATTTGACTTTAAAAATTATAAACGGCCGCCATTTTGAAAATATTTAAAATATTGTTCTGATTTTTTTGTACAGTGATAAAAGGTTACGCAACAAATAGGTGTACAAAGTTTGAGCTCAATATCTTTTCCACTTCTAAAAATATTAAGTATTTTGTAAAAAACACATACAGACAGACAGACCGAAAACGGAATGAGATAGGACACATGTTATGTTACATTTTTTGTTTTTTTTGACATGCTGAATAACGTGACAAAGTTTGTTCATATGGTCGCAGGACATCCTGTATATAGATATAGCTGTAATTATGTTTTTCTTGTAATGGAAGGATCGTCAACGTGGTATAAAAATGTTAAAACAAGTTAGTATGACCAATAAAGCAGTATGAGGTGAAGAACTTGTTAATCACGTTGGAAAAATCGTGTCTGAAAGAAGACTGGTATCACACCATTTTTTTTAAGACACTCAAACCTTAATTACGGCTGAAATCAGTCAGGCTGTTGCAAATTAATGAAGGAGATCCATACATCAAGACAAGAACTTTTTTTTATAGAGGACCATGGAATTCATGTATTGTGAGAAGTAAGTAACCTCAACAGAAATAAACCTTTCTAAACACTAGCTACAAAATCCAGGATTACATTAAGCTAAAAAAAGGATTTGTGTAGTCTTTTGGATTACTTAAGTTTGCCAAAGAATCCAGAGTTTTATAACAAAATTATTGATACCACAGCTGAACCTTAAGAATGTCAGTAAATATTAAAGTGGAAAGTAATGACAACAGCAGTGGTTGTGAATGGAAATCGTCCTAACAGAACCCTTTTTTTATGAATTAAATTTATTAAAATAAAGCTTTTTTATATTGTATTTAGTACTATTCGTTTCTATAGTTTTTGTAAGCAATACAAAAATGTAATACCTAAATAGTAAGCAGTAAAGTAATGTACATTCAAAATAAATATTGCATTGATGTGTGTAGACCTGAGCCTTTCTGGTTCGTTCAACCTTTATTATAACTGCTGTTGTAAAATATACAAACTAATTTGATTTGGACATTTAACATTATTTACCATCTTAGCTTTGGGGTTATTATTAATCCTACACCTTTATTATAAAGAAAACATAACGTGATTATGTGTATAGAAGATTCCAACGGGGTTGGCGTGCGGAGCACGCAGAGGCCACCCATAGTTTAAAATGAATACACACTTGACTGTAGACTACCCCTGCGTGTGTTGGTTTAAATTAAACAGAAAGGGTTTCAGGAGTTGAAATACAGGAAACTTGAGTAGAGTGAGAGTTTAACCGTAATCAGCATCGAAAGTTTAATAAAAACCACTCAACTTGTGGTTAAAGGCGCTCGTCCAGTTTACTATTGTTGGGACCTGTAACACAGTTGTGTAGGTTCGTGCAGAGCTACTAGCTTTCGCTGCTTTTCTGTCTTCATTAGTCCAGCATGGATAAAATAAATACCTTAAATAATTGTATCTCTTTCTGCTTATTAATTTCCCTCCAAACCTTCAAACAAAAGCACCCTTACTCATCAGTAATGAGTTAAAGAGACTGAAAAGTAGCTTTATGTAATCCACCTGTACCATTGATCTTTACCTGATGCTTTGTACGGCTTAATTTGTCCTGTCAGTCATCCTACTACAATACAGCAAGGGGTGAATATTTACCAACCATTATTAATCGAGTATTTAAGCGTAACCTACCGCTAATAATATATTACGTTACAAGCTCGGACGAGTTACGTATGAAACTTTTCATTATACCACACCGAAATGTCTTTAGTCATAGCATATTTTTAATTCAGAAAATAACACACCTTCACTTAGTTCTTACAATTTGAACTCATTGCATAACTATATTTTATTTAAAACAATTATACTATAACTACGTTATTTAAAATGTATGATTGTTTTGCGATATTAAGCTGCGCTCACACTGCACCGACCAGCAGGGACGACAGAGATGTTTTATAAAAGTCAAATGCATGTTTTTTATTGAGATGCACGCACTATATACACCGACCAGTACGATCGACCGTCAACGGACAATTTTGGTCACTTTCGCAGATTTTAGAAGAGTCGGAGTTTATAGCGGTAGGGTTAGTAGGTCACTTCTTGCCAGTGCTACGTAGGCTAAGTATGTAAGTGCTAAATAGTGACACAAATACACTATTTAAAGTGTTTAAACATTATAGAAAGTACACAGTGGGTTGTGTTTGTATTTTTTTTTTTTACTGGTATTTAGAAAGTGTAGTTTGTTCATAGTTTAACGTAAATGAGTGTAAATCGTATATCGGGAGTTTTGAGGATAACATTTCACAACTTGATAAACAGTGAGTTTTAAATTTACTCACTGAAAACAATTCAAATATAACTCTAGATCTTAAATTCTAATTTTTTGTGTTAATTAATTTTAGAAAACAAACCTACAAGCAAAAGTAAATATCGAAATATGGTATGGAGTTTCATAATCGTAAACCGTGTACAAAGGAAGATTGCAGGGTATATTCTATCCGTTACGTTGGTATTGTTCGAGTGACGGGCTTGCAGTATTAGCTAAAGTATTCCATTGTGTACAGTGGAACAGGTAGCATAAGCCTACTTTTCTTTAAAGTATTCAGCTTGTTAGTTGTTTCATGATGAAAGGGTTTGTTTAGGGATCTGCCGAGGGCTTATTAAGATGAAATCTAAACCTCTTTCAGTAAAAATCTTTACCAAGTCGTCGAGAAGGTTAAATAGTGTTCCGTACCATCAGCTAACCAGAAGCCAGTGCTTAAATCTAAGTTACTTTCATTGGCATTAAATATTATTTTATCATTTCATTTCTAGTGAGCTACCAGAATATCCTTAAAAGACCATACAAATATGTATTCCATATTTATTTGTGGTTTGTTTTTAAACATATTATATTACGTTAGTTGTATTATTCTGTCGGACAACCCTTGTGTTTTCGTCTTTTGTTACGTGACGGCCGATCATTCTTTCAGTTCGCCCACTGGGAACATTGGTATAAATGGATAAAATAAAACCTACACACAAAAACTCACAACAAATACGTTTGCTAACTTCAAACGCGTTTCAACACCCTCCTCAGTGATGCACGGGCTCCAGTAACCAAACTATATAACTCTTTTTTGTGTTCAGGTTTATTTTGTCTAGTTAGTTTCTCACGAATCAAGCTCATTAGTTGTTTGTTGTAAAAGAAAACACACTACATATTAAACAACACATACACATACAAAAAACAATCAAGCTACAGTGACAATTTACACATATAAAGTTAAAAATTTGAAATTTATATGTAGTGAGTTTCAATTTATATATTTTTGGTGTTACTATTATTTTATCAGTTACTGGTGTTTGCTATTCATAGTTTTCTTCAGCCTACTGCTCAGCTTACTGACAATGTGAACCGATAATACAATGAAATCACGTTTTTAACCAAACGGAAAGGAATGAATCACCCACTATTTTTTCTATTAAGTTTGGCTACTCAAAATATGTGTATATATAAAACATTCGCATCTGTCACTATAATAGTCCAGTCAAATAGTACACTAGAAATCTCTAAAATCGCAAACTAACGGCTAGTTCTGATTTTTGCTGGCTGTGATATTGTCAAGGTGGCACTTGACAAGAGCACCTCTTTTCAGTCAGTGCTAATCATTGGAGAAGATGTGGACCTCGTCCTTCTCAATGGTTTTTTATTAACCGCGAAGAAAGTTTTTTGACAGTTTTTTTAACGCTATGGTTGACCTCGCCCGTTTGCCTCCAACGGATGATGGTGCAACATTCCACGCCTACCGAACTTCCCATCAAGTTCAGAAGTGATTGGGGGTGGAAAAAGATGCCTCTCAATGGGGATGGAAGAACGCAGATCAGGGGCTCATTCCAAAACAATGATGAGTGAAGTGGCATCCCCCTCCTTTCTGAAGTTTCTATCATGCGAGTGCAAGAAAGGCTGTAGCGGAGGCGGCTGTACCTGCATAAAAGCAGGCCTAAAATGCTTAGAACTTTGCAAATTTTGCTCCGACGTCTCTTGCCAAAACGTCGCCGTAATTCAGATTGCCGAAGGAGGAGAAGATGACGTCGACGATCCATTACCTATTTTTCAAGATGAATCTGACGATTTCGAACCACCCACGAAGCGGTCAAAATGAACTATTCTAACCCAACAATATCTCTCGTAAAGATGCATATAGATATATAAAAAAACTTTTGAATTAATTACATTGTAAATACATAATTAATAGACTAAATATATATTTCTTGCTGATGTACATGGTTTTCCTTTCAAAATACATCGTGAGAACTCAACAGAGCCAATTAGCGAAAAATGCAGTTTTCCCATTTTTGGGATTTTTAAGCATTGTGAGGAAACTGTTAGACCTACAGACGTCGTTTTGTGATTAATTTAAAGCTAATAACATTCGCTACAACATCTTCCCTTATGATTTACCCCTTAAAATTAGTGTTTTCCTCGATTTCGTGGTCAAAAGTTGACCAAATCTTAAAATTTCGCTGTTTTGGAAAAAATAGCCAATTTTGGAGGGCTGTATTGGTTTTGGTATCTGAGCTACAGAGCTGGTTCTAGTCTCAAATTGTAGCAAATTTAATGCACTTTCAAAACGTAAATTACATGTTTTTTGAATAAACGCACAGTTTAGGAGATATAGTGAAAAAAATATGAAAAAAGTGCGAAAATTTAGTGGTTTTTAGCGTGATACGAAGTTAGCACATGTCTTTCGAAGCTGCAAACTTGGATATACACTACTGGTAGTGGTCCTAAAAACATATTAAAAAATCAGAACTAGCCGTTAGTTTGCGATTTTATGTACTATATGACTGGCCTACTATGCGACTGAGAACGGCTGGACGTATAAAGCTGGGGTTTGAGCCATTAGACGCAGCATTTTTTCGGTAAGGTTTAGAAGAAATCCACATTCGAAAAAGTTCATTCGTTCAAAAGTTCTGAAGTCATCAGTGACCAAACATTACTATTTTGCTCTCTTTAGGGCACGTTTCTGCTTATAACTTTAGACTGGTAGCGCCTATATTCAATTTGAGGTATTCGTTGGTTTCAGCTCGCCGAGTCCTTTCAAATGGCAACTGAGCCGAATCTGTAGGTTGGATAGTTCAGGAGTTAATAACACAAAAAGCGTGCCGTTTTCTTAAACTTTTTTAATATACATTTTTTCGGTACCAAGTCACAATTAAATAATATAATGAATTACCTTATAAGGTCCGTCTTGTGACTTCAAATTGTTTTTGATTATATTCGTTTACTACATGTTTCGAAGTATTTACAACTTCATCATCAGATACCTCTTGCTATTTTTATATTTTGCTAAGTATTATGTGTTTTAACCATAATGTGTGACGAGTTCCTCGAGTGAATGAAAAAAAATAGCAAGAGGTATCTGATGATGAAGTTGTAAATACTTCGAAACATGTAGTAAACGAATAAGATCAAAAACTATTTGAAGTCACAAGACGGACGTTATAAGTTAATTCATTGTATTATTAAACATTTTGGTTTTGGTTTTTTATTACTTTCTCACTATACTATAGTATAGAGAAAGTATAGTGATCGCAAAAAAAAATCGATGTTGAGATTTTTGTGGAAATATCCGTTTTGGGACCCCCTGAGTCCAAAAAAGTGGATTTTACAAAATGTCTGTCTGTATGTCTGTATGTATGTCTGTATGTATGTCTGTATGTATGTCTGTATGTCTGTATGTCTGTATGTCTGTATGTATACAAAGCTAGAGAGAAAACTATTCGATCGATTTCAACCAAATTTGCACCAGACATGTCAATTAGGCCTGTATAGATGCACGAAAAAGGGTTTTGAAAATTTTTGAAAAACAACCCCCTTTTTGGCCAAAAAACCTCAAAAAAATCAGTTATTATTTTTTTATAAAAAAAACGGCTCTAACGATTTTGATAAAATTTAGCTTATTTGTAGCCTTTAATGTGCCCTACCATATTCAAAAAACCGCATCTTTCTAAAAATTCTCGTTTAGCTAATAATAATAATAATAATTGATTTTTGGGGGTTTCTTGGCGAAATGGCGAAAACTATCCGATCGATTTCAAACAAATTTGCACCAGACATGTCAAGTAGGATTATATAGATGCACGAAAAACAGTTTTGAACATTTTTGAAAAACAACCCCCTTTTTTTGCAAAAAACCCCAAAAATACGTTATTATTTTTTTATAAAAAAAACGCTCTAACGATTTTGATAAAATTTGGCTTATTTGTAGCCTTTAATGTACCCTACCATATGCAAAAAACCGCAGCTGTCTAAAAATTCTCGTTTAGCTAAAAATAATAATAATAACTGATTTTTGGGTTTTTTTTAGCAAAATGGCGAAAACTATTCGATCGATTTCAAACAAATTTGTACCAGACATTTCAAGTAGGCCTGTTGAGATGCACGAAAAATGGTTTTGAAAATTTTTGAAAAACAACCCCCTTTTTGGCCAAAAAACCTCCAAAAAATCAGTTATTATTTTTGTATAAAAAACGGCTCTAACGATTTTGATAAAATTTTGCTTATTTGTAGCCTTTAATGTGTCCTACCATATGCAAAAAACCGCATCTTTCTAAAAATTCTCGTTTATCTAATAATAATAATAATAACTGATTTTTGGGGGTTTTATGTTCATAAAGGGGGTTGTTTTTCAAAATTTTTCAAAGCAATTTTTCGTGCATCTATAAAGACCTAATTGACGTGTTTGGTGCAAATTTGTTCGAAATCGATGGAACAGTTTTCTCTCTAGATAATAATAATAATATTTATTAGTTAATCTCCAACTTTAATAAAAAATCACCTCTCCTACCCCACCCTACAAGTCTCAGTAAATCTGTTTAATAATTTAAATATGTTTGTGAGAAAGTATGTGCCAGTTCCAGGTACCGTTTATTTTATTAGTGTTAAGAGCGTTTTCATTGGTTCAAAACGTTTCCACACCAAAAATCATTCGCTCAGTTAGGGTGTTTTTGAAACTTTATACCCTCTAAATTTTAAACTGTTTTGGACTAAAACTGTTAAAGTCGTAAAAAAGGACCAATGACAAAAAGTCTTGAAATAACTTGTAAAATCTAAAATCATCGTAAAATACAGAGTGTTCCATAAGAAACTTGAAAGTTGTCCGCCATATTGGAAAATGGTGGCAAATTTTTTATATTTTTAGTAGGCACTAAAAAGTAGGCGAAGTCCCCTATTTAAAGTTTGCTGTAAATCTGTTACTTTTCGAGATCCCAATGGTGGCCGAGTTAAAATTGACATCCTGTATATGAACATAGCCTATGACATATTATATCAATATGGTAAGATTTGCTTCTGACTATTAACTAAACAATTACCCATAACATTCAGTATTGCTTTACCCATACATATGATTGGCCTACAGCATTAAAAACTCCTAAACATATTCCATACAGCTTTTACCTCAGTTCCATCTCACTACAACAAAAATTAAAAACGCTATTAAACATAAAATAAAAGCATTCAGCCTGTGTGTACATTTTATTTTCGATAGATGTTCTTTTTGTACCAGTTTTCTTGTGTGGAAATGTACATACAATATTAATTAATTATAATGCTGTCATACATTTACTATGTATACGTATATCAGAGCATAAGCGCATAGTCTATCTTGACCCGTGCAACAGCTTAGTGGAGCAAGTGAAGACAACTTGGAGGGATTCTGTGTATAGGGTTGGAGTGGGGAAACATAATCGCTAGGGGCTTCTAGATGTAATAAAGGAGATTTCATCTTGTCAAGGGGCTTCACAGGGGAAAGACAAATAACAAAAGCATTAGCTCAATTGTTCTGATTACTTCCGGAATAGACGCGAGTACGCTTACTTTGCATATATGCGTCGTCCTTTAGTCTAGTAGTTTTCCTTTACATAAATATCATTATATTTTTTTTTTAAATCGATCACGCAGCTGAAAAGCTTACGTGAGTTGAGCGAATTTCCAAAATTAGGTTTAGATGTTTTAATTGTTGAATCTACTATTTGGAAAATAGGTCTACACACGAAGGCAACCTTGAGAAGACTAGCCTATGAAATTACATTGGCAAAGCGCTCGAGCGCGACTAGAATATCGCTAGTTGTATACATTTTCGTTTTTACTAATGCCGGTCTTATTTTTAGTTTCCTCCATGTGAGTACGACATTTAAATTTGCAGAAAGCTCCAACGTACAGTTAGTAGGTAACAAAATTCGTCCCGATGTTTTACTGCTATCCAGTGACTCGACTGAAAATGATGTCTTTCGTCTTGTTTATAAGCAAACATATTTAATAAAAATTTATAATTTAAAATTTTTGTCACCTACGAATTGTAGTTTAGATGTTCATGAACGATTTCCTGCAAATTGCAAAAGATTACTTTTAAAATTCGAAGAAATATTAGTGATATTGAAGATGACAGTATGGGACTGTATCGTCCTGGTATTGCACACCCTTAACGAATGGGCGACATAAAAACAGGGAAACAAAACTATGAGCAGCATTTCAAACAAATAAAGGAATTTATATAACTTGTATACAACCTCTAAGGAAAAACATAATTATAATACTACTAGTGGTTCTGGCAATGCTTCGCTATTGCTTGATTTAATTTTAAGGGTGGTTATCCCATTTCATCCCTTTAACGTAAGTAATCGAATTGCAAATGTTTTTTTTATATTAATTAAGAATAATATTAAATAATTTTAGAGATATAGTTTGAAGGAATTTAATACAATGAATTTGTATTGTACAGGAGTAAGTATAGCCTACCCCATTTAAGTCTTCTTGTTTGTAGTGACGATATTCTTTAAATCCTGGAACTAATAGGGTAAATTGTGAAATTTTAGTAAAATTAGAGAATATAGAAAACGTAAGTGGATTATTATTTAATTTTTAATTGTAGTTATTCCATTTCATCCTTTTGACTTAAGTAATGAAATTGCAAATAGTTTTGCATATCCCTTAAAAATAATATTACATATTACATAATTTTAGCTGTATAGCTTGTAGGAAGTTAGTTTAATTTATATTTATTGTAAAGGGGTAGCAACCCCATTTTAACTCATTCTAATTGATATTGTAAATCATCCATTGACCCACTCAAAACACACAAAAAATTTCATCAAAATTGGTAAAGCCGTTTAGGAGTTCAGTGACTTGCATACGTACAGAAGGATTATAAGTCCCTTTAACCCCCCTCATTATTTGTATTACTGAAAATAAGTTAACAAAACTTTGTATATATCTTGTGTAATATCTGACCCTCTATTATTTGGGGGGGGGGGCAGGGGGGGGAAGGGGGTTAACAACAATGTCAATTATAAAAGTCGGTCATATAATACACCTTTGGAAAGCTTATTAAAAGAGAAACGCAATGGCGAAAACTAGAGCTTAATATCTTACATAGATTCAAAGTAATGGGGAATCAAAGTTCTGGAAAATAACATACAACCTACTTATTTCTAATACTAACAAATTAATAACCTGCTTTTATGTTGTGATAATAATATCATTTTCTAGAATTTTGATTGTCCAATACTTTAAAACGAAGCAATATACTATGCTCTAGTTTGCCCCATTCTGTTTCTCTTTTAATAAGCTTTTCAATGTTGTATTACATGACCTACCATTATATTTGAAATTGTTTACCCCTCTACCCCCTCAAACCCGCCCCCTAAATCATAAAGGTTTATAAATGTCAAAAGGTTTGTCCTGTTATGCAAAGCAAGATATGTACCAAGTTTTGTTGACTTATTTTTAATATCAAAAATAATAAAGAGGGTTAGAGGGACTTTATGAACTCTGTATAAAGATTTAGTTTAGTTGGTTTAAATTTTGGTTCAATGTTATTCATACTGGGGTCACTGGCTCTTTGGCTAGCTAGCTTCCACTTGGAATCAACTTTCAAATTTTCTACTACGCGTTATTGGTACGTATTGGTTGTGATCTTTACTCTATCAAACTTAAATGAAATAATAACTCAAATACCTTTAAACATAATTACCCTAATGACGTTTAATGTATCTCAACATTTCAATCAGTTGCTGAAAGGTTTGACATTGCATAGTTTTGTCTCCAACCCCTTTCTTTTGTCTCCCACCTCTAGCGCTCGATTGTCTGTTAAAATGGAAAACCCATCGGACTAAGTGGTGTTCCGCCAAGACATTTACATTCGGCTTTTAATTGTTTGTTGTTCCACTCTGCTGTAATTACTGGACGATGAAAAGTGTTTCTGTAATTAAATTGAGAATTCATTTCAACGCTGACATGTTTTATCTTCCGAATAATGTAAATTAAAATTTAATATTTTTGTGAAAACTACTATGATCATGCCAATAAATACCATTTGGTTGTTAAATGTATGCATTACAGAAGAGAAAATTTATTGGTCCTTCAGCACATGTACAACATTGCAATAGGCAGGCTTAATTTAATAATTCAAACTAACATGACAGATAACCTAGGCTTACTAAATATTAATTTCACAATTTAAATATTCCTCCCAGTTATAAAATGGGTGCTCTTTCAGCCAACCATAAAAGGTTTGATATAAATCATCATCATTTGGCAACCTTCGAAAATTGCCAGGCATTGTATTGAACCGTTTGATTTATAAAGCTAAATGACAATTCTTGGATCCTATGGACAATCCTTTATCCTATGGATGTCTTGGTTGTTCAAGAATATGACCAATTCTGGTATTGTAATCATGAATTTGGCCTCTAATTAGATACATATATAAATTATTCTTTATATCCATTACTATATACAAAATATATAAGTTTATAACAGGTAAA
Source organism: Philaenus spumarius (assembly GCA_018207615.1). NCBI lineage: Eukaryota > Metazoa > Arthropoda > Insecta > Hemiptera > Aphrophoridae > Philaenus > Philaenus spumarius. The sequence continues at coordinate 421,675 of JAGFPH010000167.1, read as the reverse complement.
ATACCAGTTTTAACAAACAGTAACTTGCAATGGACCTAATTTATTTGAGTTTGTTAATATTCTCAATTTTTTTTAAGAATTAAAATTGTGTGTATACCTATTCCATTTCCCCAGATAAGAAGTCCGTATCTTAAAATACTTTCAAAGACAGCAAAGTTTGCAATTTTTAAATATTTACTATTTAGATTGACTAATAAATAAATCACCCTTGACAATTAAATTTCTTCTTAACATAATCTATATGCACTGACCAGGAGAGCAAGCCATCAATTTTGATACCAAGCAAGGTTACAACTTTTGCATACTAAGGCTTATAATTATTTTGTAGAGTAACTAAAAGTTTTTGAGTTTTTACTTCATTTAAAAACAGCCCATTTATCCTAAACCATGCATTTGCTTTGTTTAAAACACTAGCTGCTACATTATCTAATTGAAAAATGTCTTTGTGACTAACAAGTAAAGAAGTGTCGTCAGCATAAATTGTTGAGGAACGTGAAATATTTAAACTTAAATCATTAATTAAAATCAAAAATAATATTGGGCCCAACACCGAACCCAAGAGTAGTATTAATTGTTTTCGAATGTCTGCCATTTATATCTACAAGCTGTTTCCGGTCTTTCAAATATGACTCAAATATTTTTGCTAATTATTTACCACGAAACCCATAAAATCTAATTTTTTTCAACAAAATATCAGGCCTAACACAATCACATAATATGACCAGAGCAGGACAATTTTCTTCTAGTTTAACACCAACAATTCAACACACGTTTAAAAATCATTTTTCATCACTCCGTACCGAAAGTAGCTACTTTCGATGTCAGCTGGTA
>JAGFPH010000167.1:400966-420834 GCA_018207615.1 Philaenus spumarius | reverse complement strand
ACTTGCTCCAATTATTCCCGTACTCGGCTTCGCCTCGTACGTGAAACACACTTTCACATGCTCGGCTTCGCCTCACACGTGAAATTCGATATTCCTGTGTTCGGCTCCGCCTCACACATGAAACTTGGGCGCGCACCGGAAAGTGCCACTTTCGGTACTAGTAATGAAATATACTATTCCTTCACACACGCATCCACAAGGTTCTCAAGTATACATCATAGTTAAATTGTTATATCCTACACTTGATTATAGTAATAACTAGTAAATCCCGTGAAAAATCACAGGCGGATAACTATATGCACATCAGAAATACATACTTTATGCAAAATACTATTTAAACAACACACTTTATCTAGGCCTACCTGCCTAACTACGCAGACGGGGATTTTTAACTCGGTAAATGTGTACAATTGTAAGGACTATAAAACTGTAGGAATATTTGTTAAGATTTTGTGTTTATGTATAGTCTATTATTATATATATTTAAAGAAAGATAAAAATATTATCTTTTAATTGCCTTTTATTTCATATTGATAGATCAAATGATTTAGAAGTTATTAATATTATAGGCTATGTTATTGATTGAAGTTGTAAACATAATCCAAAACTATAATCCACTCTAGGTTTTATTTGCGTATTACAGATGATGGGTGAAATCAGCTGTTATATTTTTAAGTTAATCAAATAGGTATTTCTTCTTTAAATTTGTATAAACGAATATTTTCATAATAAAAGGTACTATTTATGTAAAGTTTATAAACTCAAAGCAAATATTATAATTAATTATAACATACATTAGTTCTATTACTCATATTTAAAAAATCAACTTCACAAGAAATTATAATGATTGAAGTTGTAAACATAACCTCAAACTATAATATACACTGGGTTTACAGATGATGGGTGAAATCCGCTGTTATATTAAATGTTACTCACACTCGTACGATCGTAAACTCGCTTTTATAGGAGTTGATGACACTCGTGGTTAACATGAGCCACGCGAGAGAACAACTTCCAATCAAACTGTTACTGTACACAACTTAAACAAAAATAATTCGATCACGCAGCTGTACCGCTGACGTGAGTTGAGTGAATTTCCAAAATTAAATTTCCGAAATTAATTTCAACCAACAAATCGTGAAATTGTTTTACTCATGAAAGCGCTGAATAGCTACCTTCGTGTACGAAATAATTTATTTTTGCACCTTCAGCTTCGAGTCACGCGTTGCTTCGTTCCACTCGACCTTGCTTCCTCGTGTTATGGACTGCTTCGCTTAGCTCGCAGCGTACAAACTCATCCTTCAGCCTCGGATCAGAAGATTCCCCACCATGTATTTGAACCGGGTACTTTTATGGTAATTCACGTTTTGATCGTTTTGGGGAACCAACCAAGCTATAACGTCGTGTAAAAAAACCTAATGGGCGTAATAATATCCTACATATATTTTTTTAGATATAACCCTAAAAACGTTTTATTGCAGTAAGAAAAATCTAAGAAATAATTATTTTCGGTCAAAAAAGTGCTTCCCGTTGTTTGATTTTCTGGCTAACGAACTGGTCCAAGTGACTTAAACAAACAACGTGTATACCAAATTTGAACCAAATCGGACTAAAAGTGTTGCTGTTGAGAGTGCAAACACACATACATAAATGTATATATACTAGCTGGCCTGATCCGGCTTTTCACGGATGGAAAAATCAAAGTTAAATGTATATTAACAAAAAAACAAAACAAAAAAAATCTGGAAAACGGTTGACCCTAAAGGCCATCCATGTAACTTCCCGCTAAGTTTAATTACAACAAACACTATTTTTTGAAATTTTGAACTGCCATAACTTTTGAATGAATCAACCGATTTTTATGCGATTTGCGGCAATCGATGCAGTTTTTCGAGTCCATTGAAAGAATCGTCAACAAAAATTTTTCTGATGAAAAATTTCGGAGAAATTGAGAAAAAACACTTTTTTTATTTTCTTTCGTTCACGATATCTCACGAACGAATTAACCGATTTTGACAAGACTGGTAGTGATCGACGTCGCTTTTCAAGGTTAAAAGCTGATTAGATTTTGGAGTTGATCGGTAAAGCCGTTTAAAAGTTATTCAAAAAAAATCTGATTTGAAATGTTTTTATTTCTTAGTTTTTTCAAAATTTCTCAGAACCTACCGGTCCGAATTAGTTGAAATTTTCAGGAAATCTAAGTTTGATAAAATTCTTTAGAACGCCGTTTGGTTGGATTCAATCGGTTAAGCCGTTCAAAAGTTATAAGCGGGTCACATACTTACATACACACACACATACATACAGACAGGGTGACACCCTCTCGGGAGTGGTCAGGGAAGATTCCTAGGACCTCAAAACGTCGAGATCTGATGAATACTCGATTTTCGAAAAACGGGGTGAAACCAATATCTTTCCGATTTTAGAAAATTTTCAATTTTCTTTTAGTGGGAAGTTAAAAATCAATAAATATATTACACTATGTACTTCTTATGGGGTTTTTTAGTAACTTTGACCCCCCAAACCCCCGTAAAATTTCGAATTTTTTTAAAACCTTTCTTAGCGAGCACCTAGGGTCCTAGAGGAAGCTACACACCAAATGTCCTTCCAATCCGTTCGGTGGTTTTTTTAGTAACATTGATCCCCTTAACCCCCCCCCCTAAAATTTCGAATGTTTTGAAAATCTTTCTTAGCGAGCACCTAGGACCATAGAGGAAACTACACACCAAATTTCATTCCAATCCGTTCCGTGTTTTTTTATAGATACTTTTTATTGACAGACCAAAACGTGTTCTGGGGATCGCGATCGGTGCTCATTTACTACTCATTTAGGTCTCATAAGTGTCACTGCAATAGCTCATCTATCCTAAGGAAATTCGCTAATAAACAGAATGTTCATTTATTTAGAAACAATTTGGTTTTATTGTATTTTTCCAGTAAAGACTTTGAAAATCCAACTTATACAAAATACCATATATACTTTGTGTTTTAGAACTTTATACCAATACTTTAAGGCAATGCTTCTATATAAGGCTAAAAGCAAATCTATATATAATATTGAAATCTTCGGAATGTCCCCAGTTGCCCACACAGGTTTTACTAGTGAAAGAAAGGCTTCGCTATTGCTTGATTTAACTTTAGTGGTGGTTATCCCATTTCATCCCTTTGAGTTAAGCAATCACATTGCAAATTCCTTAAAAATAATATTAAATATTAGGTTTATAGCTAGTATGAAGATAGTTTCATTTATATTTATTGTTGTATATGGATATAAACAACCCATTCCAATTGTGAATCTAAACCTTCCAAGGACCCACTCAAACACACACAAAAATTTCATCAAAACTAGTCAAGCCGTTTGGGAGTAGTTCAGTGACATACACACGGACAGAAGAATAAAATTATATGTATAAAGATAACAACTGGAAAATCTAAAGAATCAATAGTTTCCGAAATCTAAAACCAACATTGCGGCCTTTTAAACACTTTGAACAGGAATTTAAACTTTAAAATGGCTAATTGTATACAAAATTTACATGAATAACTGGTTTTAGATATGTTTACAAACAATCTAAGGATAACTCATTTTTGAAGATGACCAAAGATTTATCGGTAAACAAGTTACCTTCTGAGCTATTTAATAAACTCAAAGTGAACACTTTCTTCACCCAGGTAGTCGATGCAGCTGACTATACACGGCTCATCTTTAGATACAATAGACTTAATTCCACTAATGCAGAAAGCCATCGATTTAAATTCCCGCGTATTCCCCAGAGATAGCGTCTTTCACAGGAAGCTCTCGACCGGAAATTCAATCCCGGATATCAATGCGATTTGCCTCTCTTTGACGTTCCGCTCACGTCTTCCAAAAAATACGATTATTTTAATTTACTAAATTATATTTGTTTCTTTATTGCTGGTTAGGTCTGTGTGATTGTTCAAAGGCAAGTTTTAGCAAGTGAATATACAATGTAAAGATATAGGCTACCATTCTTGTAGAAATAATTGCACAGATTCACTTTGTAGTATAAATATTTTAAACACATTTTTGTTAGTGTTGGTCTACGATACAATATTGTCATCCATTGAAGACTATGTTTTCATTTGTTCAAAACGTTTCCATACAAAAATACCTTCCATTCAGTTAGTATGTTTTTAAAATGCATACCCTCTAACTTTAAAACGGCTAGTTTTATAAAACACCAAAAACTAAAAGTTTTAAAATAACATGGAAAATCCAAAAAATTTCACTTAGGACGTTCCATACGATATCGAAAGTTGACTCCCGTATTTTTTTAATTTCTCATAAAACCAGGAAAGGTTCCCCATTTAAAATTTGCTGTCAGATATATAGTTTACAATATACTAATAATGACACATTTAAATAGACTCCATTTACACGTTGATTATGTAAGACTACAGAAATAAATAAATAAAAATTAGCAATACGTTTATTTGTAATGACTATTAGTCCAGGGATATTAGGGGTTTCACCTCGGAATGCGAGATAGTCGGCCATAAACTTGTATAAACCTTTATTTTGTCACCCTAAAACTTGTCTCAAAACCTACTTATCGTAGAGTGTCCGCGACTACAGATATTCCAAGGTCAAAGGTCAAAAATTTCATTTTTTACACATTTATTGCAAATATATCGTTTCCTATGGGTTTTATGCTCTTTTTATTTATTATAAAAATTGTATAAAATTAAATTCTCTACAACTTTTGTTTAAACATTTTTTTTATATTTGCAACCATTTTCGAGATAGAGGGCATAGCGCGCGCAGTGTTTAACTATTTAGAGTATCATTCGAGGTCAACCTGTTGTCCCGATTAAAAGAACGCCGTATAAAGTTTACAAATTATTGATAAATATATAATTCTAAATAATTTGCATTTTTTATTAACTATTATGTACCAGGTACAACTGGTTTTTCATAAACTTGAAGAGATACATGTGATATGGCTGCCAACTCTTTCGCACTTGGTTTGGTTGTGCATTTTTGTATCCGTTCATCGTAGATAACAGCATTTTTTGGAGTTACTATCTTGATCATTCCCATAACATGAAGAGTATTGTTACCATCAAGGGTTTGGACATTTATATCGGCATTGTCTCCAACATATTGTACAAGTGCACCTGACTCTGATGATAAAATACGAGGCTGTGGATGATAAACTGCTGAAATTTCGTACTGTACAGTATTACTATAAGCAACTGCAAATCCCAAGCTAGATAAAATATCCAATAGTCTTCTAGATCCATATCTTCTGTGAAGAAATACAGAAAGGCTTAATAGTAGCTGTGATGAAAAAGAACGCTCTCGGATGGCAGCCATTATTGCATGGCTTATTGAAGTACATTTTGTTTTTAAATTATCCAGCTTTCCTTTCCTGCTTTTTTAGGATGACTTCTTCTAAGAAATACAATAAAGTTTTTTGAATTTCTTGGTTAACATCATCCAACATTTTACTGGGAGGCGGATAAGATTTAGTTTCAACAATGGATGATCAATGTCTTCTCTAATAATAGCTGCTGCAGCTTCTACAATTCTTAGTCTTTCTGCTTGAGGATTTAAGTGTTTACTATCGTACCAAGCTTTTGATAAAATATAAGCGTGTGCATCACGAAAAGAAATGATCGTAAAAGCTCCTACCTTTTTCGTAATTATTATATTGGTTAAGTACTTTTGTTTGTAGCCTTGAAGTAATAGTTTTATCATCTGGTACATACCCTGTCAAGTCATCTTTAAGCTCTTTTAGTGTAAATTGTGAATCGTTATTATTTTCTATGTAATTGAAAATCTCTATCATAGCTTCTGAAACTTGATTATCTTGACGAAGTTTCGGATGAGACAATGGTACTTTATTAGTGAAGAAATTCGTATAACAAATAGCATGGTATTTAGCTTCAGCAGCAATTAAATCATATTGAAAAAATATAAGATTTTTCAACAATTCTCCGAAAATATCACCACGTTCTTCTGCTTTTTTCATAACATTGTCTTTAAACTCTACAGTACTCACTGTACTTATCTTGTCGACTATTTCACCACGAAATAAACACTGCTTCTTGAAATCAAACACTTCACTTAGTCTTTTATGCGGTACAGTTGGAGAAGCTGTAGTTTCGTCTTGTTCTAGTCGCCGTTTTGCTGCTAGTATACAATTTTGGCTAATGTAAACAGTTCGGCACTTTTCATGCACTTGTACAAATGTTACGGTTTTTAAATAATCAATAAGGCCGTCGTTTCGTTCGATACTTGCAGTTCTCAGAGTTTTTATACCACGCACTACATTCACTAATGATTCACCTTCTGAATCTGACTTTTTACATATAAAACACAAATTATCCATAACTTTTAAAATTGTACGTCCGTATTTACCAAGATACGATTCAAAACTAACGAATAACAGTGGTTCCTTTCAAAATAAACCGATCGTTAGTAAGCAATTGAATATCAAATCTGTCTTTTCTTATCTGGCTATCATTAGAACGGTTCGTACTATACAATAGAGGTCCGTTGTCCGTTGTCCCAGGTATAATTTTTACCGCTTTAAAAGAATCTATAAGTTTACGGATTTCAATGAAGATGTACTTAATTATTTTCTACTTAAAATGTAATTAAAGTATTTCCCTTACTAACTTTATAATCACACGAGTAAGTAAGTGTTATTAAATGAATAGGTACTGAATTATTGAAAAAAATCATTAGTTATAACGTAATAGTTAATAAAAAATGCAAATTATTTAGAATTATATATTTATCAATAATTTGTAAACTTTATACGGCGTGCTTTTAATCGGGACAACAGGTTGACTTCGAATGATACTCTAAATAGTTAAACACTGCGCGCGCTCTGCCCTCTATCTCGAAAATGGTTGCAGATATAAAAAAATGTTTAAACAAAAGTTGTAGAGAATTTAATTTTTTTAAATTTTTAAAGATAATGAATACAAATAGCATAAAACCCATAGGAAACGAGATATTTGCAATAAATGTGTAAAAAATCTATTTTTTGACCTTTGACCTTGGAATATCTGTAGTCGCGGACACCCTACAATAAGTAGGTTTTGAGACAAGTTTTAGGGTGACAAAATAAAGGTTTATACAAGTTTATAGCCGACTATCTCTCATTCCGAGATTCTTGCCCTCATTTGACTAATATTCTTGGACTATATGCTTTTATTGTGGAATTTTTATAAAGTTGAATCAGTAACTGACATTATCAATTCTCTCCGGACTTCCAAACGTTATTGGAAAGCTCGTACGAGAGAAGACGCAATATATTTATAAATGTTATTACACTATATGAAGTAGCAGCGAAGGCTGGTCGTGAAGGGATTATTACTTCCTATGGCTATTGACACAAGGATCCGGAGCTCTCATCATCTTCACAAATATTGACTCTAAGGGCACAAGTCAGCATCAATATCTGTTCCCGCTTCTGTAGACATTTGCATTCGTTCTTTTAGCCAGAGGGGAATTAAGGATATATTACTTTGGCTAATGTGTATCAAATATCTATCCACACAACGAACCTGTCAGTCGGATAACAAATGTTTTGAGATAGGAAAAGTAGGTAGAACGCATTTCAAAATAAAAACGTGTACAGTTGAACCTAAAACGTTTTTGAATTTTTTTTATTTTTCTCGTATTTGAAGATTATCAGCTCTTTTATAATTGATGTGCTGCGTAAAAAAATTAATTAATTTATGATTAAATAAAAAAGGCGTTATTATATGTGGGCGAAAAAAGAATTGAGGATTTCGTGTGAAGCACGCAGGATCCTCCAGTTTATTTATTATTTTTATAACTTTGTATTATTTTTCATGTGTTTGTATTATTGTAGTGCCATTTCTTTATTAATGTAAACAATTAATTTCAAACAAGACTTTAATTGTATCCCTCAAGAAATAAAGTGGCATTAATATATTTTTTGGATTGACACCCAAGCATTGTTTGACTTCCTAGTACATCCAACAGTTTAGAAAAACTAAGGCCCTTCACTCACTCGAACTAGAAGAACTCAGCCCTCCTTTCGACTGCCTATGTAAGTGAATAGGAATCCCCCAACGAGGCGTTTAGCGAAAGAGACTCGAACTGTTGAGAACGGGAAAAATCGATCTTGACGCTTGAAACGATGAATTGTGTCTTTTTGACCATCGATGTGTTTAATGAGAAATTTCTGTGAAAAGTTGAAAAACACCCTGTGTTCATACCCTCCAGGAACATTCTAGGAAGGAGTAGGCCTATACAGAGAAAACATGGAATGAAATTGACATATACATAATTATAAAAAAAACTGCGATCAAATTAAAATTATTAAAGCCATTCATTATTATGTAGAATATCAGATATTATTAAAACCTTTGGTTATTTACTTTGGGGGTTATTCTGGTATCTTTTTCCCTTTTTCTGATTTACTTCTTGCCAATTCGATTTAAAAAAAATAATAATATCAATAATATCAAGTTATAAGTATAGGCCATTCTAAAATGCCAAAAATGTTTGCATCGCTCTTTTGCAATTATTTTACCGCAACAAACATCCGAAATTATAGTTCCGTTCGATGCACCCGTATTCTATGAGTCCTTCTTTTCATCCATCCGTCGGTCTGAGACGTTTTTCATAAATCATTCATTGTGATAGCGTATAGGCTCTGGAATTCATTGGCGAAGAGTTTTCGGTTCAAGAAGGCTTTGGGTAGTTTAAGGTGCTTAGGTGGTTTTGAAGGATGTCCTTGAATGTATGTGTGGTTGAGAGTGTAAGTATGTTTATATATATAAATATTTTTGATTCCTTCTGTACTGTATAATTAACTTTTACTTAGAAGATAAATGTGTGTATTTTTCTTTTTCTAAATTTTGAGAGGGTAACAAACATATTATATCACACATCATATTCCAGTCTATATAAGCGTACTTTTTATTTGATGGTACTAAATACATTTAATTCTATACTGTGTGTTAATTAGGCCGGCCACACACTGCAACAGTCGAGGCGAGGCGAGGCGAGGCATTTTGACTAAAGGCGTCTTGAGCGACAGAGAAAACATAGGCGCTTACGGAGCACTATACACTGCAAGAGACGAGGCGCGGCGAGGCGGAAAGGCGCCTTTAGTCAAAAAGCGAAGCAGACAACAATTATTATGTTTCGTCGAAAGTCATTTAGTCAAAGCGTTCCGCACATGCGCGAAGTCGCGTGACTTCCACCGCTCTGTACTGAACTGTGAAACCACGCCAAAACTTTGGTGTCTTGACTTGCCTCGCCTTCTGCTGTGTGTGTTCGCTTTGCGACAAGGCAAGTCGAGCGACTTATCTTATGTCGCCTTACCTCGCCTTGACTGCTGCAGTGTGTGGCCGGCCTTAACTACAATAATAAACCTTAGTATAAATCTTATGCCTTACAGAACGGACAAAACTGAGTACAAATTTTTACTCCTCAAATATTAATTATTTTCAAATATAAGAATTCTCCAAATAGACCGACCCACACAAACTGATTCTAACCCAGAATTTACATAAGACAATTAATTGTCCCTTAAATATCCACTAACTGTGCCCTCACCTTTACTCTGTCCTGTCGTCCACCTGGACTGGCGCACTTCACGGGAAAAACCTATCTGGTCTCTCCTTGACGCCATCTGCCAAGACTCGTAGCCTAGAACAAGAACTTTTCCCAAAAGTCCTCATTTCTAATGTTTTGTCCCTATTTAAAAACACTTGCCCCCACCCAGGCCGTAGCCTTTTAACACGTTCACTGCTAAGGACGCACATGTGAGCTTGACACTGAACTGTATGAGAAGCGGCTGACGCACTCATACCCTCGTATTGGAAGTATTTTAGATACACAGAGCATTACGTGCTTCGCACGCCGACCCTCGTATTGGAAGAATTTTCAATACCCAGAACATTGCATGCTTCGCACGCCAACCCCCGTATTGGGAGTATTTGCAATACAAAATACATTGCGTTTTTTGTTAGAGTAAAGTAATTTTGTTGAACCTTCATAGTTTTCTTATTTAATAGATCAGATCAAGCTCACAAGGGAGTAATTCTGTAACCTACTGCATCCATGTGTATTGTACGTTGTAGTTTAATCAGGTAAATCTAAATATCAGTACGCATGCAATGCACAATGATGTAAAATATGTTGCTGGATCCTCTGTTGTGTTGTCTATTTTATAATTTAATTTGCACTTTTTAAACCTAGTATTATATTTTACTACTAAATTTCCGGATTTCGGGGGTTCTGACCCCTAACCCCCACCCCCTGGTTACTGCCTTGGCCCCCACTCAGTTTTCCCTGCCTGGTCTTCTTTGATTTTAGCCTACTTAAAAATGCAACTCTGCGATTTACATGATTTCTAATTACATTATCACCTACTCCATTTTATATAATTGTGGTTACAAGTGGAATTCTGCTAGTGACAATTTGTTGGGTTTAAATAACAAATATAATTGGCTCTTCCATTCCGTGGCACTAACATTGAACAAATCTAGAAACATTAATCGATAAGCGCTGGTACTAGATAATATTAGTTCTTACTCCTCACGCCAACCCCTTTGCAATCTTCTATACACATACTCATGTTATGTTTTCTTTATAATAAAGGCGTAGGATGAATAATAACCTCAAAGCTAAGATGGTAAATAATGTTAAATGTTCAAATCAAATTATTTCGTATATTTTATAACAGCAGTTATAATAAAGGTTAAAATAACCATCAAGGCTCAGGTCTATACTTTAATAAAAACCTAACTTATTCATTATATTATAATATAATGCCTCCAGAACTGTGGTATAGACTATATAATGGTTTACATAACTTAATGGCCGTCTACAGTCCTTTATTGTCCTTTTTCTTTTCGTTGGGACTACCGGTTCCTCCTGAATGGAAATATAAATGTTATCTAACCTACCCCACCTGTTTATCTCCAGAAGTCTTTATCAAAGTTTTGTGTTTGCCAGTTTTAATTTCCTCTATTGTATTGAATAGTATATTGGAGTTGTATTTGAGTTGATCATTCAAAACGTTATCAAATTTATTTCTGAACGAGTTGTATATTTGTAATTCCTCAGGGGTGTTCATAAACAGAGATTTTTTATATAGGTGTAGAATTTCCAAATTAATCTGGAATTAATACATTTCAGTCGAGACATATTCGTTGGCCAACGATGGCACGTGACGACCTTGTTTTAAATTATTTGTGTTGTGTTAAATTATTAAAATGTTTTGTGTAGTGTTGTTAAATGTGACTCAGTGAACAACTACGTGTGTGTTTGTGACTTGAAAATGGAGTTTTGGCTCCGAAACCGGTAGTCCCAACAAAAATAAAAAGGACTGTAGACGGACATTAAGCTATGTAAACCATTATATAGTAAAAACCTAACCTAAAAGTTAGAAATACAAATAGTTGTTTCAAAATGTGAAATCATGTGTTAACGGAAATATGAGCAAACAGCTGTTTTCCTGTTATTTTATTCATTTGGTTGCTATGGTAGTTCATCAACCTAGGATTAACCTAAGAATTTTTTCCGATTAAATTTGCAAATATTAAAATAAAAAATGTTTTTATCAAAATGAATTATAGCCTACGTTACTCAGGAATAGTGAAGGTTTTTGCTATTAAACTATTTTTTCAATCGGTTCTGTAGTTCCAGAGGGTACCCCTACATACAAACAAACAAATTTGACCTCTTTATAATATTAGTGAAGATTTGTAATACTTGAACATCGGTTGTAAATGCCTTTGTAACATTGAGTGACCACATTGTCCACAAAATGCATTAAATATACTTAACAACAAAAACCTATTTGAACGGGTCATTTGAGAAACAACATAAGTAATGAAAACTCATTTTTGGTAAATTAAATAAAACTTTCTCACTCATTACCCATGTACGATAATGATAATTTCACATAAAGTACAATACAAAGTATTGAATTAACATGTTATTTTGTTTTTAACGTAAATTTTTTTCATACCCACAATAGGCTTATCATTATTATGACTTATTAAATTTGACTTATATATGTTGTTTCTCAAATGATCCGTTGATTTGACAATCGTGCTATTCTAAATCAGTTTATCTATTTGAGTAGTTCACGAACTTCTCTCTAGATAGAGAGTGAGTAGCTTGGCAGATTTATTACCGACTTATTGTTCCGGAACTACTTGTAAACAATAAGTTTAAACGTATTTGCACACATATTACTCTGAGAAAAGGCATCTAGTTTTTCCGTAGGGCATCCAATATATTAAAATTTGCATAATCGATATTTTTCTTAAACAAATTATTAAAACTAAGAGCTATAACAAAAATCTTGTCCAGAGGTTTTGTATCGCAAAATAAAAACACGATTTTCGATTCGACTGTCTTCTGCGACCATATCGATGCAGTACAACTTCGGTTTCAACGTTTTTAATCACCGCCGTACAATACTTATTGATTTATTTCAACAATATCAAAATCTCGATGAAGTATTTTCAAAGTGGTTGTTTAAAAGGGGATGCTATTGAGATGAGGGGTGCGATTGCTAATGTGAAAACTTGGTGGCAAATTGAGTTACATTTGAAGTGGGTTGGGGGTGGGGCGGGGGGGGTTGTAAATAGAGTTATGAGAGGGGGTGAAATTGCATCACTGTAACTCAGAGCCATGTATTGTTCCACTGTGTGGGTTCGGGAGCGCGCTTAATAGTGTTTTACGAAAACAAGAAAGGGAAAAAACATGATTCAATTTCTGGCTTTTACTTTGGACAAAATGATTTACTTGCTGGGGAGGGAATAAAATGTATGGCGGTGTAAACCTGGGCTTTGTTGCGGTGCAGTATGTTGGTAGTTATAGGCTATATATATATAATGAGACAGATACTAACTGCGACTTCCGGGTAGAGGAAGTAATCGTGGTGGCAGAGGTAATGCAAATAGTGGATGGTCTTTGTTTTCCTTTTCTTTTGAGTGACAGTCTGACTTGGAACAGCGACACTAGTAGAGAATCTAATTATGGAGATAGTTATTAAAACTAGTGGATCAGGCAATGTTTCTCTATTGCTTGATTTAATTTTAAGGGTAGTTATTCCATTTCATCCCTTGGACTTAAGTAATTGAATTGCAAATAATTTGTATATCCCTTGAAAATAATCAACTCCTATAAAAGCGAGTGTACTTCCGTACGTACGTGGGTAACATTATAATATAATAGCTGATTTCACCCATCATCGGTAATACTAAAACAAACTAGCAAAGATTATACTTTGGGGTTATGTTTACAACTTCAATCAATATAAGTCTTGTGAAGTTGATTTTCGTTTAATCCCTTTGACTTAAACAATCAAAGTACTTTTGTATATCCCGTAAAATGAATATTACATAATTTTAGCTTTATAGCTTGTAGGAAGTTAGTTTAATTTATATTTATTGGATAAAGATAGTAACCTATAACATTCCTGGCAATGATATTATATATAGTGAGAAATTTTTAGTGAAATCGATCGAATAGTTGTTGAGTCTATAGAGGACAAAGAAACAAACATAATTTTTAAATATACGGATAGGTCAATAACGAAACAAACACAAACCTTTAAAAATATAATACAGTAGATTTAATTTAAATGAATCAATTAATTCTTTACAAGTTGTGTTTAATAAGTTTATACCCATTCCACAAAGTTAATGTATTAACAACCTAAAGAAAACACGTTTTTGAAACAGAATATTGCGTTTTTCGTCAGATAAAACTTACTGTTAATGACAGGGAGCTGTTTTATTACATTTTTCTGCTCATTTTACATAAAATAAGTAAAATTTTACACCTTAATTATCGATTTAATTACATATTTAAGTAAGCGTTTCTGAATCTAAAACACGAGCGAAATATTTCGCCAGCTTTACTCTTTGACGAATTTCTGAACCTGTGCTTACATGAAATTTTGTTATTATTGTTGCTAGTGGAATACGCTCAGAAACTGCTGGGAACATTATGGGAATCGTGAATGATTCGAAAATGAATTCCTATCTCTGAATTCTTAACGCTTATTAAAAAACTATACTTAAGCCCAAACTTTTTTTAAAGATACTTAAACTACATCACTCAACTTTCTAAAAATCAGTTCATTTTTCCAACATGGCTGTTCGTTTTATTTATAGCGCAAGCAGCTAGGTTCTAGCATAACCAACTGTAGCACCTTCGACCAATCTGCTCCCTTACTCAGTTTCAATAGTGTACTATTTCACACTTTGTTATTTTGTCATTAGATAATTTGCGGTCAATCGTTGCTTCAAATTAAAAGCAAAAGACGAACAAAAGCTACTAAACAATGAGTTTTCTAAAATGTTGAAAATTTATTTAATAGAAATTTCGTCCTTAACACGTTCACTGCTAAGGACGCACATGTGAGCTTGACATTGAACACTATGAGAAGCGGCCGACGCACAGTGCATTGCACGCCAATCCCCATATTGGGAGTATTTTCAATACACCATGCATTGTGTTCTTCTCACGCCAACCCCCGTATTGGGAGTATTTGCAATACACAATACGTTGCGTTCTTCGCACGCCAACCCCCGTGTTGGGCAATTTTTCAATACACAGAGCATTGCATGCTTGGCACGCCAATTTTAAGCCAATTTACGCACATGTGCAACCGCTTTAAAATAATAGTGATTATTACGGAAAAATGTTCAAAAATAAAAAATTAATAAATTTCTACTCATTTAGACCATAAATATAAAAAAATAAAGCATCAGCTCTTAGCATAGGAAATACGAAATTTGCGCAGCAGTGTACGTGTTAAAAATTATGAGTTCCATACAAACTAACAATACAAATAATAAACTTAGGGACAATTCAAGATTCGATTTTACGAAACTTTTCATGACAAGGCCTATGGTTTATTATATAATATTAATTCATTAGTAAAGTATTTTACACATATAAAAAATTGTTACGTGCTAAATTGTATAATTTAAACTTTATCTTGGGCTTAAAAATATTTTTCTCTATATATAAAACAATCCTGGCATTCACGCAAAAACATTACGCAGCACGCGTCAGGATCAAGGTCACCACTAACCCCACCACAGTTCCTCTGTCATAATCATCGTAATTTACTTGGCAATACCAGAGTATACAATAATCTGTTTGCATTTGCTTCGGCTCGAGTGTAGATGGGGCGCGAGAAGCCAATGGGATTGGTGAGCTAAGCGAGCAGGGCCATATAAATAAAAAAACACATTTAAAATAGAAACTGATTTCAGGAAATGTTTGCCAGTTGGTATATTAACACTGTATTGTTGTAGTGTTCATGGATTGACATTGTGTGTTTATGGTAATTAGACTAATGAAGACAAGGTAGTGGTGGTGGTGTAACTAGGTCGAACCTGCACCACTGTGTTAAACCACAGAGAACGATCACCTAGACGGAATGCTAACTCGAATTACATCGAAATTAACCACTGTTCCTCTTGCGACCCTTAATTACAACTGAGATATGTTGCCAAGTCTACGGTAAGAACTACAGGCAAGGGAGTCGTTTACTTCTTGTAGAGTAGTTGTCTAAAGTGAAAAGCAGCTTTCTTGCTTTTGATTCAAACTCGTTTCACTCTCCTTCTGTTAGACATCTGTGTAGGTTATATTTCATTTGCGGTTTTAGTTTTCAACTATCAACAAACTTGAACTGCCGCACTAACGATCGTACCACGCCTCTCCCATTTCAGTGGGTGTTATAAATATGTACTATATAAATAGGTCGTTTAGGGTAAACGGCAAACAGGAAATAGATGGACAAAAATCAAGATCAAGATTAACGAATTAATTTATAAGCTTACACTATATTTTATTAGCGAATTACCATAGGAAAGATGGGCTATGCAGTGACCCTTATGGTGAGACCTAAGGTAGGGAGTAATAAATGAGCACCGATCATTTTTTGGGGGTCTCATTAAAAATTGTATATAATTGTCCGCACTCTAGCGGGCGCATTATAACTCCGATCTGATCCAAATTTGGTGCACACTTTGTCTACGTCGCTCGGACGAGTTCGTTAGCCGAAAAAATTGAACAACTGCAAGCACGTTTGTTTAACCAAAGTAACTATTTTTTTTAGATGTTTCGTACTAGATTGAACAATTTTTTAGAGTTTAATTTAAAAAATTAAATGTAGGATATTATTCGGCACATTTGGTTTTTTTACCAAAATCTATCAAAACGTAAAATACCATAAAAGTACCCGGTTCAAATCCACTTAAGGCATCTTCTCATCCGAGACCGACGGCCAAGTTTGTACGCTGCGAGCGAAGTAAAGCAGTCCATAAACTGGGGCATCAAAGACGAGCTGCAAACGAGTGGAACGAAGCAGCACGTGAGTCGAAGCTGGAGGCTGAGTAACAAACAATTCTACTAATATATATTTCGTACAAGCAGCCGCCTATTCACCGCCTTCGTGAGTAGACCAATTCCACATATTATTGGTTGTAACCCTAAAACATATAAATTTTATTTTAAAAATTCGCTAAACTTACGTCAGCGGTTCGGCTGCGTGATCGAATTATTTACTACTTTTTAGAACAAAACAAAAAATAATATTCTACCTACGTCAATCGTATAAAAAAATTATTGTCCCAGGCGGGATTCGATCGCGCGACCTTTGAATTACTGGTCGTGCTCGCTACCGTGGTGCTACCCTGTGCGGCCGCCGCCGCGATGCTAGATTGACAACACAAACTTGTTTATTTTTAAACGTTTCCCCATAGTTATAAAACGCCGAAGTTTTGATAAAAGCGGGTGGTGTCATTTTGTTTGGCATCTTAAGCACTATAAATACTGAAAATTTGATCAAAATCGTTAGAGCCGTTTTTGAGAAATTTGCATTTTTGTCATTTTTTATGGGTTTTTAGGGGTAAATTACAATTCAAAATTAAAAATTCCAAAAAATGAAAAAAACGCCTGGAGATATTAGGGTTTAGTACCTACATACCAAATTTCATGAAAATCGGACCAATAGTGTCCTCTCTGGTCGTGTATACATACAGACAGACTGACAGACAGACACCACTCTAAAAACACTTCAGGGAACACCAAAACAAAAAATTCCACTAAAAATATTTTTAGGTTCAGGGAGCACCAACACAGATAATTGCACTGAACAATTTTTTGGAGTTCTGGGAGCACCAAAACGGATAATTCAACTGAAAATTCAAATTCGAACATTTTTACGAAAACAATTCTTTCTCCATATACTACGTATAGGGTGGAGAAAGTAAAAAATTGAAAGCATCAAAAGTCTGGTTTTTATAATAAAATTTCAAAGACAACCGAGAAGATTATTTCCCCCCAAGAGTGGATTGTTCGTCCTCCGCTCCCTCAGTCATTAGTCTTAATAAACTTTCCCACATCAACGGCTGTTTAATCCATGAAAATGTAAAAGTTTCTTCTCCACTAGTGTCGCGTGACAAGAGTTATAATTAGCGACAGCTTGATGTCATGTTCTAATGAAGACGGATGTAAACCGACTGTAAAACTGTTTCTTTTAAACTGTGCGAATATCTAAAATACAGTATTGTTTCCTGACATTCAGCGTCTAAGCTGTAATTACCGGCAGTTTGGATTGGAGTGGTGTGTAATGAAGATAGATCACGATAAGGGTTGGCTTCAAATATACCCCTATCGATACAGACATGGTTCCTTCTACAGGGTTATTTATGGGAAATTTAACTGTTTTATTTTAACGGTTTCGTTTTGTATCTTGCTTAATCCCTCCCAGTGGCAGACTGCCCAAAGTGACGTTCTCTCTGGCACAAGATGCAGCTATTTCGACAATTAGCGAGAATTTGCATACATTTGAATTTTAAATTATTTAGTTCACTTAGAATTATCCAATCGTAATAAAACTGGCACCGCTGGAAAGAAAATGAATTAAACTTTAATTTTTGAATTTAAAACTTTTTCGTAAAACGTATATTTACATACGTAATCATCGTTTCAAAATTGTAGAATGTCAAACAGCTGTTTTCCGTGCGACATCGCTATGTTAAAGAACTTAAAACTTCATCCTTTTCAACGGTCTGCAACTCCTCACAGTTGTCAATTGTCACAAAGATCATCACAGCATTGGATTCATTAGACTTTTATCTTTCAAGTGGTATTTTTAAATCATCTGTGACTAGATTATGGTTATGAGTCTAGAATTTAGAATAAAGGCTTGTTATTGGTCTAAGATTGGGCCAATAAGGAAGCATTTTGTAAATCGATTTTTACTATCAGAAATCGATTTATTCATAAGATGTTTAATATACTGTTATAAAGAGAAAACTCCAACGTTTATTCTACGTTCAGTTCAAATAATTTAGGTGAAATTTAGTTGGCACAGACATAATGTAAACGAAGCGGTCTAACCATTTTACACTCTGATATCAAAGCGTTCGCTGTAAGTTTTATTCGTCTTGATATTTTAGTGAATTGAAAGTGTTTATAGTTTATAAAATAGTTTTTTATTGTGTTTTAGTTATAAATAAATAAGTGTAGATTGTGTTTGAGTGAAATTAGGCTTATAACAGTGTTCTAATAAAACGGTAAGTTAAGAAATAACATAGCCTAGAAATAAGTTTTTAGGTTAAATTGCCGCTTTGATATTTTGATTTTTCACTACAAAATGTAAAGTTATTTGAAACTGGGTAGAATGCTATTCGATTCTACATTTCATTCTCGAATTTTTGGTATAAAAAAACATCGTTTGAAGTAAAAAATTTTTAGGCCTACTCACTTTGAACTTAGTCTGATTTGCACGTTATGTAGTAAAAACATCCAAAGTGTTATTTTGAACTAAACAATTGTGAAATTGAAATATATTTTTACATATTTCTATTTAGAACTAAATTATAAAACTTTTGTGTATTTTGAAAAAAATTACAAAAATGTTTTACTATTTTTTATGTAGGCATATAGTTGGTTTTTTCCTTCCGTTACTAAACATTTTTTGCTTTCTAAGCTAATAAGTTTTACAATTTCTAAAGAAACTAATTTTTAGTGGCATATTTGAATTTTTTAAAGTTTCTTCTACAAAAAAGCTATGGAACACTTTTGGATTAGGGTTCATTTACTATTTTTGGCGAATTTTTAAAAATATGCTTGCAAAACGCTAAAAACAGGCTTTTCAATTTTAGCTTTAACCATGCCACTTGGAGGGTAGGCCGCGAGTTATGGACTGCTTTGCTTCCCTCGCAGAAGATGCCCCCACGGTGAAATCCCCCATATTGGATTTGAACGGGTACTAATTACGGTATTTAACGTTTTGATATTGTTAAGCTCATATAATTATTTACACATTACCAAAACCTAATCATATATTTTTTGTCTGTCTGTTTGTTTGCCTATCTGCTAATCCCCGGAATGGCTGAACCGATTTTGACGAAACTTTCATTGACTTTTCAGGAACTTTTCAGAGAATATTTTAGGCTACTTATTATTCCAAAAATATTAAAAATTTCTGTTAAATATTGAAAAAATGTTAAATTTATGAACAAAATTAGGGATATTACGTGTATATTTTGATAAATCTCTTACATTATGTACAGGTCACAGCTACCCTCACCACCCAACTTAGATCCAAGTGCCTCTGTCCTAATCAATCCTTATTTCCGTAAAAATTCATATTACAAAATTGAAATAATATAGAAATTATAAACAAAATTGGAGATTTTGTGGACAAATGTTGGGGATAGTGCGTTTATATTTCTTTTTTTCGGTAGGATGTAACGCATTTACACAGACAGGTATTGTTGCATACGCTCCGAAAAGAGAAAACCCACTAAAACATCCTCCCTCTCCCCAGAAAAACGTGAACAGAAAAATGTGTTAGTGGTAT
>JAGFPH010000167.1:339281-387381 GCA_018207615.1 Philaenus spumarius | reverse complement strand
ATAAGAAATTCAAAGTTGTCCGCCATATTGAAAAATGACGGCCAACTTTTGAAATTTCAAATTCATTTTTTGAATGGTACCTAAAAAGTAGGTGGAGTCCCCTATTTAAAGTTTGCTGTACATCTTGTACATGCGGAGATCACAAAGGTTGCCCAGTTAAAATAGACACCCTGTATGTATATAAACGGTTTTATCCTGACTGACTGACATAGAATCAACGTAGAGAAAAAACTACCAACGATAAAAAATACAAAAAATTCAGGGTTTATTCAGATCAGGTCGTAGACGCACATTAAGAAATTATTTTGAAAAATTATTATTTTAAAGCGTAAACTTGATGAAAATACGTGCAGTCACTCCCACCCCTATAACAGATAAATCAGCTGTTCGAATCAAATGTTTCTTGAATGCATTTACATTCATTGCCATAGCAACCAACTTATCAAATTTATATTCAGTTTATTAATCTTCACAACCGACCGCTTTTTAAATTTAGGTTATAAAAAAAAAAACAAACACAAACAAAAATCTACGGTAAAAAGGCTTCCTGTATTATAATTCAAACATCTGTTGTTACATATTATAAATAAAAAATAACTGATTTGGATAAAAAAAAAACACAATTTTATTTTAGGGATATACTGAATAAACACATTTCTTGGCAAATTTAACAAACAACATCGTTTTTATGTAAGTTTGAATCGCTCCATTATACAAAAAGTCCTGTCATTCACACAAAAACCTACTGCGCATCCGTCTGAGGTGCCCCCACTACCCTACCCCAATCCAAGTGCCTCTGTCCTAATCAATCCTCATTTTAGTGATAACTTTAGATTATGCAATACTGTAATCTGTTTGTATTAGCTACGCCGCGGGGTTGGTGAACGTAGCGATTAGGGGCGGAGCAACTAGTACAATATAATCGCTTTAAACACTATCGTAGCAACAATAATCACCTAAACTGACAGTTTTGCCAGATCTACAACCACTAATAATGAAAATTTTTAAATTTGAAATATGTTTTTGAGTGTCTGGTGTAAGTGGTATTGCTTTAATTCCAAATTCATTAAGTACTCTTTAAACGTGTGCTTAAAATAGTTGTAACTTGCATAATATTATATTTAAGTATATCTGTCTGACTATACTATTAACTTTCAAGTAATACTTCCATTCTATATTTCTTTCCGTTCCTTTTACAAAGTCACATTACCATGCCTGTTCGAGATTTTCCCAATGGATAGTCTTGAACGTTATATGAAGCATGTGATGAGCGGAGCGAGCACATTATGATGAGTTGAATTGAAGCGTGTACACCGAGTCCTGTGGGAAATCACGGGATAAACCGGGATCCGAGTCTGTCAAAAGAAGACCCAAATCCGCAACTCTAAGCCTGCTTTTTATTGTCAGTTTGGAATTAAAATGTAATTTGTTTCTGATTGCGACCTTTTGAAATTATGATTAATTACAAGTCTCGATTAACGTTGTCCAGCGATATATGTACTGTCGCTGCTACATTCTATCATGGAGTTTGTTTTTACTCAAATAAATATTTGTTGCTAGTGGACCTGGCATTGCTTCGCTATTGCTCGATTTAATTTTAAGGGTGGTTATCCTATTTCATCCCTTTGGCTTAAGTAATCAAATTGCAAATAGATTTGTATATCCCTTAAAAATAATATAACATAATTTTACCTCTATAGCTTGTAGGAAGTTAGTTAAATTTATATTTATTGTATAGGGGTAGCAACACCATTTCAACCGCTTAAAATTGTGAATCTAAACCATCTTTGGACCCACTGAATATAAAAAAATCATCAAAATTGGTGCAGCCAGTTTAGGAGGAGTTTAGTGACATTCACACGTACAGAAGAAGTATATCTATATATATAAAAGCCAAAACCCACTGACTCACTGACTCACTCATCACGATTTCTCAAAAACCACCTAACGGATTGGAATGAAATTTGGTATGTAGCTTCCTCTAGAGCCACAGGTGCTCGCTAAGAAAGGGTTTGAAAAAATTCGGAATGTTTAGGGGTGGGGTTTGGGGGATCAAAGTTATTAAAAAATGACTTCTTCAAAACTACCAAATGGATTTGAATGAAATTTGGTAATGTAGCTCCCTTTAGGCCGTAGATGCTCACTAAGAAATGGTTAAGATATTTAAATTTTAGGTGGTTCGGGAGAGTCAAAATTACTAAAAAACTTTATAAGAATGAATTGGAATAAAATTTGGTATGTAGGTTCCTCTAAGGCCGTAGATGATCGCTAAGAAAGGGTTAAAAAATTGAAATTTTAGGGGGTTCAGGTAGTCAAAATTACTAAAAATCCCTAAAAGAACGAATTGGAATGAAATTTGGTATGTAGCTTCCTCTAAAGCAGCTTTTTCATGTTAGATAGTAGTTTACAGAAATATAATTTTCAGTGCTTTCCTAAATAGCGTAGTCATTTTTTCGTGACCACAGTAGGATACGCACGGGTATTCAACGAACACTTAACCCTAGAACCGGCAGACGGTACATAATGTAGGCTACCGTCACTTCAACACATTTGTAACGAGTGATTGTATTGAATATTTGACCCACTAAAAATCTTTCAATCTCAAAAATACAAACACCATTGGAAAGGTAATGTTTCAAACTTTAATTTTTGTACTTATAATTTGTTTCTAAAACGTATATTTACATAATTATGTAATCGTCGTTTTAAAATTGTAGATTTCTGTAACCTGATTCCACGCGTGGAATCGAATACAATTGTACTGTTATTTCCCACTTATTCAACGTCCCAGACCATCTATAGTAATATTTTGATCAAAATTAAAGCTACCATGGGATTCGTCAATATTTGATCTATCTAAAGATGCCTTGCAATCAGATGTCAGTACCATACAATTTGAATGACTAAGTTTTCTGTAAATTCTTGCGATTGGACAATTTTGAAACCAATGAAACAGCACAATTTGTCAATTGAGATAACGCCCACAATCCCATATGTTTTTACAGATTTCTTTATACAATTCTGTAGAGAAAACGTGCAGCTTTCATTCGATGTGAACTAAACTGGATATAACCAGTTTTATCT
Source organism: Philaenus spumarius (assembly GCA_018207615.1). Taxonomy (NCBI): domain Eukaryota; kingdom Metazoa; phylum Arthropoda; class Insecta; order Hemiptera; family Aphrophoridae; genus Philaenus; species Philaenus spumarius. The sequence continues at coordinate 384,297 of JAGFPH010000167.1, read as the reverse complement.
TTAGTCAAAGAGCGGTGGAAAGTACAAGGTTTTCTTAAATTACAGCGGTAGAACGGGACTGTCTAGCACATTTGATTCTCACGGTAAATCCCAACGGACGTTTTGTTTCGTTTACACGCGGATATGTTCTCCATGTTTGCCGGCCTCTCCGTGGCGAAACTGGATAGCCATTGTCAACGAATGGTAAACTAACGGGCAAACACAAACATAGTAATTAAAATTAAGTTTCTCAAATTACACGCAGTTTTCCCGTGCGAAGAACGGGTAGCCTACATCAGCTAGTTACATTATAAAGATAAGTAAAAAAAGGGTAATGTTAAACCTAAATAGGATATCCTCTAGGGTGATAATTTATAAAAAAGTATATGCCTGTAACGAAAGTTAATATCTTTTATAGTGATGTTAATTAATTAATAAACTTTGGGTGGGATATAGTTGCCACCACTTGAAAGAAAATGAGTTATTGAAGTGACTTTTATGGTGAGACCTAAGGTCTGGAGTGGTCAATGAGTCTCGATCATGGTCCCCAGAACACGTTTTGGGGTGTCATTGAAAATTGTATATATGTGTTCGCACGCTAACGGTCGCATTTTACGTCCGATATCGGTCCAAATTTGGTACACACATTGGTTTTTTAAGGGGAGCTGAACGGTCCATATGAGCCCATGTTAAATTTGCTAAGTTCGGGTACACTGTTCTCGAAAACCGTTGTTATACCTACAGGTTTCAAATTTTTACTCAGTTATTATGCATGCCTGGTGAGTACCTAGAACTAAAAATGTTCTTTGCATGGTAAGTATTAAAGAAATTATGATTTTTTTAAAATATATCTTTACTTGGCATAAAAAATATTAGCTTTTAATTTTTTTAAATTTTTACAATATTATAATAATTCTAGTTCCACATACTGGCACCTATGTCAGGAATTTTGGATACAAGTTTCAACAAGATATCTTCATTAGTTCCTGAGAAACATACACCTTTACCGGAAAAAACACAAATGTTCAGAAATCGCAAGCAAAAGTAGGCTAACTTTTCACTTACAATTATTTTACCTCAAAAGCCTCCAGGACAATAATATTCAAATAGGTTATTTAATATTTCAAAACTAATTACAATGTTTCTTGAGTTTCCTTCAAACTCAGAGTAATCATTATTGCCATTTACTAGGCCCAATTTTTTCCTAGAAGCGCTGGGTGGTGTAGGCCTAGGTGCTAAAGCCACATTTACAAGTTCTGAGTTAGGCCTAGGCTCAATCTCAATTCCAGTCTGTTGATAAACATTCACTTTTGAATACCTATTACCCTGAAACTTCCTTCACTTGAATGTAGGGTTTGCCCTGCCCATACTGAACACAGAAACAATAATACAACACACAAGATTCGTTATAAATAAATAATACTGTAATATCAAACTAGTTCTTCAATGTATAGGCCTACTAAAACACATGACTATGAAGTTTATGATAGTAAACAAACACATGCCAGCTGTCTGCTAAACCCATAAGCCACTTCTAGTAATACTATATTGCCAAAATTTAAACATGAAAAGAACAAAAAAAGATAGTTACACTGTAATAACTCCCACCGTATTGCAAGCAATGTTTAAAATCTGAATGTACTGATTTAAAAAAAAATTTTCGCCGTTTTAGTAAATTATTTATATCAAGTGTTGTATATTTTCATTTTCAGAAATAACCAAGGAAACCAAAATTACGATACAAATTTATTAATTTTTTTTGTATTTTTTTTGTTCTTCAAAAGAATTAAGTCGCTCGGACGATTCAAAAAGTCAAACAGCCCGAATTACGTTTTTTGACCAGAAGTAAAAATCGTTGAGAATTTCGTACTTGAATGAAACTTCTTTGAGTTTCATCCAACAACATAAATATAATATAGAATATTATTCAGCACATTTTGTTTTGTTACACGATATTATGGCCCGTTTGGTTCCCAAAAATCTGTCAAAACGTAGAATACTATAAAAGTGCCCGGTTCAAATCCACGTGAGGGATTTTACCGTGGGGGCAGATTCTGATAAGGTTGAGCTTGGGTTAAAGGCTATGGTGCAAACAAATTATAATACATTTCGTACACGCAGACTGCTATTCAGAGTTTTCGTGAGTTAGACGAATTTCCTAAACAGTTGAAACCCTAAAACATATAAACATTTGAAATCCGTAATTCTTAATTTGCAATTGGTTGTGTAACTAACTTAAATACACCTGAAGATGTCTTCGGTTGAGACGAAACAGCTGTAACGATAATTAAATTAGGCTAATTACTTTCAAAAGTAATCTATGTTAGCAATTTTAATCAGTCGTTTAAATGGCCAAAATCTAAATAATGTTATTGGGCGAAGCCCTTTCCCCTGCTTTCGTTTAAATTCTGTTTCTCCAAATCCACTCGACCGTTTTAGATACAACTTTGCAGGCATAGTTTATATGGTATGAAGAGTGCACCGCTTCAATTTCACGTTGTTATCTCTTTTTTAACAAAAGTTATTCAAGTTTTTTTCAAAAAATGTCTGCATACGCTGTATGCGATTTAGTTTTTTAGCTGTTCGAACAGCTCACCTTCGGTATTAAGTTTTGCAAATGACACTTAAAGAAAAAAACTTTTAAGGAAAAACCTAAGTATTAAAAAAAAATTAAAAATGTATGTGTCTAAATGTTCCTTACTTCCACCTCGTTTGCTCGTTCACTCAGTGAAAATTCTAACTCAATATCTAATAATAATAAACGGTATCAGGAAACTGACACATACTTTCTCCCTCATTATAGAAACTTAATAAAAAAATACTATTACCAATTTATTGTGATTTTTTTATTTTTAACAGTCATTTTCCCATAAAAATCCATAAAATAACGGAAAAACCAACTTTTCTCAAAAACTACTCGAACGATTTTGATTAAAATTTTACAGTTTATAGTACGTTAGGTCCCTATTAAACTATAAAATTTTAATCAAAATCGTTAGAGCCGTTTTTGAGAAAAGTTGATTTTTCCGTTATTTTAAGGGTTTTTATAAGAAAATTACCCTTAAAAATAAAAATTCACAAAAATGAAAAAAACGCCTGGAGATACCGTAGATTAGTACCTCCATACCAAATTTCATCAAAATCGGACGACTGGTTTAGGCTCTAGGTCTGATAACATCCACACAGACACACAGACACACAGACACACATACAGACACACACACAGACATCACTCCGAAAACCACTTTTTTAGGTTCAGGGGGACCCAAAACGGATATTCCCACCAAAAACTCAAACTCGAAAATTTTGACGAATACAATACTTTCTCCATATACTATGGTATAGGGGGAGAAAGTAAAAATGGTTTTCAACTAATTTTTAATTTAAATTAATTAATAATTCCATTGAGTTCTAGCCCGAGTGACATCTCATTTTTGTGCTAATGGCAGCATCCCTAGTAGTAATTATTGTCAATTCTTTCTTTTATTTTCTAAACCCGACCTATTGCGAACTAGAGCCGTACAGTTATGAATGTTATCAAACATACGTATTGACAGGAGCTCTCAATAGTTAGGTTAAGAAAAATACTCAAAAATAAATATAACTAAGAACAGAATTTAAATTGAGAGATTTGTGAGAAAATGTTGCCCTTCACGCTAACCCGCCACTAATCTGAAGAAAGTTTATGACAACTTTAAAATGTATCCGAAAACCAACGATGTTATTCCATAAAACTGTTGTTCCGTTACAAACGACCAGTCAGCGTACGCAATATTTAACATCTATATATACGGTTTAGCATTTGGCTTTTGATTCCGTTAAGTCGGCGACAAAGCTACGAGTTTAATCAATTGTAATGCTTTGCATCCCCAGGGACGGACCGGGAAGCAATCTTGGGAATGGGATGCGGCTATCCACACCTCATTAACTCTCCCTCTCCGTTAACGATACAGACTCCCGCACGACTTTTACTATCCTAAGTTATCGGTTTTGTTATTTTATGCTTCTTTATATCGTTGTACCGACCTTAAAAATATGGGATTACAACATACATTTCTATCAGTTGATAGACGGTGCTCTACTTCACTCTAATTCTTTAGATCGTTTAACCTACATACAAATTATAAGTTGTAGAAAGCAAAAGTTGTTCATCTGTTTCATTACGTTCACTGCTAAGGCCGCACATGTGAGCTTGACACTGAACACAATGACAAGCGGCCGACGCACAGTGCATTGCACGCCAACCCCCGTATTGGGAGTATTTTCAATACACAGTGCATTGTGTGCTTCGCACGTCAACCCACCTATTTTGAGTATTTTCAATACACAATGCATTGCGTGCTTCGCACGCCAATTTTGAGCCTATGTGCAAGGACGCACATGTGCGTCCGATTTAAATTAATTGTGATCATTACGTAGAAAGGTTTAAAAATAAAAAATAAAGTAATTTCTACTCATTTTAGACTATAAATATAAAAAATAAAAGGCCAGCTCCTAGCATAGGAAATACGAAATTTGCGTAGCAGTGAGCGTGTTAAGAATAAGGTTATACTTGAAGATTAGAAGAAGCTGGTGTTAGTTATTACAGAATTTATTAGGGTTTATAAATTAGGCTAAATCATTCGATCGTGGTCCAGTGGTATTCTAATTGTTTAGTTAATTAATGTTTAAACTTTCAATCACAATTTTACCTACATATCTATATATTATATAACAGCGAAATAACACTCACTCATCACGATTTTTAAAAATCTACCGAACGGATTGAAATGAAATTTGGTATGTAGCTTCCTCTAGGGCCATAGGTGCTCACTAAGAAAGGGTTTGAAAAAATTCGAAATTTTAGGGGGGGTTTGGGGTATCAAATTTATAAAAAACCGATTTCTTCAAAACTACAGAACGGATTGGAATGAAATTTGGTATGTAGCTTCCTCTAGGGCCATAAGTGTTCACTAAAAAAGGGTTTTAAAAAATTGGAAATTTAAGAAGATTTTGGGGGGTAAAAATTACTAAATCACTATTTCTCCAAAATTACCGAACAGATTGGAATGAAATTGGGTATGTATCTTCCTCTAGGGCCATAAGTGTTCACTAAAAAAGGGTTTTAAAAAATTGGAAATTTTAGAGGGGTTTGGGTTGTAAAAATTACTAAATCACCATTTCTCCAAAATTACCGAACAGATTGGAATGAAATTTGGTATGTACATTCCTCTAGGGCCATAGGCGCTCGCTAAGAAAGGGTTTAAAAAATTAGAAATTTTAGGGGGGTTTGGGGGATAAAAATTACTAAATTACCATTTCTCCAAAATTACCGAACGGATTGGAATAAAATTTGGTATGTAGCTTCCTCTAGGGCCATAGGTGCTCACTAAGAAAGGGTATGAAACATTTCAAAATTTTAGGAGGGGATGGGGGGGATAAAAGTTACTAAAATCATAATCTCATATCTTTAATTATTATGACAATAAAATTGTGCTTTTATTATTAGAATCTATATATATATAAGCCAAATACCACTGACTGACTGAACACTTAAAAAGAATACAATTACGTTAAAAAGACTGAAAATACCAACCACCACGGGCAACGCCGTACGGGTCAGCTAGTATTATATAAACATATTAAATCAAAGTGCAATTACTAAACCCCAAAGACAGAGCTCTCTGAGCATCAATTATAAAATTAGTTATACGCAATTACATAAATTAGTTGGCTGAACTTTCAGATGATCTCCTTAATGCTATTGCAGCGAATGGTTAAACAATCTGTTTGCTCACGTTGCTATCGTGTCCTTCCAAGGTAAAGATTTGCGTGACACTCTCCGATGGCCTGCTGGGCAGACTTACGCTATCCTCGACCGTATCTCCAAAATCACTCTCCTATCGACCAGCAGAGCACCAGGCCGTCACTTAAACTACTGGCAGTTTTTCAGCCAACTATTTGGACAAAATGTCTACCCATGAAGACGCTGAATAGCTGTTTGCGTCTACAAAATATATTAGTAGAATTTTGTTACATCTTAGCCTATAGCCACGGCTCACACGCTGCTTCGTTCTGCTCGTGTGCTGGCATTGGAAAAGCGAGTTTACATCTCGACCTTGCGGCCTCGAATTATGGACTGAGCTTTGCAACGCGAAAGTTGGCCTCGTGTCAGAAGCTGGTCCCACGGTAAAATCCCTCCACGTGGATTGAAATGGATAGTATTTTACATTTTGATCGATGTTGGGGGAACCAGACGGGCTATAAGCTCGTGTAACAAAACAAAATGTGCAGAATGTACTCATATTTTTGTTTTTAGGTGAAATAAAAAAAAAAAATCATTTTAATACGAAAACCTGAAACAAATTTTACTACGGTCAAAAACATAATTCCCATTGTTGGAGTATTTTTGCTAACGAACTCGTACGAACAACTGCGAAAATCAACGTCTGTACCAAATTTGGACCAATATACGACATAAAATGAGGCCATTAGCGTGCCAACATACCATCACGTCATCGTTTTAGTAATTAATTTTTACACTCCAAGCGTAAAAATGTTTTACTTGTCAATACATAAAATACACATTATTAAAATGTACACTTCACACATACGGGCACACATACAACGTTGAAACATATAAATTAAAATAAAATAAATTATTCAAATATCGAAATTGCTTAGCCTTTCTTGCATATAATCTGAATCACAACTGAGGAGGTGGATATTTAACGTTCATTTCAAGTTTAAGGATGCACCGCAAAACCAACCTTGAGGAAGCTTTCATATTTCTATTCGGCAATAACAAATATCGCCGACGACAAATACTCGGCCACAAATTGGCTATAAATCTTTTTCTTATAAACTAGACCCAATTAGAGGAAAACAAAAGATATAGGAAGATGATAAAGATTGTAATAGTACACTCGCTGGGAGGGAGGAACTGGAAGGGAAAGGACATTCATCAGGCTAAAGTAATCGCAAAGAACGCAATTTGGAGTGGTGAGAGTTATGTTAGGACGTTGTTATGAATAATGTAGTAAAACCACCCCCCACCACCCTCATCCCTTAGTCCTTGCGGCGTCAGTCTCAGTCAAAACAAGAACACTTTAAAGGGTTTTCATAAAATCTTTGAAGAAATGTCGACTCGGCCTTCACATTAAGTTATAGTATGAGTAGGCCTACACTGTTTGATATCTTCATCCTTGGACTACTGCTGATTAAAAGTTGTCAAAACAATTTTTATATGTACGAATGTTTATTGTACCTGAATAAATTTGTCATAAAAACTGCTTGTAATGTGTATTTGTAACAATTCTTCCCATAAACCCCTATTTCGCGAAATTTATCGAATCTATGAGGACCCCTTGTATTATCATTTAGTAATCCAATACCCAATATACAGAGGTGGTGAAAAGTCCGGGGACACCCATGTAAATTTTTATTGAGTGGGTAGAGAAAAACCAAATTAATAAAACGTTTATAAGGCATACAATTTTACCTTCATATTCAAAACTGACATTTTTTGAGGTTCTCAAATTTGTTCAATATAAACCCCTATCGTGTGACCCCTCGTTTAAAAAAATGGATAAAAAACGACCACCATTTTCAGTAAGGTTAAGATAGAGACCACTAGTTTAGTATGTTGGTTTTCTTTAATCAATACCTTTAAAATGAGTGGTCACACGATAGGGTCTACATATAAAACATTTTAACAACCCACACAATTTCTAATTTCGGATACGGGGCAAAGTATCAGCACCCTTGTATATTCAAACATTCAGCTTTATACACATTTCTCTATGTTGGAAGTCTAATTTATCTACACATATAATAAAATCGTGTCTGACTGTCTGTGAAGGCTCAACTGTTATTTATTGTTTTTGCAATCAATAGCGTTTTTATTTTTTGTTCATATCACTCTATTATATAAAAAAAAACCTGTCATTAACACAAAAAATCAGGCCACACTGCACATGCGTCATTGTCTAGGATACACCAGCCTCCCCTCCTACCCCTATCCAAGTGCCTCTGTCCTAATCAATCAGATTATACAATACTGTAATCTGTTTCCCTATTTTTTATGCTGGGGTTGACGAGCGAAGCTACCAGGGGCGGATGCCCTAGTTGTTGTACTATACAGTCCCAGTAAAGCCATAACGGTTCTTGGGTTTTGGCCATGATGAGTCAGTTGTTTATGTCCAGAGTACTTACGAATTCAATTTGTCAGTAATGTTCATGGTTTTGTAAGTCTAGACACATCCTCAAAAGGTGAGAAATTGTCAAACATACTACAACTTACTACCTGTAGAACCAGTTTATCATTTATAAGGGATTACGCCTTTGAATTAATTTCCTTCAACATAATCTCACAAAATTGTCATTCATAAATAAACCTTGCTATTGGATATAGTTTATATAAAATCCTCCATTTAGATTCCCTCACTAGTACAGCGACAAACCGAATTGATCGGGAATTTGTGTGTATTGAGGTTAATGGCTACTTAATGCAACCACAAACAACGTGTGTCGCTATGGCAACCGGCTGCTGGGTACAGCTGTAGGACACGTCATTCATTTTTAGACACATTGAAGTTAAACGGTATAAGTGTTCACCTTTGTAAAAGCTGCATGATAGTACCTAAATAATACACAATAAATAATAACCAAAAATGTGCTTTTAAGTAAATACTAGTAAACATAAGCAAAGATATGTTTAATGTCTGCTTTAAGTATAAGGTTAAGCTTGGAGGTACTTTAAATATTTCAAACATTTGTTGGAAAATTTCTGTAGTATTAGGGCTTGCTCGCTGCTATCAACTGTTGTTGGTTTTATAGTTTACTAGTGAACCCGGGAATGCTTTGTTATCGCTTGATTTTAGTATATAAATATAGGCTATACTTAGATTAAGTCAACAATCACAATTTAGTGAATGTATTGAATAATTAACTTTGAAGTAAATAGAGGTTAAAACAAGTTTTTTATGGTCGTAGCAGGTAGAGAGCGTATTAAAGATATGGGTGTTTAATGGTAATGCAATTTATTTTATATCGGTAGCTATTACATTTTAATTAATATTTAATTTCAAGAATAGTTATCCAAATTCTTAAGTGGACTTAAGTGATCAAATTTCAAATTGCTCGGTACTAACATAACTTAATACTTATATTACACAAATTTAGCTTTACAGCTTGTACGAAATTAGTGTAATTTATTTTATTGTATAGAGGTAGGTAACACATTTATCTCTTTAATTGTAGTGACCGTCATCTCTAAATAGTTCTGGTACTAATATGTGTAAATTGAGTAATTTGTAGTGAATTTAGTTGAGTCGTTGTCAGCAGATAGAAAAAGAAAATGTATCAATTAGAATTTAATTTTAAGGATAGTTGTTCCATTTCATCCCTTTGAATTACTAATCGAATTGTAAATGTGTTTTTATATTACTTAAGAATAATATTAAACAATTTTAGCTTTTATAGCTTGTAGGAAGTTAGTGTAATTTATATTGATTCTATCATATAGCTACAGGAGTAGCTACATCATTTTAATCTCTTTGATTGTAGTGAACTTATTCCCTAAATAATCCTGATACTAATATGTGTAAATTGTGAAACTAGTTAAGTAGTTTTTGAGCGTATAGAAAAGGTAAGTGTTAGTTATCCCATTTCATCCCTTTGACTTAAGTTATTGACTTAAACAAATTGTAAATTTTTTTAATCGTTTAGGAATAATATTACACAATTTTAGCTTTATATCGTGTAAGAAATTAGTTCAATTTATATTTATTGTATAGGGGTAGCAACCCCATTTCAACTCCTTAGACTGTAGAAATTGTAATGCCGAAGTTCTCCTGGACTAATATTGATAACATTTGAAACTTTTAGTGAATTCGGTCGAATAGGTTTGCGAGTCTATAGAGGAGAAAGAAACATTCAAGCAAAGTTAAAGTTACTAGACACATCTTTAGTTTTGATTCACGAGGGCCGATGTATAAATACACTGTTTCAAAACATGTGCAATCACATACTGAAAAAACAATTGAGTTTAAAAAGACAGTAAACGCGACTATTAAACAGCAAGCACAGTAATGTTGTATAAATACACTTTGAAAGAGGCCATTAAATCTCGAGTAAAACGGAAACGCGTGAGATGGGCAGCTCGGGTGAAAATGTTTTAAAAGAAGGGAGAAGTGAGGAGGCATTGTCTTTAAATTACTTCGTTTCCTTTCCGCTATCAGCGCCTCCATCGACGTCTTTTAATTAACTTTGGAGTCACTTTATTCAGGGAAATAAAGGACATGTATAAAGCTCTAGTCCAGGGAGACAGTTTTAGAAGCGTTTGTTACATTTATCAAGTCAAGTCGGCTTAATCCTAGGACGAGTGTTTTGCAATGTAGAGAAAACACCCTTTTACGTAGGCTATACAGTTTCAAGTGTTTTATACATAGTCTATAGTTTATGTTAGGGTACTAAAGTTTGACAAGATCTTGTGTGTTTTAATTTACTGTATATAAGCTGCTTTAACCGTTAAATATACAACAAAACAGTATGCAGTAATGTGAAATGTAATTACTCGTAGTTGTTCAAACACCTTAACTGTCTGTTGTAATGGCGGCCATCTTGGAGTTTTATCTTGTAAGAGCAATGTTAAATTTAAAAACATTTATTTCCGTTTAGTTTTTATCATAAAATTCTTTTTAAGGTTTCATTTTAACCACAGTCACAATACGCATCCGTTTTTCGTTTCACATGTTTGTAAATCCCTTTCATTTGTCACGTAATTGACATTTTTTAAGTACCAAGTTTGAAGTTTTTTCTTTACACAATACAAAATTTACAGTTAAAATTGAATCGCAAGCCGGATCCGCAATTTTATAAAGAATGTTCAGTTATTTTTCAGCACTTCAATAACAAAAGATGGATTTATAAACTGGTTTTAAATGAGGCAATGTCAAAGCGCTCAGTTGCAAGAAATTGCACTGTTTAGATACGGCTGTAGAGTGAAGCGCAGGTGTCGCTGGTCGATTTCTCTTTTACTGGAGTAGACCGTTAAAACCTAATTTGTAATTCGGTATGTTCGTTTGGGAGTTATGAGTAACAAACGGGAGCAAAATGAAATGTTTATTGGCGCATAGCTAATAATTTACGTAGCCCTTAACCGGTTACATAGATCGATTTGGTCAAAACTCACTTTGCGTTTTTGGGCCATGGAACTGTTCTAAAATCTTTTGTTTTTGGTTGCGTGTTAAGGTAAGGCACAATATTTACCCGATATTCATTTCATTTATTCACTCCTGTACCAGCTAGTCACAAATAATTACGTAGACACTTTCGGTAAAACTATTCAACATATTAAATCTATGGATATACATGGCCATGCACATAGCAATATGGCAAATACAATGATATATGTTTCTTTCGCAGCGGTGTAATTTAAGGTATCTATTAGAAAAATCTGATTTAAGTTCTAGGTGGAACATTTCCAGACTTGTAACCTATGTAGGTCGTGCCACCCAACGACAACTTGAGGCAGCCCGAACTGACCTGGAGGGTTTATTGCCACACGTCCGCAACCGACCCTTTTACAATTACATTAGCTAAGCTTCCGTGAACGCCCTAGTTTAATATTACAATAAAACTAATTATAATGTGATATACTGATTCACGAGTTCATATTAAGAACAACGATGTAAGAAATAAATCTGTTTCTGTCCCATTTCAATCGGACATCTTTTACGGTTTTAATAAAACTATAAAACATCACATTTTGTATTTTTTTTATAATTTTAATAAAACCGAAAAAGATGTCCGATTGAAATGGGACAGAAACATAAATGTTTGTTACATCGTTTTTCTTAATATGAACTCTTGAATCAGTTTAACACATTATAATTCGTTTTATTTTAATATTGAACTATGGAGTTCACGAAAGTGTAGCTAATAGGATTTTAAACCCTGAAGGGCAGTTTGGGTTGCCTCAAGTTATTGTGGCTTGACCTACAGCTATACTACCTAGAACCATTGAAGTTGTTTCTTCAATGCTAGAACAGGGCTGTCTAACTTCGAGTGGCCCAAGGGCAGCTATAAATATAATTTCTGTTGTGAGGTACACGACATAAAATACCTCTTATGCAACTTCATCAGTGATTTGTTATAAGTACAAAAAACCGTGTTTGATTGTGTTAATTATTTTGATTTATAAAAAATATATACATACCAAACCATTAGTGGGAAGTTTTGAGATGATGGTTTTTACAAACCAGTGTATTAATACTTTTTGTTGACAAACTGACTAAGGGACTTATTAGACAGGGAACTCATATATTTTGACTTTATAAATTTCATTTTAGAAAAGCTGCTTTCCAGCATTGAGCCCATTATAGCATACGTGCTTCCCGCCATTAAGCCCATTATAAAGCCTAAGTTTTGCAAGTTAGGGTAACGTTCTCCCCTGGTTAAAAAGTTCTGACTGCACATCACACACACACAGTTCCAGTTGAAGGTCTTCTCTGTTTACGTTCTCAGCAGTGGCTGAATAAAAAATGAAATTTCTCCTTCGATTTTATTAAATTCTATAAACCGGTTTTCTATTCTTCTGCGATAATTGTGTTATTGACTTGAAAAGCTTAATTTTATTTTTAAATCCTCTTATTAGTCCAGCCATCAGCGGTAAAAAAACCGTTAAACTGTGCAATATTGGGAATCAATATAGATTTTCGTAAATATTTTAATTTAAGCTCTACTTACCCTCCTACTTCAAAATCCACCTTGTACCGAACCGGGCTTTTTATTTTTAGGGGTGAAAACTACCCCTAGTTGCAAAAAATTTAAAATTCATAGATTCTATCGTGAAATTGGTTAAAATAAAGTTAAAATTAATTATTTGTAGATCTCTTGACATTCTCAAACAAGTTTATGATTAATCAGAAAGTTTAAACCCCTGTAAATTATCCCCTGAGGGTAGTAATTTTCGAAACTAGCCTAGTAATTTTATATGTGGCCTTATAAATTCGGGTGCTTTCCTTGTAGCTTCAAATTAAATTCATTACGGTGGGATGTCAGGTCTGTTAAGAATGCACGGTCTGACAGTAATTTTGCATATACAATTTGATTTTCCAGTTCCGTAGTGTCCGATTCGGAAAGGGGGAATCTCCTTGCGTAGAGTGAAGAATTGTCGCAAACAGTTTCCGGCGCTTTCAGTATCCATCGCAAGTGGTGTCCCATACTCCCATAGCCTATTTTGTACTAGTAGTTCTGTGAACAGTACACCTCGCTCGTTGAAATAACAAATGTGGTTTTGAGCTTAGGTTAAAAATAGTGTGCCAGTAAGGAAGTAAGCACAAGGTTTAGCCAGTGAAACATTATTTACAATTCCCGCGATTCCGAGTTCTCGTTTTTATTTCTTTTCTTGAGCTTTAACTGCTAAAGATTTTTTTTTAGAGGCATTGTGTTTTATTTAGGTTAATAATGCGTAAGATAGCTAAAAATATCGCGTTATAGAGGGACAACATACAATTAAATATTTACATCCTTAAATAACTCTAACTTAATAATGTTATCATAAGTTAACTTAAGTTCCATATCATATTCCAATATTAGAAATAATGAAAACAAACGATGTTAAAGCGTCGTGATAGTGATCTCAACTTATGTACCAAAACTTCCCACGGTGTCCTACGGTCATTTTTTGTATGTCTTTTATCGCCGCGAAGTTTCATTTGTTTCATCTCATTTTGTAATTCAAGTAAAGCTAAGTCAAATACTTTTATGAAATTTACAATGATAATTTAGAAGTATACAGTTCAATTCTTTGATTTATCCTCTACACTTTCTTATAATAATATGCCATTTTTGGGCAAATGATATATTCCTAAATTACTATTCAAAACAGGCCTAGTTTTGTTAGCAGTCTTGTAGGAACATAAAAACTGGTGTTTTCAAAATAAGAAATTTGAAATTAATACATATTTTTATACAATTCTATTTAGAACTAAATTACGAAACTTTTTTACATTTATGAAAAAAATTACAATAATTTTTACTACTTTTTATGTAGGCCTAAAGTAAACATTTTCCTTTCGTTACTGAACGTGATTGTTTCTTGAGCTAATAACTTTCGTAATTTTACTTCAATAATTTTTTTACTGGCATATATGAATTCTTTAAACCTTTATCTACAAAAAAGCTATCGAACACTTAAGGTTTAGAATAAACGTATAAAAACATAGTTGAAATACAAAAACTTGAACGATTTTTAACAAATTCGAAGTTTACGGAAAATGTGTGAGCTTACCGTTAGAGATACGGAAAAAATCAAGAATACAATTTTGTTTAAAATTTATTTTAATTTGCTTCTAGCAAAATCTTATTAGTTTTATAATTTGACTTACGGTTAAGCCACAAACTGGCTTTGGAAAAAAGCTTACACTGAGAGAAACGGTCCAGCCGCCATTTTTATTTTCTTTAAGGGGTTAAAAATGAAAAATGGGAAAAAACCGTATTTATACATGGCTCGGCCTAGGAATAAGGAACATTCATGCAAAAAATCATCAAAAACGGTCAAGGCGTTTGGCCGTAATCGTGAGACAGACACACAGACACACAGATACACAGACACACAGACACGCAGACACACAGACAAACAGACACACAGATACACAGACACGCAGACACACAGACACACAGACACACAGATACACAGACACACAGACACACAGACGAAATGCCGAACGGTCGAGTTAAAACGGAGACCTCGCTTTCGCTCGGTCAACCATTGAATTTCATCGTTGGCGTAAGAATGACTCGCTTGTATGTATTTTCCTTTTTTATGCTTAATTCCATATTTGAGTCGCTTAATTTCAAATCGTCCTTTATCCATTTTTTTCGAAATTGAGTTACTGGTTGCATGACATTCTTGATAATATTTACTACCGGATTCAATCAATAGTTTGTTTCAAAACGTCCTTTAAATAATTTTAAATACATATAAAAGATGTGAGAAATGCTTGTTTGGTTCCAAAATGTCCTTTATCCAATCCAACATGGCTGCCGCTAATCATGAGCTATTTTCTTTTCAAAACGTCCTCTATCCTTACTTAATGTAATGGGTGGATTCTATTTTTTATTCAAAATGTCTTTTATCCTTTATTATTATTTTCAAAACGTCCTTTATCCTTTATTATTATTTTCAAAACGTCCTTTATCCTTGTTTTGGTTTCAAAACGTCCTTTATCCAAACAATTTTATTAAATTACTTAATATCTCTATAAGATATCATTGTTGTGTTTGTTTATAATTTAACTAAGCTTTTTAATAAATAAAGAGAAAAAATATTAACTGATAATGAAAAGAATTACATTTTTAGGGCCTTTTTTTTGTTTACCAACATTTTTGTTAATTGGATAAAGGACGATTTGAAAATAAGCGACTCATTTCTTCGATCCTCATGTTAAACTGCCCTGGCCTAGGGGATATATTTTTTTTTAAAACTTTACATATTTTCTAATACCGAACAACGTTTAGATTGTGTCTATCTAAAAAAAATAAGCCGGATTTTACAAACTCTAATCGTACAAGAAATGAAAAAAGTAAAATAAAAAATAAAAAACCCACTAAGATGTTTCTCTAACGATGACAAGAGGATTATGTCGTCAGGAGAAGGTTCACAAAGTAAGTTCTATAAAGGATGTTTTGTTCGAAACCACGATACTGCCATTAAAATGATTAAAACCAAGAGAGTTCATTGTGGCTACTGTGTGTGTGTGGCATCCCCAAGTCCCCACAAGGGGGAATAGATACGACACCACAATACCCGAGTTTTTTGTATACAAATGTAATGAATTGAAGACTGTAGTAATGGATTTGCCGAGTTAGTGAAACATTGCCTGCTTGTAAACTGTTCGTACAGTTTATATCTACAACCACGATAATTTTTGTTATTTAAGTATTTGTTATGCGTGTAAGTAAATACAAAAGCAATACTTGTTGAGCATATATGCTTTATGAATCAAATTATGCTTCCAGGTTCTATGAATAGTATCTGATGAACTTTAAGTATTTGCTTGGTAGGGATATAGTCAGCTGTTATTGATTTTATAGGTTATGTCGAACTTATAATGAATTATATTTGTGTATTTTTGTGGGGCCTAGAACTAATAAACTACAGCAAATTTTAAAATTAAATGCAGTTCCTAACCTCAAAGAATAATTTTTTTTAAAATTAAATTTTAACAATTTTAATGTTTTTTTTACAGATGATTAAACATATATAATTTCGATGGTTTTTACAATATTATTTTAAAAAATCAGTATATTTTTGTATAAACCTATTCTATAGTTATTAACTTTATATGGTTCTAGTTTTTGTATTAAATTGGATCAGAGCTGTCCAACATGAGGCACAATTTAGATGAAATTTCTTTAAGTATTTGAGTAGGTCCTTGCATGGTTTAGATTCACAACTGGAAGGGATTGAAATGGGCCTTCTACCCATATGCAGTAAATATAAATTAAACTAACTTCCCACAAGCTATAACGCTAAAATTATGAAATATGTAACATTATTTTTAAGGGATATACAAAACTATTTGCAATTTGATTAAGTCAGAGGGCTGAAAAGGAATAACTACTCTTAAAATTAAATAATAACCACTTAATTTTTCTATATTCTCATAAACTACTCAACTAATTGTACTAAAATTGCACAGTTTAGACATATTAGTGTCAGGATGTTTTTAGAGAATATCGTTACTACAAACAAAAACATTCAAATTGGGTAGCTAACCCTATACAGTAAAAATAAATTGCACTAAATTCCTACAAACTATAAATCTAAAATTATTAAATAATATTCTCAATTGATATAAAACAATTTTGCAATTCGATAACCACCCTTAAAATTAAATCAAGCAATAGCGAAGCAGGTCCATTAGTTTTAGTAATAGAAACTTCGAATTGAGCAAGGTCTGCAACAATAAGGCTTTCTTAAATTTGGATTTTAAGCATACTTTCACATTCTAGTCACAAACGAACCTGTAATTCGATCATTTATAATTTTACATTTTTTTACCGATCTCGTTTTTATTTTAGTTATAATCTGTTCTCGGTGTTTCACAATGCCCCTGCTGCAAAGCGATTACTACGAGTCCCTTTATCAGTAATAGCAGAGCCAACATTGACGGACAGCCGGTCAGACATCACCCCCTCGCCCCCCCCCCCCCAACCCCATCAACAAGTTAGAGAGTAATCGTCTCTGGAAATGTGGTTTCTGTGTATAGTTGTTTGTTTCTAAAGGAAATAAATCGCTAAGGGTAGAAATCTTACTCAGTAGCGTCAAAGCCAAGGGGTTGGGGTTTGGGGGGGGGGGGGGGTTGAAGTCTGCCATCAATCAGCTGTTAACGGGAGACGAAGGGGAATCGATTTTACTATGGTTGGCCACCTTTTATATACTCCAGTAGGAACCTTATGATAGGCTATTATCATTGAAATCGGGAAGCTATTCTGTTGTTGGAGGCTTTGCTTTGTGGTGGTAGAAATGGATTTAGAAAGTTGGGTATGAAGGGGTTTTTGTAACACAATAAAGATAAATACGTATTAAACATTGTTCTATTCTAACAGATGTTTTTATAATGTAAACATTTTACAATTCCTTGGAACAACTGCATTATACAATTTTAAAATTTAAAGTACGCCTTAGAATTTATAACGAAAACACAATTAATCTATATTTACTTTCTACTTTTTCAAAGTTAAAACTATATTCCGTTATTTTAGGGCGTTGAGGCCTTTATAAACATATTACAATCAGATCTTTAAAAAAATTGTTTTTGTAATTTTAATATTAAAACGGTCATTATATCCCATGAGTTGTGGCAGACACATGGTCAAAGCAATACAAGATGGACAAGCTTTAAATTGGAAACTGTATTTCTAGCAATATAGAAAAACGTAGACTACTATTTAGAGATTATCATGATTAATAATAGCATGCTAATTAAATAATTCGACCACGCAGCTGAACCGATGACGTGAGTTGAGCGAATTAAAAAAATTAAGTTTATTTGTTTTAGGGTTTAAACCAACTATTTGGGAAATTGGTCTACTCACGAAGGCGCTGAATATCTTCCTGTGTGTACGAAATATATTAGTAGAATTCGTTGTACCTCCCTTGCCTTCGTTGCGCTCGCAGGAAAAAGTTGCTTTGCGAGTTTGTAACTCCACCTTGCGGCCACGGGTTATGGACTGTTTCGCTTCGCTCGCAGCGTACAAACTCGGCCGTAGTTCTCTAATCATAAGATACACCCACGTGGATTTGAACCGGGTACTTTTATGGTTTTTACGTTTTGATCGATTTTGGGAGAACCAAGCGAGCTATAAGCTCGTGTAAATAAAGAAAATGTGCAAAATAATATCATACATTAATTTTGTTTAAGATAAAACCCCAAAAAGATTTCATTCTAGAGCAGAAAATCTAAAAAAATTGTTACTTTCGGTCAAAAAACGTGCTGCAGGGTGTTGGATTTTTTGGCTTACACACTCGTCTGAGCAACTTAGAAAACCAACGTGTGTACCAAATTTGGACAAAATCGGACTTAAAATACTGCCCGTTAGAGTGCGAATCTATATATATAAAAATGAATTGCTGTTCGTTAGTCTCGCTAAACTCGAGAACGGCTGGACCGATTTGGCTAATTTTGGTCTTAAAATGTTTGCAGTGGTTCATAGAAGGTTTATACGTAAAGAAAAATTTGAAAAGTTTCCCGAAAAAGTTTCAAATTTGGAAGAAACTCAACAGCCTTTACTGTATGAACTCAAAACCATAGCTTTCAAAAACAGCTGTTCGTATAAAAAGCTTAGCAACACGTTATGTTTGTTTACAATCATTACCATAGCAACATTACTTAGCAAATTTATAATCACTTTAATACTCTTCAAAACTAACAGCTTTTTAAGGTTAGATTGAAAAAATATAAACAAACACAAGGAAAAATCAAGGAAAAATGCTTACAGAATTATAATTCAACTCAAACATTGGTTATTAAATATCTATATAGGCCTACTTAGAGATATGCTGTTGAAAATATTGTTTATATAAAATATATCATAACTATGAATTTTTTAATACTTTTCAAAACATATTTTCGCTATCAATAATAATAATAACAACAAAAACATTATTTGACACCATGCATAACCATAAACATACACGAGTTTAAACATATTTTATTGAAAACTAAACAAACCATCTGAATTAAACTAAATGCCATTAAAATATCACATTCGTAGCTTTATTTTGATATATACTGTATATAATATTGTATATTTAAATACTAAACAATATATATCTTATACTAATTAGGCCTATACATTTAAAATTACAAACTCTATTTGAACCAGTTTGTTACATCCTAAATTAACGCGGATGTTACAAAGTTATTCAAATATCTTTTCTACGACCCCCAACTAATTTAAACTCTCGCTAAGAAAGGGTTAAAAGAAATTCGAAATTTTAGGGTGGTTTGGGGAGGGGGGTCAAAGTTACTAAAAATCCCTATAAGAACGAATTGGAATGAAATTTGGTACGTAGCTTCCTCTAAGGCCGTAGGTGCTCGCAACATTGTCAATGAAATTAAGTGAAAGTCAACCTTAGTAAAAACTATAAATTAAAACGATATATTTAAAGCTTTTTCATGTTAGATAGTAGTTTACAGGAATACAATTTTCAGTGCTTTCCTAAATAACGTAGACTTTTTTTCATGACCACAGTAGAATACGCACAGGTATTCAACGAACACTTTAAAAGAATTACAATTAAGTCAAAAAGACTGAAAATACCAACAACCACGGGCAACGCCGTACGGGTCAGCTAGTACATAATAAATACACATTATTAACTCGTGTGACTTTGTTATGCTGTCATATTTACGACGCGACAACATAAATAGGACTTGCGTATTATCTCATAACGCATTAACACAGCGGGTTTAACAATTTCAAAGATAAGCATAGGTCATGTAGCATTGAAAAAGCTTACTTAAAAGAGAAACAAAATTGCTCAAACTAGAGCTAAGTATCTCTTGCTGCGTTTCAAAGTAATGTAGTGAATTTCTGGAAAATAATATTTTTTATCGTATCATCAAAGCTGGTTATTAATTTGTTAATACGTATTAAGAATAAGTAAGTTGTAGGTTGAGGTTAAATGTAACACATTAAAAACTATATAATCTGTAAATAAAATGTAGTACGATACCACAAATTTATCTGAGTTTCTATATCGAGTTTGAACAACTTTGGGGTAAAAATCTAAATGGAACCTGCAATACAATCTTTGGCTATTGCTCCTGACTTTTCTACTCTAGACGTAACTGATAAGCACCACTGCACTGGTAGGATAGCAATGTGTCCCTCATTTAGTTCCTGATATTTGTTGTGATAGCACTCAGTTTTATCTTTTTTACAAATGAATCGCTCAAATTAAGACAAGGTTGAAATTATTTTTTTCCATGCAAGAACGTAAATCGGTGTTATAATAAAAATATCATTTTCCAGAACTTCGATTGCCCATTACTCTGAAACGAAGTAAGATATTAAGTTCTAGTTTGCTTTTCAATCGTATATTACATGACATACCTTTATATTTGGAATTCTTAACCCCCCTTACCCCTTAATCCCCACAAAATCATAGAGTGTCAGTTATGTCAAATCACTTGCCCTGTTATGCAACACAAGATGTATACAAAGTTTTGTTAACTTATTTTCAGTAACAAAAATAATGATGGGTGTTAAAGGGGGTTTATGGAAACTTTGTATGTAATATAACCAGCCCATAAAGCAAAACAGAAATACAGTTATTATATATTTTGTTAATGTTTGTATGATTTTATATCATAAAAATGTTATTTAACTTAATTTTAGATGTTTTTGAAAAAGCAACTCCTTAGACATTACTAAACTGTAAGATCAAACTAAGTTTTTTTTAATTGTCTTATAGTATTGTTGAAGTATTCTTGTCATTCTTTTTTTTAAATTATTTTGTTATCTAATATTTCTGTCGCATTATTATTATGTTTACTCATTACTTTGAGTTCAGGTCAACAGATTGCACTTTCAAAGTAAACAACTCTACCTTCCATTGTTCAATATCCACAAGTGGGAAGCGTTTAGTAAAGGCCGCGGGGAAATGAATACCCGATGACTGGAGGGGTGGAGCGGGGGTTGGTCAACAATAGCAAGATAAACACACTCCAGGTTGCGAAAAAGGGACGGAAGCTTATTGGAGACCGTTCACTGCAGCAAACAAAAAGTATTTATTCCTAGATCGTATCGCAATGTGGTGGCTTACTATCGAATACCGTTATCGTGGTATTTATGCCCAGTAATGGAATCGAACTTATGAATAAAATTAATAATTCTGTCTCAGTTTAAAAGTCCTAACTAAATGATGATACGACAGTCGAAGGGTTTATTTCTTAGCTCGGTCATATTCAAGTATGATAGGTAATATAGAAACTTATTTATAAAGGTTGCTTCGCCTAATGTTCCGAGCACATTCACAGCTGATGCTACTAGCAAAAATAGTGAAAACAGTTTATATAACCATAGGCCAGGAACTGCTTCATTAGAGAGTAACAGTTGGACGTGTTTCAGATTCCCCGCAGAAACGAAACCCTGATGAAATATGTAGGGCGTTAATTGAGGTGTACAATTTATTTTATGTAAAGTGATCGGACAAATTGAATAAAATAGGTCTCAGATCTGTAAAGACAGTAAGTTTGAAGATATCCGAAGCAAAATGGAAAATTCGGTTTCAAAATACATATTTTCTTTAGGTTTTCTAGACTCCATCCTTGGCCCACGCGCAGCTTCGCTTTCAGAGGTCGTGGGCCTAGGATCAGAAACTGCCATACGGTAAAATACCCACGTGGATTTGAACCGGGTACTTTTATAGTATTTTACGTTTCGATCGATTTTGGAGAAACCAAACGAGCTATGAGGTCGTGTAAAAAACTAAATGTGCAGAATAATCTAATTTATTTATTGTTTTAGATAATACCCCAAAAAGTTTAGTTCTAGTATCAAAAATCTAAAAAAAGTGTTACTTACGGTCAATAAAACTGCTTCTGAATTGAATAAAATGTAAAAATTATATCCGTTTATGTGACTTTCAATTGAAAAGTAATTTACTTACTCAGTATGACGCGTTTCGGAACTGGCTCCATCATCAGATATCCCTCTGCTGAGGTCGTCATAACATTAAAATAACTTATTAAAAGACATAACACATATAATACTTATACACGCGCACATCAACACAAACAATCCATATAAAAATACAACCGCGTGTGCACACGAACGACTCCGTTTGACTACTGAAGCCACGGTTTCCCTTTCCTACCAAGTTTATTGTTTGCTTTTCTTATCTAACTCCCTGGCGAAGTCGTACATTAAATTAGATCTAAAATTCAGTTGGTCATTTAACACATGATCTGGATTTTCTGATTGCGCTCTATATATTTCATACTCCTCCAGCGCGTCCATTAGTTTGCCCTTCTTACATATGTGTAGTGGACGGAAATTATTTTCAAAGTTAGTGTAAGAATGTACTTCTTCCGTTATGTGGCGTGCGAAGTTGGATTTGTCAACGGCTCCAAGATTACTTGGGAGATGTTCCTTATATCGTTTTTTAAATTGTCTCCCGGTTTGTCCTATATAAAAGCATTCACACTCATCGCAATTTATTCTATATACACCCGTCTGTTGCTCTAACGGTGTTGCTTTTTTTGGTTTTAGTAGGTTTCCAATGTTATTCGAGGTGCGGAATGACATGGTAACATTTATCTTCCTCAGTGTGTTGGTCAATATGTTCGGTAGGACTACTCCATATTCTGTGGATCTGAATGTTTTTTAAATATATTATAATTATATTTAAAGTTTTTAATTAAGAAATAATTAGCGATGAGGCAGTAATAAAGTCTCTACATAAGTCACAAAACGAAATGCGAGTTCTAATCAATGACAAACTTGTTAATCAGGTTAAAAAACTGTATACTTGTCCCAACAAAATTGATCATAGGTGGACGGAGGAATTAAAAACTTTAAATATAATTAAAAACAAAATTTATGAGAACAACGCCATTTTAACTAAAGCTGACAAAGGGAATACGGTCGTTATAATGTATGTAGATGATTACAACATGAAAGTTAACACCTTTATTTGTAACAGTAATATTGAAAAATTGAATAGAGATCCCACCAACGTATGTGCACAAGATATAAATAAAGCTATTAACATCGTCACTTGACCTATTACAATAGTGGAGGTCAAGTAGGAATCATGGTTTTAAAACTGATACGTTTGAGAACACAACTTACCTGAGCAGATTCTCTAATAATATAGCCATCTTTCTTTATGCTTAATTTAATCTTTTAATTTACAAAAATTTACTAGACAAATCAGAACCATATTATTGGGTCGATGATGTATTATTGCAAAACATAGTATTTTTTTTTTTTCAGGAAAATTTTAAAACGTTACTTATTTTATGAAAAATTCCGCCTCTACACCCTCACTGCAGCACGCTGAAACAATTTATTTTCAAATGGTCGACGCAAGATTGATTGAACTGTTTAACTAACCTCAATCTTTTTCAGTCACAATTTAAATATACAAATTCACCCAAACCAGTTTCGAGACTATAATGTTCGTAACTTTTGGAAAGGGTGGTTGATTTTCTTGAAATCTATTTTACCTTTACTTTCAACTACCCTTAACTTCTCAAGGAATGATAAATTACAAACCACTGATTAGGCCGCAGATACAAACCACCCTCTGAGATATTCAATGTCCAACAGTTCTTGCTTAATACAGTATAGTTGACTGAGAGGAAAGCAATATACAACTCCGCGGTCTCTTTGTACTTCTACCCCGTACTTAATATCAACCCCCAACCCACAACCCTTAGACAGTCTATTGAACTCGTTCATCTCCGGGTATATTGTCGGGTTTTAATTTGCTCTATACAGACTCTTAGCTCGCTAATATTAGCGCGCATCTGTATTTTGTTGTCAGTTTATTAGAGCATGATTATTGGCGTAGTTAGCGTTACTATGGCAACGGAAGTTGTTTGTATACTACATGACCTTGACAGGGGTTATTAATAACTAGGATCGATATTAATTAAAATAAGTATCAAAGCCGGTACAGTCCCTTCCTTTTATAGTATAATCAAACGCGGTTCCGTGGTTAACTTTCATACGAACTAACATACATTATTAATTCTCTGCACCTTTGTAAAAACTTTTTGGCTACGGACCAAATTGCTTTAACCGTTATAACCATGCTACTAAATTTGGTATATTTTTCAACTGTTTAAGCTGGAAGTATTTGCAAATTGTTTACGAACGTTTTTGAAGAACAATTTCTCTTTGTGCGCCTAAGAGTAGGAATTTATGAAGCAATATTAGTATTAATGTTTGTAACTAGGGCGTCTGCCCCTGCTCGCTTCACTCGCCAACCCCTTCGGTGACATACGGTGATGCAAATGCAAACTACATAATCCCTAGTTTTGTTCATAACTTTTACATTTGTTTCATTAGGACAGAGGCACTTGGATGTAGATTGGGTGGAGGGGGTAGCTGAGACCAGTACATAATGTAAAAGACATGGAAATAGACACGGAATATCTCCAACATTTATTTGTCCTCAAAATCAATAATTTTGTTCATAATTTTAACAGGAATTTAAAATATTTTCGTAATAAAAAGTAGCTTAAAATATCCTCTGGAAGTCCACTGGATGTTATTGAAATTTTCGTCAAAATCGGTTCAGCCATTCCGGAGATTAGCCCGGACAAACAGACAGACGGACGAAACATTATAAATGTGTGTGTTAACTTCTGGTAATGTGTGAATAACCATACGAGCTTAGAAAAATGCTTATATTTTTAAATTACAGACACTTATATGTATAGTTTCAATGAAAGTAATCTGTATGCACAATTTATAAATACACTGGTAATAAATATAAATGCTTTCAAGAAACATGTTTTGGTTTAGTATAGGCGTGACCTGGAATTATGTTAAGTTTTTTATCCAATTCAGCTGTTTTATTTATAATGTGTATCAAGAGTTGTTTGAATTGTAATACTGTAACGTTCATTTTTTTTAATCTAACCTAAAAAACTATTGGTTGTGAAAAAATTTATAAATTGATTCTAAATTTACAAAGTTGGTTGCTAGGGTGATGAATGTAAATGCATTCAACAAACGAGTGTTGCTAAGATTTTGATATAAATCAGCAGTTTTATATGTTAGATGGTTGGGCGTGACCCCTGCATTTCACCATTTTTACGGTTCAAAATCCTTTATGAGCGTATGCCTATGACCCTATAAGAATACACCTTTACATTTTCGTAGTTTCATCTTAAGTTGTTTTCGCTCTACGTGCGTTCTATGTCAGTCAATCAGTCAGGAAACAATAATAGTTTATCTATATATATAAAAATGAATTACTGTTCGTTAGTCTCGCTAAAACTCGAGAACGGCTGGACCGATTTGGCTATTTTTGGTCTTAAAATGTTTGTAGTAGTTCATAGAAGGTTTATACGTAAAGAAAAGTTTGAAAAGTTCCCCGAAAAAGTTTCAAATTTGGAAGAAACTGAACAGCATTTATTGTATGAACCAAAACCATAGTTTACAAAAACAGCTGTTCGTATAAAAAGCTTATGTTTGTTTAGATGTATTACCATAGCAACATTACTTAGCAAATTTATAATCACTTCAATACTCTTCAAAACCAACAGATTTTTAAGGTTAGTTTGAAAAACTATAAACAAACACAAATAAAAATGCTTACAGAATTATAATTATTCAACTCAAACATTGGTTATTAAATATCTATATAGGCCTCCTTAGAGATATGCTGCTTAAAATATTGTTTATATAAAATATATCATAACTATGAAGTTTTTAATACTTTTCAAAACATATTTTCGCTATCAACAATAATAATAATAAACAAATTATTTGACACCATGCATAACCATAAACATACACGAGTTTAAACATATTTTATTGAAAACTAAACAAACCATCTGAATTAAACTAAATGCCATTAAAATATCACATTCGTAGCTTTATTTTTATATATACTGTATATTTAAATACTAAACAATATATATCTTATACTAACTAGGCCTATGATATAAAAAACATCTGCAATTCAATTTCCAAACTGGTGAAATAGGATAACTACTCTTAAAATTAAATCAAGCAATAGCGAAGCATTGCCGGGTCAACTAGACTTTATATATATAATTCTTCTGTACGTGTGTATGTCACTGAACTCCTCAAAATCGGCTGGATCAATTTCGATTAACTTTTTTGTGTGTGTTTGGGTGGGTCCCTGGATGTTTTATATTCACAATTGGAAGGGGTTTATATACAATATAAATATACATTAGCTATAAAGCTGAAATTATGTAAAATTATTTTTAAGTGACATATACAACTATTTGCAATTTGATTACTTAAGTCAAAAAGATAAAATGGAATAACCACCATTAATAAAATGTATTAATAAAATCCACTTACTTTTTCTGTATTCTCAAAAACTATTCAACTAGTTTTACTAAAATTTCACAATTTACACATTTTAGTACCAGGATTTAGTTTAGAGAATATCGTCACTACAAACAAAAATATTTAAATGAGGGAACTACTCCTATACAATACAAGTAAATTGCACTAAATCCCTACAAACTATAAATCTAAAATTATTTAATATTATTCTTAATTGATACATAAAAAAAACATTTGCAATTCTATTACTTAAGTCAAAAGGATGAATTGGGGCAACCACATTTAAAATTAAATCAAGCAATAGCGAAGCATTGCCGAGTCCACTAGTAGGATATAAACGAACGATACTATTTAATTTTCTAAATTACGGTCTTACCAACCTTTTCCATATGTTACTAACAAACTGCTTGAAAGATGAGTAATTTTAGAGCAATTTTAAACATAAAATGAGATTCTACAATTAAAGATTTCAAAGTGAATGAGATATTGAAATTGTTCGAGCAATAACTGGCGGAAAACCTGTGTATGTTAAAAGCGTCGGCCCACGTGAGATTTACAACCTCAATACATCCATAATTTGACAAAATTGCGGTCGACCGACATACGGGACAAGTTAATGAAGTGTGACGTCGTCTTACAGTGAATGTGCTATACTTTAGGGATGAGTAAGGAATGCGTAGGGATGAGACGCCACCCTCCCCTCTACTCCGCATCCCTCTAGAGACTCGGCAGCACACTCTCTCTAAGGAATAGTCTTTACGTGCTTCTATAGACTTGACATCGATATCGGTCTTCATGTTCATCAGGAATTATTGGAGGTAAGTGCTTAAATTAGTGAGACAAAGATGCAACGGCCTCGTTATAGTGATCAACAAGTGCGAGGGAAGTGATGGGTGTGACGTGCAATTAGTGATACGGCTTCAAGACTCTTTTGTAGTTAGAATATTATGTATTTAAATGTCTATTTAATTGTTTGCTCTTCTGTTGTACTAACGCATTTTTGACACATATAACTAAAAATACAAATAATGAAACAAAAACACACACGTATTTTTTTAATTAATCTTTAAATGGTTAATTGAAATATAGTTCTATAACAACTCTATAAATTTTCTTTGAAATCTGTGTATTAATTGTTAACAATAAGCAATAATAATACATCTACCACCAACTACTATTTAATTATAAATCTTAGTTGAATCATAGTAATAATGTCTTAACAACAACGTTGGATATAATTTAACGTGTATATAACAATCTGCCCCTAGTCGCTTCGCTTGCCAACCCCTGCGATGATATACGGTGATGCTAATGCAAACCACGAATTCAATAATTTTGTTCATAATTTTTAAATTTTTTAATAGTTATTTTTACAGAAATTATGATTGATTTAACTTAGAGGCGCCTGGATTTAAGTTGTGTGGTGGGGGTGGCTGTAACCTATACATAATGTGAGACATCATAGATCGAAATATAAACACAATATCCACAACATTTGTCCACAAAATCCCTAATTTTATCATTAATTTTTACACCTATTCAATTATTTAACAGAAATTTCAAATATTTTCCTAATAAAAGTAGCCTAAACTATTCTCTGAAAAGTCCTCCACATGTTAATAAAGGTTTCGTCAAAATCGGTTCAGCCATTCCTGAGATTAGCCCGGCCAAACAAACAGACAGAAAATGTATAAATGTGTGTTTAGATTTTGGTAATGTGTGAATAAACCATAAGAGCTTAGAAAAAAACTTATATTTTGAAATCACAATCAGAAACTTCAATTTATTTATATGTATAGATTGGAATTTAATGCGTACATTTTTGCTTTTGTTTTCTATTTCATATTTTCTATAATGGTATTTATAATACCAAAGTATAATTAAGTGGAAGTCGCTTAATTAAATTCTTGGTTAATTTATTGCTGGGAATTTCCATTTCGATAATTAAAAATTTAATAATTATTATTGATCCTATCGGTTGTTTTACAACATACAATTTATACATTTTTCTTGAAGCCTAAGCACTAAACGTAAATTAACTGTCAACACTAACCTAAAACAATAAATAAAGTTCGCGGTGATATCTCTAATAGTTTCCGAGATATAGGTCAGACAAAACAGGTGGTTTTAACTTTTTTGTATGTGGTAACATTTTAAGAAAAAAATTCAAACTTTGGTTTATAAATGTTACTTTTTATTATATCAAAAGAAGCACTATAGTGAGTAGAATTACTACCTATAATCATTTTCAAATATATTAATTTCATTTAAATATTGAGTGTTTTAAATTTCCAGATTTTTGGTTTGCAAGCGTGTTTCCAGAACACTGTAGCTCCTCAAAAATATATTTCAAACTACTTGAATGTAGTACGTACTTAAAGAAAAAAGTCCATATTTTAATTTATTTTAAAGTTCGTGGCGGTATCTCTTATAGGTTCCGAGATATAGGCCAGACAAAGCATGTACTTTTAATTTTTTTGTAAGGGGTCTCCCTCTTTACAACATTTTAAGGAAAAAATGAAAATTTTGAATTACCTGTAGGCCTAATCGTTTTCAAATACAGTATATTAATTCCATTCGGAGTAATAGTTATTTAAAAATTAAAACTACAGTACTTGAATGTGGCACGTACGGATAAAAGTACATATTTTATTTTATTTTAAAGTAAACTCTACCACTGCCATTACTTAATTATAAAAGCTGGAACTAAAAGTGTTTAATCAAATTGATCTCATTATGGTAATGTATATAGAACAACTTAGATAATTCTTCAATTTTTATTTAACATTGGATGTAGTGTAATATTTTTGGATTTCTTTACTAGCCAATATTATACGGGAAATAACGGTATTTATGGAGCTTAAGCGTAATTCAAATTTAATTTAATTCTTGTGTAATTTATTGCTGGGAATATCCATTCGGAAAGTTAATAACTATTATTTGTCTATTGTTTGTTTTATAACAATAAAATTAATACATTTTCTTTTAAGTCAAAGTACTTAATGTAAATTATTTGTCAGAACTAACCTATAATAATATATACAGTAAATTCTTCTACTAACTATTACTTAATTATAAATGTTAGAACTACATTTTTTTATTAAATTGATCTCATTTGTGGTACTATGTCTTAAAAATAACGTTGAGTATTCTTTATCGTTTATTTAGCATTGGATTCAGTGTATATATTTTTGCTTTTATTTAATACTAGCTGAATACCCGTGCATCGCTACAGGGAATTTGTTTGTTGCATCACCACGATTTATAATTAATTGTCACAGTATTCTCTCATTTTCTTTCATCTATTATTATTTAAGAGAATTATAACATTTATATTCAATTACTTTGGTATTGATTGTTCACTGGTTACCCGTCAATTGTCTTTGTCATGCTATGTGTGCTAAATAAATACAAAATTCAGAGTGAAGAGCCTTTTTTTTTCAACCGCTAATCTACAGACTGGTAAATCACAGTCTTAGCTTGATATTTGCAGCTTCTTTAATTGCGAATGCATAGATCGGATTAGTTTTGATTAGGTTACGTCTTAAATATTTTCTTAAAGTTAATAAGTTCCAAATTTCAGCTCTCTAGTTTTAAGGAAAGAATACAAATTAGTATTTATTGTTTTTAGGGTTTGTTATTACACTTTCAACCCTTAGAAGCACGTAACGAAATGTACAACTGGTTTACTTTTTATGTGTATCGTGTAAGAAATAAATGTACAAAATTTCAGCTCTCTAGTTTTAAGGAATGTACGAATATTAGTAATTATTGTTTTTAAGGGTTGTTAACACATTTTCACTCCTAGCAGCAAGTAACAAAATGTAAAAGTCATTTACTTTTTATATGTGTTTTGTAAGAAATATATGTAAAAATTTCAGCTTTAAGAAAAGTAAACAAACAACATATATTGTTTTAGGGGATGTTTCAACCCTTAAAGGTAAAATATTTTAAAATTCTATCTTAGAACGCCTATAGCGCCTATGAGCATTATGTGAACCAAATATTTCACGTTCCTTAACGGTATTAAATTAATACTTATAGTTATAGAGGTTGTTACTAAATGTTCACCCCTTAGCAGAACGTGATGAAATGGTAAAACTGCTTTATTTTTTATATGTATCGTCTAAGAAATAAATGTACAAAAGTTCAGCTTTCTTGCTTTAAGGAAAGTATAACAAACAATGTTTATAGTTTTATGGGTTGTTCCAACCCTTACAGGTTAAATATTTTAAAATCCTTTCTTAGTGTCCCTCTAGCCTCTGTGGAAAATACATGTACCAAATTTCACATTCCTAGGACGTAAGGTTTTTGAGATATATAACAAACAATGTTAATTGTTTTATTGGTTTTTTCAACCCTTAAAGGCCAAATATTTTAAAATCCGTTCTTAGTGTGCCTCTAGTGACTATGAGCAGTATGTGTACCAAATTTTAAGTTCTTAGGTGGTATGGTTTTTGAGATATATAACAAACAATATCTATAGTTTTATTAGTTGTTTCAACCCTTAAAGGCCAAATATTTTAAAATCCGTTCTTAGTGTGCCTCTAGTGTCTATGAGCAGTATGTGTACCAAATTTCAAGTTCTCAGGTGGTATGGTTTCTGAGATATACAACAAAGAATATTTTTTGTTTTAGGTGTTGTTTCAACCCTTGCAGGCCAAATATTTTAAAATCATTTCCTAGTTCGTCTCTTGCCCCTGTGGAAAATACATGTACCAAATTTCACATTCCTAGGAGGTAAAGTTTTTGAGATATTCAACAAACAATATTTATTGTTTTATAGGTTGTTTCAACCCTTACAGGCAAAATATTTTCAAATCCGTTCTTATTTTGCCTCTAGTGTTTATGAGCAATATGAGTACCAAATTTCAAGTTCCTATGTGGTATGGTTTTTGAGAAACTGTGATCAGTCAAAACTACTCCTAAAAATTTGAATATCAAAATGAAATTTCATTAGTTTTCCTATCTCTATCACAAAGTATACACATGCCAAATTTCATCTCTCTAGTTTCATGGGAAGTGGGAGAATTAGTGATGATGAGTGAGTGAGGGCTTTGCCTTTTATATGTATAGATAAAGACCAAATATTTTAAAATGTTTTCTTAGTGTGCCTCTAGTGCCTATGAGCAATATGTGTACCAAATTTCAAGTTCCTAGGTGGTAAAGTTTTTGAAATATATAACAAACAATATTTACTTTTTAGGGGTTGTTTCAACCCTTGCAGGCCAATTATTTTAAAATCATTTCCTAGTTCGCCTCTTGCCCCTGTGGAAAATAGAAGTACCAAATTTCACATTCCTAGGAGGTAAGGTTTTTGAGATATTTAACAAACAATATTTATTGTTTATTGGTTGTTTCGACCCTTACAGGCAAAATATTTTAAAATCCGTTCTTAGTTTGCCTCTAGTGTCTATGAGCAATATGAGTACCAAATTTCAAGTTTCTATGTGGTATGGTTTTTGAGAAACTGTGATCAGTCAAAATTACCCCTAAACCCCCAAATATACCCCTAAAAATTTGAATATCAAAATGAAATTTCATTAGTTTTCCTATCTCCATCACAAAGTCTACACATGCCAAATTTCATCTCTCTAGTTTCATGGGAAGTGGGAGAATTAGTGATTATGAGTGAGTGAGGGCTTTGCCTTTTATATGTATAGATGAAGACCAAATATTTTAAAATGTTTTCTTAGTGTGCCTCTAGTGCCTATGAGCAATATGTGTATCAAATTTTAAGTTCCTAGGTGGTAAGGTTTTTGAAATATATAACAAACAATATTTATTGTTTTAGGGTTTGTTTCAACCCTTACAGGCCAAATATTTTAATATGCGTTCTTAGTGTGCCTCTAGTGTCTATAAGCAATATGTGTACCAAATTTCAAGTTCCTAGGTGGTATGGTTTTTGAGATATATAACAAAGAATATTTATTGTTTTAGGGGTTGTTTCAACCCTTGCATGCCAAATAATTTAAAATCATTTCCTAGTTTGCCTCCTGCCATTGTGGAAAATACATGTACCAAATTTCACATTCCTAGAAGGTGAGGTTTTTGAGATATTTAACAAACAATATAAATTGTTTTAGGGTTTGTTTCAACCCTTACAGGCAAAATATTTTCAAATCCGTTCTTAATTTGCCTCTAGTGTCTATGAGCAATATGAGTACCAAATTTCAAGTTCCTATGTGGTATGGTTTTTGAGAAACTGTGATCAGTCAAAACTACTCCTAAAAATTTGAATATCAAAATGAAATTTCTTTAGTTTTCCTATCTCCATCACAAAGTATACACATGAAAAATTTCATCTCTCTAGTTTCATGGGAAGTGGGAGAATTAGTGATGATGAGTGAGTGAGGGCTTTGCCTTTTATATGTATATAATATATAAAGGCCAAATATTTTAAAATGTTTTCTTAGTGTGCCTCTATTGCTTATGAGCAATATGTGTACCAAATTTCAAGTTCCTAGATGGTAAGGTTTTCTAAATATATAACAAACAATAGTTATTGTTTTAGGGGTTGTTTCAACACTTGCAGGCCAAATATTTTAAAATCATTTCCTAGCTCGCCTCTTGCTCCTGTGGAAAATACATGTACCAAATTTCACATTCCTAGGAAATAAGGATTTTGAGATATTTAACAAACAATATTTATTGTTTAAGGGGTTGTTTCAACCCTGACAGGCAAAATATTTTAAAATCCGTTCTTAGTTTGCCTCTAGTGTCTATGAGCAATATGAGTACCAAATTTGAAGTTCCTATGTTGTATGGTTTTTGAGAAACTGTGATCAGTCAAAACTACCACTAAAAATTTGAATATCAAAATGAAATTTATTTAGTTTTGCTATCTCCATCACAAAGTATACACATGCCAAATTTCATCTCTCTAGTTTCATGGGAAGTGGGAGAATTAGTGATGATGAGTGAGTGAGGGCTTTGCCTTTTACATGTATAGATTTAATTTTTGAAGGTACCGCATTTGTAATACTTAAGAATGGTTAAGCATAAGTCACACTTAATTACAGTGTTAGTTAATTTATTGCTGGTAATTTCCTTTTCGATATTATTTAAAAAGTTAATAATGAAATATTAATAAAATATTGTTGTTTTATTCACTGTAATAATTATTGTATTGTTTACAAAATATAAGAATACTAATTCTGATTAAAAAAAATCAAACCTAACTAAAGGTGTTGTGTTGATATTGTTCCGAGTGTTTCATTTTATAATGTCAGTAATCTATTTAATCAGTATTGTTCTCTGTTTAAAAAATAATTTGTTTAATTTACTGTTGGTTTTACAAATGTGTTTTTATGTATTAAGGGTTTTGTACTACATTAATGTACCATAGCCAAAATTTGTGTTATTAAAATGATACATTATTGACAGTTAGACACATTTTAACTAGTTTTTATAATTAAATTTTATTTAAAATGTAGGTAAAGTTCTTGTATTCCAGAAATTTAATTTAGTATCTGAAGTCAAATATTTAGACATTTTGTAAAATTTATCCTATATTATTAATATCTTATCCAAATACATGATTTAAAAGCCTTTAATTATATATTTTATAGTAAAAGTACCCTACGGTGGGTATTTGGTCGCTATCTAAAAAATATCGCTCTAGAGTCTAGATCATAAACACAATATCTATTAGTAAGATGGTAAATAATGTTAAATGTTCAAATCAAATTATTTTGTACATTTTATAGCAGCAGTTACAATAAAGGTTAAAAGAACCAGCAAGGTTCAGGTCTAAACTTAAATAAAAACCTAATCTAAAAATTAGAATTTAATATAATTGCTTCAAAGTTTGAAATCAGCTGTTTGGAAATATTGGAGCAAACAGCTGTTTTATCTGTTATTTTATTCAATTGGTTACGGTGGTAATAAATGTAAATACATGTGTTGGTTTATCGTTCTAGACGTAATCTAAGATTTTTTCGGACTAAATTTACAAATATTGAAATAAAAAATGTTTATGTCAAAATGAATTATAGCCTTTGTTGCTCAGGGATAGTGTAGCTTTGTATTAGTAAATCAATTTTTTCAATTGGTTCAGTAGTTCCAGAGGTTACCCCGTACATACAAACAAACAAATTTTACCTCTCTATATAGAGATAGATCTATACTATCTATTAATATTCTTTATCTATGTCTTTATTATGTTGAAGTTTTTGATTTTGTTTATCGATTATAAACGCAAAACACGTTGCAAAAAATAATTATATTAGATATAAATATGTTTTTAAAGTTTATGTTATTGTCAATAGATTATGTCTGGTCTGCAGAGATGGTTTAAGACTTGTTTAGTATTATTGTATCTATTACACAAAGGTTTAAACAGTATGTAAGTTGAAAATAGGTCTAGTTCGTTAATTTTGTAAAAGTAAATTTTATATTAGTCAAGAGAGCACATGGTTATTTATAATTGCAACAAAAGATGTTGAATTTTAACGAGCAGAGGGTTGAAAGTCACACCTGTTGTGAGCAACAAGTGTTTGTGCGGGAGAAATATTGTGCGTCTGTAGTCTGCTATGTCGAGCGCTTTACTTGATTTTATCAGCGATACTATACAATGTATAAAGTGTAGATATTATATCATGTTTGTCGTCTTTCTGTAATATCTTTCTATACTAATATTATAATGTTTATTACTAGTACTTACGTCAAGTAGCAATCTTGAGTTTAGTATATTTTAATACTTTATTACAGCTGTTTCGGTATAACACATACCATCATCAGATGAATAAACACATACACACATAACACTGACACACATTACACATAAATAAATAAAACATAAAAGTTTAGGTACTGCAGTACAAGTCAAAAAAATATTAAAAAACTGATTTCCTGATGACCACATCTTACTAGTGTGGAGGTCAACTATCACTGTGACTTTATAAGGTTGGTCTTATTGACATGCCATAGTCCACAATCTTAGACATTCTTATCTAATGTAGCAAGAGTTAGGTAGTTAGATGTAATAAGTTAGATCTAATATAGACGGTTAGATGCAAAGTTCAATTTGTCCTTTAATAAACTATCTGGGTTGGTTTTGAATTGTTTATATATCTGGTATTCTTCCAATACTTCCAATACTTGCTACTTGACGTAAGTACTAGTAATAAACATTATTACAAAGCAATCAAAAGGCACAATGGAAATTATATAATATTATAAAGAGGTAAAATTTGTTTGTTTGTATGTAGAGAGTAATCTCTGGACCGATTGAAAAAAATAGTCTTACTGATAAAAAGCTACACTATCCCTGAGTAACATAGGCTATAATTCATTTTGATAAAAACATTTTTTATTTCAACATTTGTAAAAAATTTAATCGGACAAATTTTTAGGTTAGGATTATTAGGTTAGCGATTATTTGTATTTCTAAATTTTACGTTATGTTTTTATTAAAGTGTAGACCTGAGCCTTGCTGGTTCCTTTAACCTTTGTTATAACTGCTGTTATAAAATATAAGAAACAATTTGATTTGAACATTTAACATTATTTACCATCTTAGCTTTGGGGTTATTATTAATCCTACACTTTTATTATAAAGAAAACATAGCATGATTGTGTGTATAGAAGGTTCCAACGGGGTTGGCGTGCGGAGCACGCAGGGGGTTTCCTAATATTTAAATAATCGGCTTTGTCCTAACTGACTGACTGACATTGAATTAACGTGGAGCAAAAACTACTTAAGATACAATTACGAAAATTTAAAGGTATATTTGTATGGGGTCATAGACGCTCACTAAGAAAGGTTTTTGCAAAGTTTTTATTTTATAGAGTAAAAATAGTGAACATTTGGGGTTTTCATTCCCAGCCCTAAACATATAAAACAGCTGTTCGGATCAAAAGCATAGCAACACATGTTTGTTTACATTCATTAGCGTAGCAACCAACTTTAGAATCAGTTTGTTATTCTTCACAACCAACAGCTTTTTTAAGTTAGATTAACAAACTAAAAGCAAACACAAACAAAAATCAAAGAAAAATGCTTACTGTATTGCAGTTAAATTCGAAATCTAAATATTTATTACATACTAGGGGAGACCCCTGCGTGCTCAGCACCCCAATCCCGTTGGAACTTTCTATACACATAATTATGTTATGTTTTATTTATAACAAAAGTGTAGGATTTGTAATAACCTCAAAACTAAGATTGTAAGTAATGTTAAATGTCAAAATAAATTATTTTGTATATTTTATAACATCAGTTATAAAAAAGTTTTAAAAAACAGCAAGGCTACACCTAAACAGAAAAACTTAACCTAAAAGTTAGAAATAGATATTAAAATTGTTTCAAATTTAAAAATCGGCTGTTATTGAAATTATTCGAGCAAACAGCTGATTACTGTATCTACAATAAACATATTTATTTATTATTTAGTGTGGCAGTCCCACTGTCGTAAAGTATTTAGTATAGTTTGAGTTGCTTTTACATCTAACAATGGTGTTGTTTTTCAAAAAGTATATAAAAACATGATTGTATTGTAATGTAATGTTGTGTCAAAATTTCAAAGCAATCTGTGAAGAACTTTCGGAGATTTTAAATTTTAAACAAACGAAAATTTACATTTTTATTTATATAGATTACGAATAAACAACTGATTTAGATCCAACCGTTTATTAGAAAATTTAGAATCGAGTAATTATTCTTTACAACTAATAGTATTTTGTTTTTTATATTAGGTAAAAGCAAACACAAGGCTTACTATAATGTAACTAAAACAAAAATTATATATTCAACACAGAAGTCAAACCTAAGTTTGAAATGTTAATAATTTGAATATGAATAGTGGAATTACAACGCATTGAACTATAGCCCAGTCGGTATAGGTTAAAACTACCAGATTTTTTCAATACGGCTGATTTTTTGTATAAGTACCTTAAAGTATGTAAATTAACATAAAAAAAAGTTTACCAGTCTATCGATTTCCCAAAGTCGAAAAAAAATCGATTATAATTTTTTTTCGATTATTCTTAATATTTCGAGCTGGGATGAAGATAGAGAAAAATAAAAAATACCACCGTGTAGGGGAGGTATTTTCAACAAAAAAGGACATATGCATTTATTTCGTCTGAGCAATGGTTTGTCTGGAAAAAATTCGATAAGGTATGTATTTTGCAGCAGGGGAAATCACTAAAAGTTTAAGTATCATTCATATATGAAACGTTGAATCATTCTAAATTGGCCGAATTTTAATATATCGAATTGAAACTTGACATAGGAGTTAAAATATATATTTTAAACATTTATGCTGAGTCTCAGCTAGTTATCTTGAAAATTACCCGATCTAGAGCCACTTGACTTATGAATGGGTTTCTCGATTTTAGGAGTACCGGACCCACCAATTCATTTTAAACAGCTCCAGTTTTTAAAAAATTTTCAAAATATCAACCTGAAAGTTTTTTTACAAGTTAAATATATGAATTCAAACAAGATCAAGGAGTATAAACCTTTTTTATTATTTACTTTTCAAAGCACAAGTAACTTAAAAAAGTATAATTCTAGACCTTTTTAGATTTTTCATCAAAACGCTTGAGTTAATCGGCTGCAGATTAGTCAATTTTTTAAATATAGTTTTTAAAATAATTATAGCAAAAAACAATTGTGTTTTTAATTTCTGTACCAATTTTTAAATCGATATGTTCAAAAATGTCGAAAATGGAGTCGTTGAATCCAAAGGTGTTATAGTTAAAACGAGAGAGGTAAAACAGAAGACTATTTTAAAGCGCCTCGTTTTTAAAAATAACATGAAAAAAATCGTTCATACTTACTAAGAATATTTATACTGGTGTACTCAACTTGTAAAACAAATTTGATGTTGATATTAAAAAAATTGACGAAACTGGAATAGATTGAAATTAGTTCTTGGGTCCGGTACTCCTAAAATCGATAATCGAAATCGACTCCTAGATCGGGTAATTTTCAAGCTAACAAGCTGAGACTCAGCATAAATGTTTAAAATATATATTTTAACTTCTATGTCAAGTTTCAATTCGATATATTAAAATTCGGCCAATTTAGAATGAGCCAACGTTTCATATATGAATAAGATGACCCCTTTTAGTGATTTCCCCTGCTGCAAAATACATACTTGCATTATAGAATTTTTTCCAGACAAACCATTGCTCGGACGAAATAAATACATATGACCTTTTTTGTTGAATTTGTATTTTTTATTTTCCTCTATCTTCACCCCAGCTCGAAATATTAAGGATAATCGAAAAAAAATGATAATCGATATTTTTTTCGACTTTGGGAAATCGATAGACTGGTAAACATTTTTTTATGTTAATCTACATACTTTAATGTACTTATAAAAAAAAATTCAGCCGTATTGCAAATTACTGGTAGTTGTAACCTATACCGACTGGGCTATATGAAAGATGAGCTATTGCAGTTACTTTTATGATGAAACCTAAGGTCGGGTGTAGTAAATGAGCACCGATCATGGTTCCCAGAACAAGTTTTCGGGTGTCATTAAAAACGATATATATATATAAGTTACGTCTCGTGTTGAGGCGTTTGGATTTTTAAAAAACAAATATTATACTTGTACCTATTTAATAAAAATCCTTTTTATTTATTACAAACAATTTATTGTACTTGTAAACTATCTATAACAAATAATACGTAAACTACTAATGTAGATGTTCACGGAGCGAGCTTCTGACTACGACTAAGGAATAATGGCTCTAAGCCTCTACATCTAAAGAATGCTTACTCAGCTAACATACAGTAAACGTTAACATTATTTATATAAACTAGGCGTTATTTGTGGATATAACTTATATATATATATGTGTGTGTGTGTGTGTGTGTGTGCGCGCGTGTGTGTGTGTCTATTTGTGTTCGTACTCTAACTGCAGCATGTCGAACCAAATTTGGTGTACACATTGGTTTTCTACATCTCTCGAACGAGTTTGTTAGCCAAAAATTCTAACCACCGGAAGCAAGTAGGTTTTTGCCGCAAGTAACAATGTTTTGAGGTTTTTCGTATTAGAATGACACTTTTTCGGGTTTAATTTAAAAAAATAAATACTTGAGATTATTCTACAGATTTTTTGTTTTACTTTGTAAAGTGAGTTTGCCCGCTCGTGTAAGGTTCGAAGCAGCTCCTGAGCCGGGGCTGGAAACAAATTCTACTGATATATTTTGTACACGCAGGCAGCTATTCAACGCCCTCATAAGTAGACCAATTTCTCAAATCTTCGAAACCCTAATACACACAAACTCAATATAGGAAATTCGCTCAACTCACGTCAGCGGTTCAGCTGTATGATTGAATTATTATCTTATCAATGTAATTTTGACAAAACAATATTAGAAGCGTTTCAAAGATTTTTTCGGAACTGGGAACCATAAGCGCAACGATTTACTAAAAATAACTTCTCTGATAGTCACGTGACAGCGGGATACACGGAAGTGTTGTGCATGTGTTGCCTGGTGTCTTTATTTCGCTATTGAGGTGATAAGCCACTGTCTACTGAATTAAGGCGAATGCTATCAAGCTCTCTGGCTGATCAATACGGGAGACTGAACTGTAGTGTCCAGCATCCCCTTCTCTCCTATTTTCTTCTGACGTTTTTAGATAGCAGACAATCGAAAACGTTTTGATTGATGGGGAGGGGTTTTGTTTATTCTACGATTCAACCGACTTAACAAGATTTAAAGCACATCAATCTGTGAAAGTTTCAACTATCTAATCGATTTTGTTTATCAATCTTGTAATACAGTATCGATTTATAATTTTATGTCGATTGGTGTTTTATATATATATATATATATATTAGAACAATAAAATACTTAATCTTCTTTAATTGTTAGAAGAGAATCAGAATTAATTAATTAAGAGAGTTAATCTTCTTTAATTCTTTCTTAATTGTTAGACATAAGAGATATTTATAGTGCCCTATTGAAACCCGGCAGTGCTTCGCTATTGTTTGGTTTAAGTAAATAAATATACATTTAGAATAATTTAACGAACACGGTTTAGTGAATGCATTAAACAATTCATTTGGAAGTGGTTTGTGGTTAAAATATTTCGATCACGCACCTGTATGTACCGCTGACGTAAGTTTAGCGAATTTACAAAATTAAATTTATATGTCTTAGTGTTTCAACCAACTATTTGAGAAATTGACCTACTCACGAAGGCGCTGAATAGCTGCCTATGTGTACGAAATATATTAATAGAATTTGTTTGCTCATAATCCTTCAGCTTCGACTCATGCGCTCCTTCGTTCCACTCCATTGGAAAAACGTTTGCACGACTAAGTTTGCACCTCGACCTTGGGGTCTCGGGTTATGGAATGCTTCGCTTCACTCGCAGCTTACAAACTCGGCCGTCCGCCTCTGTTTAGAGGTCCCCCCCCCCCCGTAAAATCGCCCTCGTGTATTTGAATTGGTAATTTGTATGGTATTTTACGTTTTGATCGATTTAGAGGGAACCAAGCGAACTATAAAGTAGTATATAAAAAAAGTGCAGAATAACATCTTAGAACAATGTGTTCGCACTCTAACGGTCGCATTTTAATTCCGAATTGGTCCAAATTTTGTAGACACGTACGTTGTCTATGTCTTTGTCGCTCGGACTGGTTCATTAGCAAAAAAATCCAGCAACCGGAAGCAAGTTTTTTTAACCAAAGTAACTATTTTTAAACTTCCCGTACGAGAATGAAAACATTTTATGGTAGTATCTATATATACAACAACTAGCTGACCCGTACGGCGTTGCCCGTGGTGGTTGGTATTTTCAGTCTTTTTAACGTAATTGTATTCTTTTTAAATGTTCAGTCAGTGAGTGGTATTTGGCTTATATATATATAGATCTTAAATAATAAAAGCACTATTGTCATAAAAATAAAAGATCTGAAATTATGATTTTAGTAACTTAGATCCCCCCAAACCCCTCCTAAAATTTCGAAATTTTTCATTCCCTTTCTTAGTGAGCACCTATGGCCCTAGAGGAAGCTACATACCAAATTTCATTCAAATCCGTTCGGTAGTTTTGAAGAAGTCATTTTTTAATAACTTTGTTCCCCCCCAAACCTCCCCTAAAATTTCGAATTTTTTCAAACCCTTTCTTCGTGTGCACCTATGGCCCTAGAGGAAGCTACATACTAAATTTCATTCCAATCCGTTCGGTAGTTTTGAAGAAGTCATTTTTTAATAACTTTGATCCCCACCCAAACTGTCGAATTTTTTCAAACCCTTTTTTAGTGAGCACCTATGGCCCTAGCGGAAGCTACATACCAAATTTCATTCCAATCCGTTCGGTAGTTTTTGAGAAATCGTGATGAGTGAGTCAGTGAGTCAGTGGGTTTTGGCTTTTATATATATAGATTAATGTAGGATATTATTCTGCTTACAAGATCTTATAGCTCGCTTTGTTTCCCCAAAATCGATAAAAACGTAAAATACAAAAACAGTTCCCGGTAAGGGATTTTACCGTGGGGGCATCTCCTGATTCGAGACCTACGGGCAGAGAAGCAAAGCAGTCCATAACCCGAGGCCGCGAGGTCTATTCGCTGCGAGTGGAAGCTGGAGGCTTACGTGGAAGCAAATTCTACTAATATATTTCGTACACAGAGGCGACTATTCAGTGCTTGTGTGAGTAGATCAATTTCCCAAATAGTCGGTTGAAACCCTGAAACATATAAACTTAATTTTGGAAATTCGCTCAACTCACGTCAGC
Source organism: Philaenus spumarius (assembly GCA_018207615.1). NCBI lineage: Eukaryota > Metazoa > Arthropoda > Insecta > Hemiptera > Aphrophoridae > Philaenus > Philaenus spumarius. The sequence continues at coordinate 342,049 of JAGFPH010000167.1, read as the reverse complement.
GGTTCAGCTGCTCGATCGAATTATTTTATATTGGTAGGCTTATCGAATTTCAAAAGTGTTTTATATAACTTAAGAATTTTAGCTTAATAGCTTGTAGGACGTTATCTGCTTTATTATATCATCTTGTTAATCAAACTGAAACCTTTAATTGGAATTGTATTAAACACGACCGTGCTTATATTGCATTTATATACAGTGTGTCCGGTAAGTCCTGTAACCGCTTTGTAGAATGTTGTTAAGTTAGATAAAAGTTCCAATAAAACGTTTTGTTTTCCCACTCTCCGTCATATTGTTTTGTTTACAAAACAAAAACCTTACATCTTGTTTTAGGAAGTGGGTAAGGCAATGAGTTCAAATTTGATGCACATATTTGTTACATAAACCGTTACCATGGTACAAACAATCAGAACAGTGTATCGATTATGGCACTTTTCTTAGTTATATCACGGTAAAAGTGCGTACCCGAGGAACAATTCTACGAAACTGTTTCACATAGTTCCGAGAAAATATAATCTTTACTTATATTGTTTACGACTAGTAAATCCTTTTCTGTGATTTAGTTGTTTTTAAACAGTATAGTTTCATCAACATCTCGTCTATTTCATAATCACATTGTAATTTGTTTTTAAACCTTCTAATCGATTCATTTTAAGTGGTTTAGCCTCCGGAATAGGGTATATTAATAGTTTAATAACGTACCTTTATTGAAAAAACGTAATTTCCTATTCTATTTTTCTCTGCTTTCCTTCACAAATAAAGGTACGTTATTAAATCTTCTAATCGACTTCAACATTATAATAACAATCAACAAATTTTCTGAAACATTTGCCAACGTTGGTTTTTGTACATTCTCTCTATACTATAGTATAGAGAAATTAGTGATCACAAAAAAAATCGATGTTGATATTTTTGTGAAAATATCCGTTTTGGGACCACCTGAGTCTAAAAAAGTGGTTTTTACAAAATGTCTCTCTATATGCCTATCTGTATGTCTATCTGACTGTATGTATACAAAGCTAGAGAGAAAACAATTCGATCGATTTCGAACAAATTTGCACCAAACATGTCTATTAGACCTGTTAAGATGCACGAAAAAAAGGGTTTGAAACATTTTGGAAAACAACCCCGTTTTGGCCTAAAAACCCCCAAAAAACTGTTATTTTTTATAAAAAATAACGGCTTTAACGATTTTGATAAAATTTGGCTTATTTGTAGCCCTTATTGTACCCAACCTTATGCAAAAAAAACGCATCTTTCTACAAATTCTCATTTAGCTAATAATAATGATATTTATTAGTTACTCTCCTACTTTAATGTATCCATTCTCCTACTTTAATACAATTATGAAGTCACAGTGAATCTGTTTAATAATTTAAACTAGTGGACATGGCAATGCTTCGCTATTGCTTGATTTACCTAACCTAAAATTATATTCAGTTTTTGATCCAAATCAGTTGTTGATCAAAATCAGCTGTTGATCAAAATCAGCTGTTTTAAGCTTTTCATACGAACAGCTGTTTTTTGTGCCCCTGATAAAATCAAAAGAAATCTTTCTTCTTCTTCCTTAAGATTGACCTTCCATAAGATTAACATTGAAACTTTGAGGGCCACTGGGGCATATCCCTGAGGACCGATGTAAATTATAATGGGATTCTGCTCATCTACAGGACACTACCTTCCTAACGGTATGCGCGAATTTCTCCTACGATGCACACAAGCTGAGAAAAAAGGACGACAAGTTTTGTGCTTGCCTATTAATATATATAGATATAGATATGTTTGTGAGAAAGTATGTGCCAGTTTCTGGTACCGTTTAATTGACTCTTTTTGTAAAATTCTGTAATAACCAAGCACAGACATTTTATGTTTCAAAACTATAACAAAGTGTTTTTGTACTGTAAAAAGGGACAGTTCAAGAATCATTGATCACAAAAATGAACCGAGAGATGAATCTTTTTGCTCGGGAAACGGAATTTTAACGGCATAGCCTAATTCTAATCGTATGCACTTTTAACGTGGATATTTCTAATTCCTCGATCAAAGTTTAGTCCTTATAAAGTGGTAGACCTACCTAAACTTTCACATTTCTCAAATGTTTTGTAGGAGTTTGGTCGTTCAACAAACTTTCAAGCAAAGTGATTAGTTTCAAGCTGCATCAATTACCTTCCTATAGTCCAAAAATGCATCATTCTTTTGAAAATGTGTAAAAAAAGTCATGAAAATCAACTTTCCGACTTCGAATACCCCATGGAAACGACTTCCAAGTCGTTTTCTCTACTTTTAAATTTTGGTCTTGTGAGCTTGTGACAGCCCGGGGCATCGGTGACGTTTTTCGGTGTCAGATTTGGAACCAGATATCTCAAAAAACCCCAAGAAGTGATTTAGGTATTTTCAAAAAGTGATGCACTTTTGGATGCATAATTCTGTCCGCGCCGTCAATCATCATAATACGTAAACTTTTTTTCTGATCAATTTCTGAACACAATGCAGAAACCCCCGTGTCATTCCAACCAGTATCTCAAAATTCAGTTATTCCGGTGGAATTTGGTATAATTTCCCGGTCTAATACGAATTATATTTACACTAAGTACACAAAAATACTTATCAACTCCTATAAAAAGCGAGTGTACGTACGAGCATACGTGGAGTGACATTTAAATAAGAAATAATATAACAGCTGATTTCACCCATCATCTGTATAGTACGCAAACAAAACCTAGTGTAGATTATACGGTTCTAGTGCCGAACGGCGTGACCAGAGGTTTTAA